>JARQOD010000006.1:379859830-379931132 GCA_033576555.1 Oophaga sylvatica | reverse complement strand
CTTGATTGCATTTGACAAACCTTTTCTAAAGATTGGTAATAAAGCATTGTTTTCCCACTGGGTGTCCACCACTAACCTTTTAAATTCAGTAACATATTCTATGACTGACTGTTTCCCCTGGCGTAAGGAAAGCAAGGCAGATTCAGCGGTAGCACGGCGGTTGGGATCGTCGAACATTTGCGCCATGGCTGCCAGAAAATTATCCAAATTATTTAGACGGGTATCATGACTTTCAACCATAGGATTTGCCCAAGCCAGTGCACGTGATGTTAACAACATAATAATACATAGAACCTTAGATCTATCAGACCGGTAGTAGGAGGCATGTACATCAAAAAATAATATACATTGATTAACAAACCCACGGAATTGACTTCGGTCACCATTAAAACGGAATGGAGGCAATTTGGGCATACTGGTGGATGAGGTAGGCTCAGTAGGTAAGGCCTCCAGGACTCCTAACCTAGCACGTAGATCTTGGAGAGCCTGACCAAACCCCTGTGCATTGTGGTTAACCCGAGACTCCAAGTCTCTAATCTGATTGTGTGCAGCCGCCACCTCCTGCTGCAAGGAGTTAACTATGGTGAACAATTTGTCTGCCCGTGTCTCCGTCATTGCCCCAGCAGAATCCTCTTTTTTTGGCTGGAATATCCTGTAATACTATTGTAGGAACTCGAGGATTCTGATAGCGTGGGGCAATGAACAATCAGAGACGGGTTTCTTTGAATGCAAATAATGTATTTGTGAAACAGCAAAACACCCAAAAACAATATTCAAACAACCCGTAGTGACATGCAATGAGTCCATATATATATACACAAGTCCAGTTATATGAATCCGGATATATAAGTCTTTGAACCTCTATAGCGAGGGTGGTAAAGTTCTGACGACGGAGTCCTCACACAAATGTGACCACAAGGTAAGTCTGATGCACAAGTAACGTGGCTGGATTTACACACTGCTGGTGTGTGAAGAGTCAGATCCAGGTATGCAGAAAACACAGGGAGGTCCAGGAACAAGTTAATCTTAGTTGTGGCTTAATTCAGTGAAGTCCAACAACAAGTTCATATGTCAGTAAGATTCCAGTAACAGTTCCAACAGCTCTCACCAGAGGTAATGCACGAAGGGTTAAACAGCAACAGTTCAGAAACACAGTTCTTATCACATGGAGTGAACCAAGGGTTAAATTCCAAGTCAACAGTTTAGTGATAACACAGTACTTTGTGCAACTTACATATGCAGAGAATGTCCAGAGCCATGGGTAGAAACTGCTGTGGCTGAGAAACACCTGAAGATAAGGTTATGCACTTTCCTGGTAAATACACAAACGATCTGTGAGGAACAAAGCAGCTGGATTGCAGGGGAACAGAAGCAGAATATTCCAGCAGTGAAGCCAGCACCTGAGCCGGGTTTTAAACAAACGAACAGGAAGTAGGGCACAGAAAACAGCAAACTCCATTTTAACAAAGGGCAAAATCATTGACAAAGTTACCTAGAAAACCCGGAATACTGACATATAGAGTCATTGGAAGCTTGTTGACCACGCCGACGACCTGCTGGAATCACAAACAGAGAGTCAGATTTCCGAAAACCTTGAGTAATCGACAAATAGAACTTCAAAGCCCGCACCAAATCCAATGTGTGCAAGGCCCGTTCCTTCGCATTCCTCGGCTCCGGGCAGAGCGAGGGCAACACAATATCCTGGTTAACATGAAATTGCGATACCACCTTAGGTAGAAAGTCGCCCCGTGTGCGAAGCACTACGCGATCTGGGTAAAACTCCAGGAAAGGAGGCGAGCAAGAAAGAGCCGCCAACTCAGAAACCCTTCTCAAAGAGGCGACCGCCACAAGGAAGGCAACCTTCCAAGAGAGCAAAGAAAGGTTAGCAGAGCCCATAGGCTCAAAAGGCCCATGCTGAAGAGCCTACAAGACAAGATTGAGCCGCCAAGGAGACACAGGCGCCTTCCGCGTCGGAAACTGACGGGCTACTCCGCGAAAAAAGGAACGTATGTCCCTACGTGAGGCGATAGCCTTCCGAAACAGCAAGGACAGAGGAGAAACCTGACCCTTCAGGGTGCTAACTGCCAAACCCTTGTCCAGCCCGTACTGCAGAAAAGCCAACAAATTGGGAATGGAAAAAATCCTCGGGTTCCTTGAAGAACCCGAACACCATGAAAAGAAGGCTTCCCAAGTCTTGTGATAAATCCTAGTAGTAGCCGGACCTCTGGCAGCTCGCAGAGTGGCAATGACTTCGGCTGAAAAACTTCGACGGGTCAATATTTCGGTCTCAAGAGCCACGCCGTCAAACGCAGAGACTTCAGGTCCGGATGACGAATGGGCCCCTGGGTTAACAGGTCCGGGCGAAGAGGAAGTGGAAACGGAGGTGCTGCCAAAAGCGACACCAGTGTCGAGAACCACGTCCTCCTTTGCCAATCTGGGGCTATCAACATAGCCGGGATTCTCTCCAGCCTGATCCGACGCAGTACCAGAGGAAGCAAAGATATTGGAAGAAACACATAGATTAGCTCGAATTGGTCCCACGGAGCCACCAGAGCATCCACCGCCACAGCCTTCGGGTCCTTGTACCTGGACATGAAGGTCGGTAACTTGGCATTGAACCTGGATGCCATCAAATCCACTTGGGGAGTTCCCCAACGGGAGCACAGTAGTGCAAAAAATTCCGGATGAAGACTCCATTCTCCGGGATCCATCTTTTCGCGACTGAGGAAGTCCGCCGTGGTATTCTGAACTCCTGGAATGTGGATCGCAGAGATGGCTGGCACTCTGGCCTCGGCCCAAACCAGGATCTGAGACACCTCCACCATGAGCCTGGAACTCCTCGTCCCGCCTTGATGGTTGATATACGCGACCGCCGTCGCGTTGTCTGTCTGCACTCGGACTGGCAGACCGCTCAAAGGGACCGTCCAGTGATGGAGGCAAAGGAAAATTGCCCTCAATTCCAGGATGTTGATCGGCAGAACAGACTCTTCAGACGACCATACTCCCTGAATCCAGAGATCGTTCCAGACAACCCCCAGCCCGTCAGGCTGGCATCGGTGGTTATGACCGACCACCTCGGAGGGAGGAATGACTTCCCCAGGGATAATGCTTCCGGACGTAACCACCATCCTAGAGACTCTCTCACCCTGTGAGAGATGATGACACTGCAATCCAGCGAAGCATGCGATTCATCCCAACGGCTCAGAATGAGCCTTTGGAGGGCCCTGGAATGAAACTGGGCAAACGGAAGTGCCTCCATGGACGCCACCATCAAACCCAGAAGGCGCATACACTTTCGAAGGGACATCGCTGTCGAAGACTTCATAACCTGTACATGTTGAAGGAGACATGCTCGCTTGTCTTGAGGTAGGGACACCACTGCTCGTACCATGTCGAAATGCATCCCCAAAAACAGGATTGACTGTGACGGTTCCTGTTGTGAATAGGCTGGAAATGAGTTCTGAGCAGAAGCTCCCTCTGGTGGTTACAAACGGTACTGGACTGTCCAGTGAAGATATTGAGGATTGGGAATCAGGTGTTACTGACTGGTCTTATATAAGGGAGTCGCCTTCCCATCAGGGTTGCCGGTGATCAATTGTTCTGGTCTCAATCCTTGATTCCTGTTTCCTTGGTAGCCTGCTGTGTCGTTTCTGAATCTCCAGCTAACAGATAAGACATTTTCTTTTTGTTTTTGTGCTTGATTTTTGCATTTTGTCCTGCACTTCTGTGGGGGGCTTCAGGGTCCCCTTTGGGGGCTTTTGCCCTCTCAGTTCAGTTCAGCCACTGATGTTTGTACATTTGCTTTTTCCGTTTTTTTCAGTGGCTGCTGTTTTGTTTTTGGTTACACCAGAGAACTAATTTAGGTGGTTGAGGTCGTGTGATCTCAGGTGTTTTTGAAATTAGTAGAGTTGGTGCTTTTCAGGGTTTTTTGGGATTGCAGTAAGTGCCCTTCCTATCCTTTTCTATTTAGTAAGTTTGGGCCCCAACGTTTGCTCATACTATTTTCTGTCTGTGTCAGTATTTCTTCTTGTCTAACCGCCATTACATGTTTGGGGGCTTTCTATGTTCTTTGGGGATCTGCTCCGGGGCAGATAGCTTTCCTCTTTCTATCTTTAGGTGTAGTTAGTTTCTCAAGCTGTGACGAGGCGTCTAGGACCAACGTAGGAACGCTCCACGGCTGCCTCTAGTTGTGGTGGTTAGTCAGGTACTGCAATCTCATAGTTTCCAACTGCTCTGGTGTATTTCCTTTTTTGCCTGCTCTCCTCAGCTACCAAATCATAACAGTATCACCGGCCAAACTGAAAATTATATTGTACTCACAGAAGGGAAAAATATTGTGGAAAGAAAAAGAGTTGTCAGAGATTTTTTTTTTTTTGTTTGTTGCATTTTTTTTTTTTTCCCTCTGTATCTCTGGGTGCTGAGGGGGATTTTTTTTTTTCCTCTCTCAATGGAGTTTGCACAGTTGTCTGGCCGTGTGGATCAGCTTGCCACTGAAGTTCGGAGTATTGCTACCTATCTTGCTGGGTTGCCTGTTGTGCAACCTAGGATTCCCATGCCAGATTTGTTTTTGGGGGATCGAGCTAAGTTTCTGAATTTCAAAAATAACTGTAAATTGTTTTTTGCCTTAAAATCTAAGTCCTCAGGGAACGCAGCGCAGCAGGTTCAAATTGTCATCTCTCTCCTGCGCGGCGACCCTCAGGATTGGGCTTTTTCCCTGACACCTGGGGATCCTGTTTTGAGTGATGTTGATGCGTTTTTTCAGGCTTTGGGGTTATTGTACGATGAGCCTAATGTCACTGATCAAGCTGAAAAAACTTTGTTGGCATTAAGTCAGGGGCTTGAGGACGCTGAGTTATACTGTCAGAGATTCCGTAGGTGGGCAGTCCTGACCAAATGGAATGACGACGCTTTGGCAGCTCTTTTTCGGAAGGGACTGTCAGATAATGTAAAGGATGTTATGGTGGGATTCCCTGTTCCCTCTGGTCTCAATGATTCTATGTCATTAGCGATTCAAATTGACAGTCGTTTGCGTGAGCGGAAAGGTATGCGTGGAATAATGTTGCCTTGTGAACCTGTTTCTGAATTCATGCAGTGTGATAGAGTGGTTTCTGGGGCACAGCGTCATGAATTTCGAAAGCGCAATGGGTTATGTTTCTACTGTGGTGATGCCTCTCATGCTATTTCAGTCTGCCCTGAGCGGGGAAGACGTTTTGCACGCTCAGTTGTCTTGGGTAGTGTTCAGACTAAGTTTTTATTAACTGTTACCCTGATATGCTCTCTGTCCTCATTTTCTGCTCAGGCTTTTGTTGATTCTGGAGCAGCTATTAACCTGATGGATTTTGATTTTGCTAAACGTTGTGGGTTTCCCTTGATACCCCTACGGAAGTCTATTCCCCTACTGGGGATCGATTCTACCCCTTTGGCTGAGAATAAACCTCAGTTCTCTACTCAGGTGATAATGAGGGTAGAACCTGATCATCAGGAGAGTTGCAAATTTTTGGTTCTGTATAATCTGCATGACATTATCGTACTGGGTTTCCCTTGGTTACAGTCTCATAATCCTGTTTTGGATTGGAAATCTGTGTCTGTTACCAGTTGGGGCTGCCAATGTGTTAATACCAACACTCCTGTTTTTTCTGCCTCCCCCCAGGCTCAGGATGTTCCTGACTTTTTGATTGATTTTTCTGATGTGTTTAGCGAAAGTAAATCTGCATCCTTACCTCCCCATAGGAGCTATAACTGCGCTATTGAATTAGTGCCTGGTAGTAAATTCCCTAAAGGTCGCCTTTTTAACTTGTCTGTACCTGAACATGACGCTATGCGGTCTTATATCAAGGAGTCATTGGAGAAGGGTCATATCAGACCATCCTCTTCACCCTTAGGTGCCGGTTTTTCCTTTGTGGCCAAAAAGGATGGTTCATTAAGGCCGTGTATTGATTATCGTCTCTTGAACAATATTACTGTGAAATATCAATATCCGTTACCCTTGATCTCTGATCTGTTTTCCAGGGTGAAAAACGCTACTTGGTTTACCAAGCTGGACCTCAGGGGGGCATATAACCTTATTCGCATTAAGCACGGGGATGAATGGAAGACGGCATTTAATACCCCTGAAGGGCATTTTGAGTACCTTGTGATGCCCTTTGGGCTTACTAATGCTCCTTCTGTCTTCCAGTCCTTCATGAATGACATTTTCAGGGATTTTGTGGATAAATTTCTGATTGTTTATTTGGATGATATCTTGATTTTTTCCAATGATTGGGACTCTCATGTAAAACATGTTCGGACTGTGTTCCAGATTTTGAGAGAGAATGCTCTGTATGTAAAGGGATCAAAGTGTCTTTTTGGCGTTCAGAGGATCTCATTTCTGAGATTCATTTTGTCCCCATCTGTTATTGAAATGGACCCGGTCAAAGTTCAGGCTATCTGTGATTGGGTCCAACCTACTTCATTAAAGGCTCTTCAAAGATTCTTGGGTTTTGCCAATTTTTATCGTAAATTTATTGGTAATTTCTCTGTTATTGTTAAACAATTAACTAATTTGACCAAGAAGGGTTCTGATGTGGTGAATTGGCCTTCTGAGGCAATCTCTGCATTTCAGGAACTTAAGCAGAGATTCACTTCTGCTCCTGTTCTACGGCAGCCTGATGTTTCTCTACCATTTCAGGTTGAGGTTGATGCCTCTGAAATTGGGGCAGGTGCCGTTTTGTCCCAAAGAGATCCAGAGACCTCTAAAAGTAACCCTTGTGCCTTTTTCTCTCGAAAATTTTCTCCCACTGAACGTAATTATGACGTGGGTAATCGGGAGTTATTAGCTATGAAGTGGGCTTTTGAAGAGTGGAGACATTGGCTGGAGGGAGCCAAACATCAGGTGGTGGTCCTTACGGACCATAAGAATCTAGTTTATCTGGAATCTGCCAAGCGACTTAATCCTAGACAGCCAGGTGGGCCTTGTTTTTCACACGTTTTAATTTTGTGGTTTCCTTTCTTCCTGGCACTAAAAATGTTAAGGTGGATGCCCTCTCGAGGAGTTTCCTGGCGGACTCTCCTGAGTTATCTGATCCTTCTGTTATTTTGAAAGAGGGTGTAGTTCTTTCCGCCATCTCGCCCAATTTGAGACTGGCTCTGGAGGGGTGTCAGGAGGATAAGCCAGAGCGCTGCCCTGTTGGGAAATTGTTTGTCCCGGACCAGTGGAAAAAGAGTGTAATGTCTGAGATTCATTGTTCCACGTTGGCCGGTCATCCCGGAATTTTTGGTACCAGAGACTTGGTTAGTCGGTCCTTTTGGTGGCCTACCTTGTCTCGTGATGTCAGGGAGTTTGTGCAGTCCTGCGGGACTTGCTCTCGCTCCAAGCCTTGCTCTCGTTCTAGTGGTTTGTTGATGCCATTACCTGTGCCCAAGAGACCATGGACCCATATCTCTATGGATTTCATTTCCGACCTCCCTGTTTCTCAGAGAATGACCGTCATCTGGGTGATTTGCGATAGGTTTTCCAAGATGATACATCTTGTGCCATTACCTAAGTTGCCTTCCTCCTCTGAATTGGTGCCTTTGTTCCTTCAGCACGTGGTTCGTTTACACGGCATTCCTGAGAACATTGTGTCTGACAGAGGAGTCCAGTTTGCTTCCAGATTTTGGAAGACCTTTTGTTCTAAAATTGGTGATCAATTGTCTTTCTCCTCGGCGTTTCATCCTCAGACCAATGGTCAAACTGAGAGAACAAACCAGACATTGGAGACTTATCTAAGATGCTTTGTGTCTGCTGATCAGGATGACTGGGTCTCTTTTTTGCCTTTGGCTGAGTTTGCTCTTAATAATAGGGCTAGCTCTGCCACTTTGATGTCTCCATTTTTCTGTAATTCTGGGTTTCACCCTCGATTTTCTTCAGGACAGATGGAGGCTTCTGTCTGTCCAGGTGTTGACTCTGTTGTGGAGCGTATGCAACAGATTTGGGACCAGGTAGTGGAGAGGTTGTCCCTCTCTCAGGAGAGGGCCCAGCGGTTTGCTAACCGGCATAGGACTGATGGTCCTCGGTTTAAAGTGGGGGATTTGGTCTGGTTGTCCTCAAGAAATATTCCTATGAGAGTGGCATCTTCTAAATTTAAGCCTAGGTTCATTGGACCTTATAAGATCATGGAGATTCTTAATCCTGTTTCTTTTCGTTTGCTTCTTCCAGGGACATTTAAGATCCATAACGTGTTCCACAAGTCCTTGTTGAAGAGGTTTGTTGAGCCAGTGGTTCCTACTACTGTGCCTCCTGACCCTGTTTTGGTTGAGGGCAATCTGGAGTATGTGGTTGAGAAAATATTGAATTCTCGTTTTTCTAGACGGAAACTCCAGTATTTGGTTAAATGGAGAGGTTATGGTCAGGAAGACAATTCTTGGGTGTTTGCTTCGGACATCCATGCTAGGAGACTCATCCGTGCGTATCATAGAACTCATCCTGACCGACCTGGTTGCTCAAATGAGGGTTCGGTGAGCCCTCCTCAAGGGGGGGGTACTGTTGTGAATAGGCTGGAAATGAGTTCTGAGCAGAAGCTCCCTCTGGTGGTTACAAACGGTACTGGACTGTCCAGTGAAGATATTGAGGATTGGGAATCAGGTGTTACTGACTGGTCTTATATAAGGGAGTCGCCTTCCCATCAGGGTTGCCGGTGATCAATTGTTCTGGTCTCAATCCTTGATTCCTGTTTCCTTGGTAGCCTGCTGTGTCGTTTCTGAATCTCCTGCTAACAGATAAGACATTTTCTTCTTTTTGTTTTTGTGCTTGATTTTTGCATTTTGTCCTGCACTTCTGTGGGGGCTTCAGGGTCCCCTTTGGGGGCTTTTGCCCTCTCAGTTCAGTTCAGCCACTGATGTTTGTACATTTGCTTTTTTCCGTTTTTTTCAGTGGCTGCTGTTTTGTTTTTGGTTACACCAGAGAACTAATTTAGGTGGTTGAGGTCGTGTGATCTCAGGTGTTTTTGAAATTAGTAGAGTTGGAGCTTTTCAGGGTTTTTTGGGATTGCAGTAAGTGCCCTTCCTATCCTTTTCTATTTAGTAAGTTTGGGCCCCAACGTTTGCTCATATTATTTTCTGTCTGTGTCAGTTTTTCTTCTTGTCTAACCGCCATTACATGTTTGGGGGCTTTCTATGTTCTTTGGGGATCTGCTCCGGGGCAGATAGCTTTCCTCTTTCTAACTTTAGGTGTAGTTAGTTTCTCAGGCTGTGACGAGGCGTCTAGGACCAACGTAGGAACGCTCCACGGCTGCCTCTAGTTGTGGTGGTTAGTCAGGGTACTGCAATCTCATAGTTTCCAACTGCTCTGGTGTATTTCCTTTTTTTGCCTGCTCTCCTCAGCTACCAAATCATAACAGGTTCCAGAGACGACTTCTCCCAATTGACCAGCCACCCGAAGTCCTCCAGGAGCTGAAGGGACAGATTGCGAGCCGTCACCGCCTCCTCCTTTGAGGACGCCACAATCAAAAGGTCGTCCAGGTAGGGAAGAATCGTAACCCCCTGTCTTCGAAGAATCGCCATGAGAGGCGCCAGAATTTTTGTAAAAACTCTGGGCGCTGAGGCCAACCCGAATGGCAGAGCCACAAACTGGTAATGGCCCTGACCTATGGCAAAACGAAGGAAGCGTTGATGAGCCCTTCCGACGGGGACATGCAAATAAGCGTCGCGAATGTCGATTGACACCAAAAAATCGTTCTGCGACAGGGCTGCCACAATGGAGCAAAGCGACTCCATGCGGAATTTCCGGGTGTGGACATGCCGATTCAATCTTTTGAGATCCAGAATGGGGCGAAATTTGTCCTCCTTTTTGGGGACCACAAAAAGGTTGGAATAAAAACCTCTTCCCCGGTCCTCTGGTGGAACCGGTATCACCACACCCTTCTGCAGAAGGGATTCGACCTCTCGCAGTAGAGCGGCAAATAGCTCGGGCTCCGACGGAATGCGAGATTGGCAAAAACTGTCCGGGGGTCGAGAAGAAAACTCTATGAAGTAGCCTGTCGACACGACCCGCGTTACCCAGGCGTCCGGAACGCGGGAAACCCAAGTCGATTCGAATTGGAGCAGGCGACCCCCCACTCGAGAGCCCTCGAGTGGAACCCTGGCGTCAGTCCGCCTTAGCGGGCTTTTTGTCCGCTTCCCGCTTGCCTTGACGGAAACTTTGTTTCCAGGGAGTGCGGGATTTCTGAGAGGTCTTTTTTCCCGAAAAAGAGGGACGATCCGATCCCCAAGAGGACTGACCGAACCGTCCCCTGGACCGAAAGGATCGCCGACCACTACCGGCACTAGGCCTGCCAGGCGCAGAAGCCATAGCTCTTCGCTGCGGTAAAGCTGCTTCTTTTGCCTTGGCAATCAGCTCTGTGAGGTCAGATCCAAATAGCTGACCACCCTTGTAAGCTAAAGATAGCAAACCTTGCTTGGAAACCGCGTCCCCGGTCCACTGTCTAAGCCACAGTGCTCTTCTGACTGTGACCGCCGAGGATTGCGCCCTTGACAGCAGTGATGCAGTATCCAGACCTGCATCATAGCCATATCGGCTGCAGTCTCCAACAATTCGAGAAGCCCATCTACCTCGGATAACGGAGATCTATCTTGCCACGCCTTCCGTAGACGGACCAACCAGCTCAGGGAAGCTTTACAAGCACACATGGATCCTAGCACCGCTCTGAATCCATGACCCGCGACCTCGTAGACGGATTTCGCCGCCATCTCCGTTTTTCTGTCCAGCGGATCCTGCAGACTCGCCTTCCCTTTAACAGGGAGTAAAGAGGATTTGCTAAGCTGGGATAAAGGAACATCCACTTCAGGAGAAGGAATCCAATTATCAATCAACTCCGTCGAACACGGATACAGTGCCTCAAAAAACCGTGTCCCCTGAAAACGTTTATCTGGACACAGGCGTTCCTTCTCCACTGCCCCATTAAGCTCGTCCAGAGATGGTAATGCCGATCGCGACTTATGCGCCTCCTGAAACATCCGGGCCGACTTACCAGGACGTCTAGTTACCTCCTCCGGTAACTGTAACGCCTCCCTCATGGCCCCAATAAAAGCCTCTGTTCGGCCCAAAAAAGAGGCAGAATGCCCCTGCTGATCCTCCTTATCCGAATCGGATAACTCCCCATCTGAGCTTGAAGGGGAACCCTCTCCGTATTCCATATCAGAGATCTCTGATTCGCTACGCGGGAAGGAAGGTACCGGCCTGTGTCGCTTCCTGCCATGAGAGGATCTAGCTGACACCCAATAACCTAAAAGGTCAGACAGGCCATCAATAGAACGAGCGAGGGCATCCATTTTGGCATCACTGCAACCTCCGACCGCTGCGCTTGACGCCGTCGAGGTCTGCGTATCAGATACGCGCGACTGATCCTGTAGCGGATCTGGGAGACGGTCCGCACCTTCTGGACCCTGTTCCGACATGCCCTCACACAGTATATGGCAGGTCAAAACCTGTCAGTAACTAGAAAAAAGTGTGGTTTCTTAAGTGGACGAAACAAGAACGCTGAAGGGTTAAAGCTCTTAAAGGGGAGAGCTACCCCAGCTGTCCCTCAATTTAAAATATCAGCAGAATATGTCAGCAGTATAATTAACCCTTTATGTTCTGATCCAAGCTGGAATAGAACCTACGGCGGGTAGTTGCTGTATTCTTGCGCTGAAAGGGTTAACCATCCAATAGGGGTTAATGTCGCAGGCTCCCCACAACCCCCTTTTAAAATTAAAAGGGTGTGCGAGCCCCAGACAAAACAAGGTCTCTATATGAGACCGCAGCTGCAGGATAGCGCAATCTGCCACTTTGTTACACAGAAAGGTCCTGCGCTGTGGGGGTGAGGACGTTAAGCTACTCACTCACCAAGCTGGCCGCGGTGATGTTCTCTTGTTAGTCGGGAGGAGCGGAGCATGAGGAGCCCAGGAAGCCTAGTAATGGCCGCCGCGCTGAGAGAAGCCGGAAGAGAAGCACAGTAAAAATCGCGCGCTCAGAGCGCTTCCTGTCACAAGAAGACCGGGAAGCGCGAAGCCACGCTCCCCGCCGGCTTCAAAAAAAGAGCGCAAACTCCTCCGCTCTCTGTTCTCCCATGTCCTGCAGGCATCTGCCTGCGGACAAAAAATACAGTCACCAAACATGTCACATGTAACAGCGGCTGCCGCAGCAGCCGATGAAGCACTCACATACATTAAAAATGTGGAGTACTCACCAGCTGAGCGCCACAGGGACCCCCAGGGGTTTGTGGCGCTGTGCCCATCGCTTCCCCCCAGGGCGGGGAACGCAGTGACCCCAGATGCGCGGTTTGCGTCGCCGCCAGGGAAGCAACCCTCATCCCCCAGGGCCGGCAGGGTTCTGCAGGGACCACCTTACAGGGTAATACAGATCCGCCAAGGGAGAGGTGGGAGTCCAGCAGCGCTGAGACCCCTGAGACCTCAAGACCACTTCTGGTGATCCAAGTCTCTTGTCCGATGAAAATAAAAAAATCTTCTGAGGAGCTGCTTCCAGCAGCGACTATCCTCTGAGACCTCAAATTTTAGACTGGAGAGATGGAGTAGGAGGAGCCCGAGCTGGAGGGGCCGGTCAACACTCTTTTTTAATCTGAGGTGTCTATCCTATCTGGGCTCCGCCTACCCACTAGTAATGACTAGTGTCTCCCTTCCTTCCAATCTGCTGCTGAAACCTAAAAATTCTGACAAAATGAAAGCATTGATTGTGCAAGAATGGACTGCTATCAGTCAGGATTTGGTCCAGAAGTTGATTGAGAGCATGCCAGGGAGAATTGCAGAGGTCCTGAAGAAGAAGAAGGGTCAACACTGCAAATATTGACTTGCTGCATTAACTCATTCTAACTGTCAATATAAGATTTTGTTACTCATATGTTTGCAATTATATTTCTGTCTGTGATAAAAACATCTGTCAAACACACATAAAAACCAGAGGGCAGCAGATCATGTGAAAATATAATATTTGTGTCATTCTCAAAACTTTTGGCCATGACTGTACAGTACAATCTGAATAAATGGTAAAAAAAAACCCCGCTGTGCACATGCTGCGGATTTTTCAGCACGGATTTGCTGCGGTTTTAAATCCGCAGCATGTCAATTCTTTGCGCGGATTCCACAGCGGTTTTACACTTATTCCATTACAGGTGTAAAACCGCAGGGCAAATCCGCACAAAAAATGCAGCAAAACCGCGCTAAATCCGCAGGTAAAACGCAGGTCATTTAACCTGCGGATTTAGCGAAATCGGCGCGGAAAAATATCCGCAACGTGTGTTACGGGGCCTTAGGTTAGGGTTAGGCTGGGTTCATATTGCATTATGGCAGTCCGTTAGACGGACTGCATTACACCGTGGTATAACGCGGTGTAAAGTAGTCCGTTACGGCTGCCATTCACCCCTATTTGTGTGCGCATCGCGACGCATGCCGTAAAGCGGCATGTGTTCGCAACGTGCCGTCACTCAGTGACGGAGCCTTGGACGCCGGCTGCAGCGTCTGGGCTCCGCCACTGCTAGCACAGATGAATCATCTGCTGATTCCTCTGCGCTAGAGGGTATAGCATAACGCGATCGCGTTATGCTTTACCGTTACCAGCCGGTCAACGCTACGTGTTGAACGGGCTGGTAAAACGCAATATGAACCCAGAGTTATGGTTAGAACTAAGGTTAGGGTTAGAACTAGGGTTAGGGTTAGCCTTAGGGTTAGCGTTAGGGTTAGCATTAGGGTTAGAATTAGGGTTTACGGTTAGAATTTGGGTTAGGGTTGGAATTTGGGTTAGGGTTGGAATTTGGGTAAGGGTTGGAATTAGGGTTAGGGTTGGGATAGGATTAGGTTTGTGGTTAGAGTTAGGATAAGTGTTAGGGGTGTTTTGGGGTTAGGGTTGGGATTAGGGTTAGGCTTGTGGATAGGGTTATGGTTAGAGTTGGGATTAGGGTTAGGGGTGTGTTGGGGTTAGGTTTGTATTAAGGTTAGGGGTGTGTAGGGGTTAAGGTTGGGGTTAGGGGTGTGTTGGGGTTAGGGTTGGAGTTAGAATTGAGGGGTTTCCACTATTTACGCACATCAGGGGGTTTCCATACGCGACATGGCGCCACCATTGATTCCTGCAAATTTTGCGTTCAAAAAGTCAAAGAGTGCTCTCTTTATTCCAAGCCCCGACGTGTGCCCAAACAGTGGTTTAACCCCACATGTGGGGTATCAGCGTACTCGGGAAAAATTGCACAACTTTCGGGGTCTAATTTCTCCTGTTAACATTGGGGAAAAAAAATTGGGGACTAAAAATATTATTTTTGTGGAAAAAAAATTATTTTTTTATTTTCACGGCTCTGCGTTATAAACTTCTGGGAAGTACTTGGATATTCAAAGTGCTTACTACACATCTAGAGGAGTTCCTTGGGGGATCTAGTTTCCAAAATGGGGTCACTTGGGGGGTTTCTACTCTTTAGGCACATCATGGGCTCTGCAAACGTAACATGACGCCCGCAGACCATACCATCAATTCGGCATTTCAAAACGTCACTACTTCCCTTCTGAGCCTCGACGTGTGCCCATACAGTAGTTTTCTCCCACATATGGGATATCAGCGTGCTCAGGACAAATTGGATAACAACTTTTGGGTATAATTTCTCCTGTTACCCTTGGGAAAATAAAAAAAATTGGGGATCAAAAGATCATGTTTGTGGAAAAAATATGATTTTTTTTATTTTCGTGCCCGGGCGTTATAAACTTGTGTCGCCCTTGGGGGTTCAAAGTGCTCACCATACATCTAGATAAGTTCCTTGGGGGGTTTAGTTTCCAAAATGGGGTCACTTGTGGGGGTTTCTACTGTTTAGGCACATCATGGGCTCTGCAAATGCAACATGACGCCCGCAGAACATTCCATCAAGTCTGCATTCCAAAATGGCGCTCCTTCCCTTCTGAGCTCTCCCATGCCAAAACAGTGGTTCCTACCCACATATCGGGTACCAGTGTACTCAGGACAAATTACACAACAACTTTTGTGGTCCAATTTCTCCTGTTTCCCTTGTGAAAATAAAAAATAGCGGGCTTAAAAATAATTTTTGAGGAAAAAAATGATTTTTTTTATTTTCACTGCTCTGCGTTATAAACTTCTGTGAAGCACTTGGGGGTTCAGAGTGCTCACAACACATCTAGATAAGTTCCATACGGGGTCTAGTTTCCAAAATGGTGTCACATGTGTTTTTTTTTCACTATTTAGGCAAACAGTGGTTCTCCAAACTAAGCCATGGTGTCCGCTAAAGATTGGAGCTAATTTTCCATTCAAAGTCAAATGGCGCTCCTTCCCTTCTGTGCCCAGCCGTGCGCCCAAACAGTGGTTTATGACCACATATGAGGTATCTGTGTACTCAGGAGAAATTGCCCAACATATTTTAAGATCCAATTTAAACAGTTGCCCATGTGAATATGAAAAAACTGAGGATAAAAGAAATTTTTTGTGAAAAAAAAGTACTTTCTTTTCATTGCGGATCAATTTGTGAAGGACCTGGGGGTTCAAAGTGCTCACTATGCATCTAGATAAGTTCCTTGGGGGGTCTAGTTTCCAAAATGGGGTCACTTGTGGGGAAGCTTCAATGTTTAAGCACATAGGGACTCTCCAAATGCGACATGGCAACCGCTAAATATTCCAGCATATTTTCCATTCAAAAAGTCAAATGGCACTCCTTCCCTTCTGAGCCCTGCCATGCGCCCAAACAGTGGTTTATGACCACACATGAGGTATCTGTGTACTCAGGAGAAATTGCTGTATATACTCGAGTATAAGCCGACCCGAGTATAAGCCGACCCCCTAATTTTGCCACAAAAAACTGGGAAAACTTATCGACTCGAGTATAAGCCTAGGGTGGAAAATGAGATTATGTTGTCCCATGTATTATGCCCCACAAGATGCTCCATAGATTGTGCCCCATATGCTGCCCATGTATTGTGCCCCATATGCTGCCCATGTATTGTGCCCCAATAGATGCTCCATAGATTGTGCCCCCATAGATGCTCCTTAGATTATGCCCCCATAGATGCTCCATAAATTATGCCCCCATAGATTATGCCCCCATAGATGCTCCATAGATTATGCCCCCATAGATGCTCCTTAGATTATGCCCCCATAGAAGCTCCTTAGATTATGCCCCCATACAAACTCCATAGATTGTGCCCCCATAGATGCTCCATAGATTGTGCCCCATAGATGCTCCACAGATTGTGCCCCATAGATGCTACAGATTATGCCCCCATAGATGCCCCATGTATTATGCCCCCATAGATGCTCCATAGATTGTGCCCCCATAGATGCTCCATAGATTATGCCCCATAGATGCTCCATAGATTGTGCACCCATAGATGCTCCACAGATTATGCCCCCATAGATGCCCCATGTATTATGCCCCTATAGATGCTCCATAGATTATGCCCCCATAGATGCCCCATGTATTATGCCCCCATAGATTATGCCCCTATAGATGCTCCATAGATTGTACCCCCATGTATTATGCCCCTATAGATTATGCCCCTATAGATGCTCCATAGATTGTGCCCCCATGTATTATGCCCCCATAGATTGTGCCCATAGATTACCCCGTAGATTATGCCCCCAGAGATGCACCATTGAATAGGCCCCTTATGCTGCTGCAACAAAAAAAAAAAGACATACTCACCTCTCGTCGCTGGGGGCCAGGTGCCGATGTCCTGAGCAGGCGGGGACACTGGCGCGCTATGGGGGACAGGTCGGTGTCACCGATCACTCAGGGCCCGGCACCTGCGATATATACCTGTCACCCGTTCCGCCGCTGTCTTCCGGGTCCTCCAGCAGTGAATGATCAGGCAGAGGGCGCGGCGCACAGTAACCACGTCATCGCGCCCTCTGCCTGAACATCGCAGCAAGAGGACCCGAGGACACAGCGGCGAGCAGCGGTGGACCCGGGATGAGTAAATATCGCTTATACTCACCCCTCCGCCGGCGCGGTCTCTGCAGCCCCTGCTCTTCTCCCGCGGTCTCCGGCGCCAGTGTTCAGCGGTCACGTGGTACCACTCATTAAAGTCATGAATATGTGCATATTCATGACTTTAATGAGCGGTACCACCTGACCGCTGAACACTGGCGCCGGAGACCGTGGAGAAAAGCAGGGGCTGCAGAGACCGCGCCGGCGGAGGGGTGAGTATATAGGACAGCTGCGCTCCAGCTCCCCCCTGTATATGACTCGAGTATAAGCCGAGAGGGGGACTTTCAGCCCTAAAAAATGGGCTGAAAATCTCGGTTTATACACGAGTATATACGGTACCCAACAAATTTTAGGATCCAATTTATACCGTTGCCCATGTGAAAATGAAAAAACAGGCTAAAAGAAAATTTTTGTGAAAAAAAGTACTTTCTTTTTTTTACGGATCAATTTGTAAAGCACCTGGGGTTGAAAGTGCTCACTATGCATCTAGATAAGTTCCTTGGGGGGTCTAGTTTCCAAAATGTGGTCACTTGTGGGGGAGCTCCAATGTTTAGGCACACAGGGACTCTCCAAATGCGACATGGCAACCGCTAAATAATCCAGCATATTTTCCATTCAAAAAGTCAAATGGCGCTCCTTCCCTTCTGAGCCCTGCCGTGCGTCCAAACAGTGGTTTATGACCACATATGAGGTATCTGTGTACTCAGGAGAATATGCACAACAAATTTTAGGATCCATTTTATCCTGTTACCCATGTAAAAATGAAAAAAGTGATGCGAAAAGAAAATTTTTGTTGAAAAAATTAAAATGTCCATTTTTTTCCTTCCACGTTGCTTTAGTTCCTGTGAAGCACTTGAAGGGTTAATAATCTTCTTGAATGTAGTTTTGAGTAGCTTGAGGGGTGCAGTTTTTATAATGGTGTCACTTTTGGGTATTTTCTGCCATATAGACCCCTCAAAGTGACTTCAAATATGAGGTGGCCCCTAAAAAATGGTTTTGTAAATTTTGCTGTAAAAATGAGAAATCGCTGGTCAACTTTTAACCCTTATAACTTCCTAACAAAAAAAAATTTTGTTCTCAAAATTGTGCTGATGTAAAGTAGAAATGTGGGAAATGTTATTTATTAACTATTTTGTGTCACATAACTCTCTGGTTTAACAGTATAAAAATTCAAAATTTGAAAATTGCGAAATTTTCAAAATTTTTGCCAAATTTCCATTTTTTTCACAAAACAAATAAACGCAAAAATTATCGATCTAAATTTACCACTAACATGAAGGCCAATATGTCACGAAAAAACAATCTCAGAATCGCTACGATCCGTTGAAGCGTTACTGAGTTATTACCTCATAAAGGGACACTAGTCAGAACTGCAAAAAATGGCAAGGTCTTTAAGGTCAAAATATGCTGGGTCATGAAGAGGTTAAATTGACATGCAAATAAGGCTGAAGAGCTATTGTAGAGCCAAAGGCTCTGTCACTCCAGCTCTATTCTTTGTTGGGGTGTCCCTCCACCTACTTGACTAAAGTCTATTCTGCCTGAAGTTATAGAGGCTGTCAGTCATGCTAGAGGAGCGGTGCCGGGGGGGAGAAAGGGTAGGGGAGAGAATCGAATTGGCATTGCAGATGTTTCAGCTCTACAATAGCTTTTCAGCATCAATTGAAAAGTAACAAAGTGGCCGTGTTAAGTGTGACAGGGTCACTGGTGTCATACATGAGGGGAGATATGTGTCACAAAGGTTGCTTTCCTGTGTGATGTGAAAGCCATAAGTTGCTATATGGGCATGGCTTTCATGGTGGGTAGGTCAGAGATGGGCGGGATGCCTACCCACCATATCTCCACCTCCAGTGTGTGGTTGGAAGGGAATTAAATGTCCATTTTTTTTTTTCTCTATGTGTGCAGAGGAAAGCAAGCCTCCTGATTGCTAACTCCTGCAAGAGTTGTTGTATGTGTTGTCCCAGAGGACCTAGGCAGGACGGTGTATGAACCTGTTTATTTTCATTTGAGCTGGACATACTGTTTTTCTGTTACCATTTTGTTTTGTTTCGTTTATGAGGCAATAAACCACAGAGACTTTAACCACCCGTGTGCCTGAGTTTACCTTGAAGAGCAGCTAAGCCTGTCAACCCCTCACATGAGGTATTGCTGGACTTGTCTTTGAAAGAGCTACATGCACATATAAATAGTTTGGGCTGAAATCCTGCTCATAGATTTTCATTAATGGGTGTCAAGCAAACCACGGGGTGTTGTTTCGCTGAAACTTCAGAAATCTTGAGGAGGAATCAGTACAACTGTGCAAGAGAAATTAGTCATTACATAATGATTACTGGTTAATTACTCGGCTGTCTGACTAATACAAAGACTATGATACAGAATTGACTCTGAGTCGCCATCTTGCACTTCCGGCCTGCTGGAGACAAGTGTTCACCTTACTAACAAATTCAGTTCTGCTACATCTGTACATTGTGTCCTAAATTCTTAATATTGTATAATTGATAAAACATGAGATTATGTCTTACTCTATGATGGTGCAATTCAATAAATGGTTATTCATGACAAGTTTTAGGGCCAAATCATAAATTAGATATTGAGCGTTTAATTTAGTTCTGACAAAAAGTCTTTGCTGCAAATATTCTAATAAAAGCAAACTCTTCAGATGTAAGTAAATATGTGGTTTATTAAGATTGTATTACGTGCATCTCAATTTTTTATTAACCTGTGAGCTTTTTTAAGGCTAATACTGAAATACAAGAAACAGAATGAAACTAACACGCAGATCTTTAATTGTGTTACTTGTACCTGCTTTATGAAAGATGAGGATCATGTATGCACTCGTATAAAATTACACATTGCAAAAAGATTACTATTAATAAATGAAATCATATTAAAGTAGCATTATACAGTAGGTAGGGGAGCTGCAAAGGAAAAAATGAATCATTTTTAATACCGTACACTGTAAATCCCAAATTTCTTGTCTTTCATTTGGTCAGTTTCATGATACCTGGTGACCCTTTCTTGCAAGATAACTTCGATCACATTTATAAATACCTAATAAATATTTACAAAGTATGAGCGCAACACGCAGAACTAAATGCAATTACACACCTTGTCATGCTGTCAGTGAGGTTATTATTGGTTGTCTGAGAACTGTTCTGCCATGCTGACTGCCACCCTAATCATCAGGATCACAATTTTCTTTAGCAATGAGTCCTACTTTTGTCTAAGACGCAATGATAGATGGAAATTAGTATAGATACCATATGGGCCACAGGAAGGCCTCTTCATGGCATTACCAGTCCTGGTTCCTCAATTATCCTGTGAGGTGACATAATATACGGTAGCCAGACCCCTGTAGTTTTTATTCCAGGTACACTAACAGCTCGGCATTACAATGATTTGGTCATGGAACCAGTGGTACGGCCATTTCTCCAAAGTGTCTCAGGAGTTGTCTTTCAACATGGCAATTACAGACCACATGATGCTCGTGCTTCCGAAGCAGCATGCGTGACCTAAATGTTCTAACATAGTTTACAGTGTCTCTGGAATTGTCTCACATCGAACACATCAAGGAAGCTGCCAGCAACAAAGCTTGATGATTTACATTCCCAGGTGAATTCTATATGAAAATAGTCCTTAGACAACGATTAATAACCTTATTGATAGCAGCTAGTGATGAGCGAGTGTACTCATTGCTCGGGTTTCCTCCAAAATATTTGGGAGTGCTCGGAGATTTAGTTTGTGTTGCCGTAGCTGCATGATATGCGGTTGGTAGACAGCCTGAATACATGCAGGGATTCCCTAATAAACAGGCAATCCCCACACGTATTCAGGCTGTCTAGCAGCCGCAAATCATGCAGCTACGCCGGCACAAACTAAATCGCCCAAACACTCGGAGGACACCGGAGCATGCTCGGGAAAACCCGAGGAACGAGTATACTCGCTCATCACTAATAGCAGCCAAGGTGTGCAAGTACGTGTATTTCTGCGCTTGGCACTCAAATCGATGCTGACTAAATCGAGATTTTTTAAAACATTTTGCTTCCATTTTTTGATTACTTACATATCATTAACATCATCCTTGTCACTGGTTTACAGCGACAGAGAGGAGCCAGTAGACCGCAGCTTCTGGTTTCTCCTACTCCTGTACTGAATAAAAGCACTTCACCTTCATATAAAAAGGTGTAAATTTCTTTGGGCAGTGCAGGGGTTAATCTACTCTGTTGAGAGCTCTTGCAATGTTAGCCACTCCTATCTCCTATATAATCTGGGTCTTGACTAACACACATCGTCAGAGCTAGCTTATGCTGCATGGCTTGGAGATTGTTGTTGGTGGTTATTTGAGTAGGCGGTTGGTGGTTTTTAACTGTGACTGTTGTTTGATTTTGAGGGTGTGATAATAACCTTTCTTCTCCTACTTTGGTTTAACCCCATCCTCAGCTCCCCGATGCATTCCTCTGTTATATGTGTGTGTATATTTGTATGTTTGGTATTTTCCGTTACCCCTGTTCGTATTACCTTGTTACGTCTGGTTGGTGTATTGCGGCACACTACTACTCCCTTCTTCCCTGAGTGCGGGAAGGGTACAGACAGGGGGGCGGATTCAGGAGTTAAGGCAAGGTATGTGTATCTTCAACATCAGAAGTAATACGGGGAGCAGGGCGAGCTAGGGCTGCCCTAGCGCTAGGGACAGTGAAGGAGCCCCTCGTCCCGCGACACCCAACAACAGAGATGTGACATTCCTGCTATTTCCATAATTCCATGACTTTTCCTTCATCATGTTGCAATTTCAATGTTGAGGAGTGTGTATGTAAAACACTATAAAACTCTAGGATCTAAGGGTTAAGCTTTCTCCTTGTGGTGGCAGTAGAGTTCAAGTCCTCTTCCTTTCTGAAGAGACAATTTGCATATAAAAACTCTATACACTTAGCCAAAAATGAATGCTGGGAGATTACAGCTCTGAATTCTGAATACTGCTTAATAGAATTAAAAAAAAAGATTCACAGGACCTGGTCCAGCAGCCATGTCAGTACTCTGTAGCAGCTGGATCAGAGCACTGTGATTCTCCTCCAAAGACAGGATGTTGCAGCCTCAGTACTAACATGAACATCTGCATTAAATCCTCAGATAGACAAATTAGACTTGTATATGACTACAATGAATATTGTACCTTGATAAATGTATCTTACAAGGGCAATTGTAGATGCTACAGTAATGCAAATCAAATACACTAAATATTGAGGTGACAACAAAAAAATACGTACTCTCTTTCCTCTGCCAGGTGTGCCAGGAGTTGGTTTTGCTCATGAATTCTCTCACCTAGGTTTTCATTGGCAAGCCTGTTCAAAAAGAAGAAGAATTTAGAATGCGGAAACTCAGTTTTTATTAGCAAATATATGAAGCTTGTGGTGTAATGACCCCTGATGCAGCTAGGGGGCACTGTGTATGGCCCTCGGGATATGCATGGAGGCATGTGATGCATGGACGTTATGTATCGCAGAGGTGGGTGGCCCTGTGATGGAAGCCTGAGCATGTTTTGTACTGCTGAGAGTTTTGCTATACATGGGGAGGCTTCCAGGTGACTTGGAGAGCTGGGCGGGTCCAGTCACCTACAAACCCACCCAAGGGGTATGTGTCTGAATACACAAGATAAAGCCAGTATGTTTATGTGTATCAAAAGGACCTGTGGTGAGGTCATAACCATGTGACCTAACCATGTGATCCTGACCTCACCTGTGGGCGGGGTTACGGCTATGTAACTGAGTGTGCTTGGCACCTGTTAGAGAGTGGTGTGGGAGTCTGTCAGTGTGGACAGACTTCCATGTGGGACATTACAGAGAGGACTCTGTGACTGAGGAGTGAGGCTCCAGGCAGGAGCTGAAACATTGAAGATTTGTATTGCCTGTTACTATGTGGTTTATGAAGCAATAAACCTAAGGACTTTTTGCATAAGAAAGTGTCTCCTGATTTACCTCTGAAGCAGCCGAGTGAGTAAAACCTTACAATTGGTGGATGGAATGCTGGCAGCGACCCAAGTAGCACATGTTCCAGGACTGGGAATCAGGAACCAGAGGAGGAACTGACGGTCTGTGAAAACCGTGAGTGTGACCAGTGGTCACGAATAAACTGTGTTCATGTTTATGTGGTGCCTCTGATATGAGGTAGCTGAAGAAGCTGTTAAACAGTGGTGACAGACAGGAGTCTGTGTTATGTTGACCGGGGTCATTGAAAATGGAGAAAAAAGCATGCTGATATGATACCTCAGAGGAGGTGTCCGGAAAATCTCTCTGGCCGAGAGTGTAACAGACAGGAGTCTGTGTTGTACTGACGGGTCAGTGAAAGACTGTTTTTTGTCCTTGTGGGATGCCTCTATGAAGAGGAGGTGTCCGGAAACCTGCGTGATCAACAGGTAACAGACAGGAGTCTGTGGTGTACTGACGGGTCAGTGAGACTGTTGTTTTTTCCTTTGTGGGATGCCTCTATGAGAGTGGAGGTGTCCGAAAATCTCTGTGGCCAAGAGTGTGACAGACAGGAGTCTGTGTTGTGCTGACGGGTCAGTGAGAAACTGTTTTTTTTTTGGTGTTTTTTTTTTCTCTGGAACACGTGTAAGGTGTGTGCTGTGGCTCGTGGAGTCACGAAGGGGACAAGCGGCTGTCTGTGACTCTGGGGTCACGAAGGGGACAAGCGGCTGGCTGTGGACCAGCGGGTTCACGAAGTCGGCGGTGCAGGGACTTGCGCTGTGGCAAGGACAGCAAGAGGTTCTGCAGCAGCAAGAGCTGCAGTGGCAGCAGCGGCTTGTGCGTGGCAGGCGGAGGTGCTGGCGGGTGGTGGCAGTACCAGCAGGAGCTGGTGAGGTACCATAAGGACTTCAGGTCCAGAGTGGGTGACCTCTTAAAGTGACGGTACCAGCCACGAGAGACATAAGGGTCTGTGCGAACTGGGGTCTGGTAGAGCCGTGAGGGAGTCCACGGTGTATAACCCAAGGAGGGGTGATGGCCCAAAAGGGGGGCGGAGTCCCAAAAGGGGGTGGCAACCCAAAAGGGGATGATGGCCCAAAAGGGGGCGGAGTCCCAAAAGGGGGCGGTTGGCAAAAAGGGGGTGGAGGATCCCAACGTTAAAGGGGAGGTGCAGACAAACTGTTGCCCGGGGCAAATATGTTATATGTGTCCAGTCTGCCTTACGAACTATCCACCCGGCACACTACTACGGGAGTGTACCCTGCAGATAAACCATGAAGAGGTGGTGGGTCTGGTCGACTCGGGGAGTCCGGTGACTCTAGTGAGGGTTGCACCTGACGGGTTTCAAATACCTGGAAGAAAGGTCGGGGTCACCTGTATCCATGGGGACACTAAGGATTATCCAGTAGCCAGGGTGGTCTTTGAGACAGGCTGGGACATTGCAGGACAGGATGTTGCTATAATCCCTAATTTGTCGTGTCCAGTGGTCATAAGGCGGGACTCTAAACTGTTCTCTGGCTTGTGGGACAGGGGAGTTCCTCTACAGCAGGAGGGAGGCCTCTCTACTGTTGGGGTGACAGACATTGGGACAGTGACACCTCCCAAAACTGATGAGTCAGACGGTGACACAGGAGGAAAGGATGCGTCTGCCCGACTGACTGACATGATGTCCTCTGAAATGTATGACAACAGAACCCATGACGATGTGGTAGTTAAGACCTCTAGAATAGACACCCGGTTAGAGGGTAACGGGAGGGGCCCTGAGAGTGACTCCTGTCCAGACTGTGACTCGACCGCAAGGGAAAGCGAGTGCAGTAACGTGGAGCCGAGTAAAAATGGCAGATCTTCCTCTCGCCGCAGGGGCCGTGGAAAGGGGGGACAGGCTACATCCTCTAAGAAGAGAAATGATGAGGAAGAGTCAGGGTCAGGTACTGGTCAGGTTTCTGTCCTTGATAAAGAGGTCACGTTATCTCTGAAAATCCCAGCACAGAGGTAGGGCTGAAGGTAGAACAGACCTGTACTAGATCCACATCTGAATGCCCAGAAAGGGTGAAATGGCTCAGTATGATGAAGGCTCCAGGGTACCGGAGGCAGAGCTGGAGCTCTCTGAAGTTTCCGAGAGTCGTGAGACAGTTGAAGCTGCGGATGCCGGAACAGGCGGAACTCTGAAGAAGCAGAGTGTGAGTGGGCAAGAGTGCCCATCTGAAAATGTAATTAAAGAAGTAATGGTGCGACATGTGCTGGTTAAAAGAGAGCAGGACCAGGAGATAGAGCTGTTGAAAGAAACAGTGAAAGAGGCAGTTGAGCAAGAAAGGGTCCTGAGACGAATAATTGAGCACAGAATGGAGGACTAGAGAAGGAAGTCTCTAAGCTCAGAGATCATCTGTCAGCGTGTCATAGTATGAACAAGGCCCTATGGAAAGATATGGAGGTGCTCAGAGAGGCCCAGAGAAGCATCAGCAGGAGCTTCTCCGGAGGGAGGATGAGTGTTGCGGCTTGGCAGAGGAGCGAGATAAAGTTCTTCGTAAGCTCAAGATGGAGAAAGAGACTGATGGTACTGCCACACTACACGATCCCGCTAACGATCTCGCTAGCGTCGCATACTAATGAGATCGCTAGCGGGATCGTTTACAATATCGCTAGTGTCGGCCACATTTAGCGATGTCGTTAAGGACGCTATCGCGGTTAGCGATCTCCTTAACGACTTTAGCGGTACAAAAGTACCGCTAACTCGCTAAAAAAGGTGCCACACTCAGCGATATATACTTACCCAGCGGGACGCCGACGATCAGAATAGGGTCCGGAACGATCAGGACGACGGACGAGATCACAGCAGGGGCCACGTCGTTGCTGCATGCCGCACACAACAACATCGCTAACGGGATCGCTAAATAGTGACGTTTTTTAGCGATCCCGTTAGCGATGTTGTTTAGTGTGGCATACCCTTAATGCCCAGCTCCAGAAATCCACTGGAGACGAAGTACAGAAAGCAAAGTGCCACGCAGATGGCCACACAAGAAATGCTGAGGTCTTGGAGAACTGCGCTGATGCTCAGGATAAGGAGGTCCAACCGCATGTTCAGGAAAAGGAGACATCGCTTTTCAAGTGTATAATAGAGGTACCCGAAGACATGCAAGAAGCTTGTGCCAGTGAGGATGTACATGAGGCCTTTAGAAAAGCGGTGGAAGCATGTAGTGTGAACTGGGTGCCAGAGAAGCAGTTGGTTATACTGTCGACTAGGGAAGTCACAATGAAGCGAGTGGCTATCCTGAGGGACATGGACCTACATTGTCTCCGCACAAAGCAAATAATCCTGTTGAGAAATCATGAAGCCACTCGACGTCTGGAGCAAGCAAGAAAGACTCAAAGTCAGCTTGGATTGATGGAAGACATCATTCAAGTGCCCAGAGGTCTGGTGAAGAAAGTCATCGGAAGACTTGGGAAAATGATGCAGGAGATGGTGAATAAGTCCGGTGTGACGAGAGTCAGGATTCCGGCTGATGACGAAGTCCAGGTCGTGGGTGAAGACGGGATGGTTCCGTTCCTCATTGTCGGATCCATGGTGTAAGGTTCTGTGTACATGTTCCTGAAACTCAGTTTGTTCGTCAGCCATTTTACTTTCTGTCTTGCTGCAGCTATCTTGCCCTCAGTCAAAATGGAGTTTCCAGCTTGCATGTTCCCGCCCTGATTCTCTCCTTTTGCTTCTTAAGCAGCCACAGCTGAGCAATCAGTGCTTCAGAATCTAGCCTGCAGTGAACCTGTGACCTGACTCCTAAAGCCTTGGACCTTGTACTCCAGCTATTCCTACTGAGGAACTCTGAAGCACTTGTGGACTCTGAACCCTGCTCTTTGAAAGACCCACGTTTGCATGGACTTATGGTAACAGAGAAGAAGATCCTGAACCTGTTGTGGAGAGTGATTGCTGAGCTTAGATTACTCTGGCCTGCTGTGTCTCCTGCTTCTGTGTCTGCAAACTGTGTGACTATTTTTGCCAACTTGTATGAAGTAATACAAGACTTTCTATATCAAACCTGTGTCTCATGTATTTTCATCGCACCCAAGCACAAGACGCTATATGAACTGTACTACATACATTACAAGATTCTGAAGCCAAAACGTTAGTGTCTGCTGGGTCTGGAAAGGCTGTGTCTGCTGTAACTGTGGATATCGGATGTCCGGTTGTACTTTCTGTGATGACAGTGGTTGTGACTTCTCACAACCATTCCAGGTGAGCAATTCCCTTAAGTGTTTTTTTTTCTGCAGTGTTACCACAGGTAAACACTATTGTTTTTTTTTTTTCTCTTTTCTCTTTTTTGTCTGCTGTAACTGTGGATATCAGATGTCCGGGTGAACTTTCTGTGATGATAGTGGTTGTGACTTCTCACAACCATTCCAGGTGAGCAGTTCCCTTGATTTTTTTTTCTCTCTGCAGTGTTACCACAGGTAAACACTATTGTTTTTTTTTTCTCTCTCCCTCTTCTTCCAGTGCTCCTGTCTTGAAAGGTCTGGAAAATGGAGGCCCGCATAAAGGAACTTTGCGGAGTGACTGATAATATCCTTGCAGATTTGCAGAATATAAAGACCCGTTTTTCAAGCCTACAGGACCTCACTAATCACAATTTGCAAGTGTTTTGACAGACTGCCCAGGATTTGCGAGCCAGGATTGAGGTTCTAGAAGAGCGAGTCCAGGCTCCTGCCGTAGCCCCGAGTTCTGGGATTCCCAAGTTGCCCCCTTTTCGTTTTGGCGGTGAACGTGAGAAATTCAGGGGATTTATTAATCAATGCAATCTTTTTTTTTCTGCACATGCTTCACAATTTCCCACTGAACGATCTAAGGTGCTTACTATAATTATGTTGCTTACCAACAAGGCTTTGATGTGGGCAAACCCTCTGATTGAGACTGAGGATGATTGTTTGAATCACCTTGATGCTTTTATTTCAGCCATGGGGCAGGTGTTTGATGACCCCAATCGAGGTGCAACAGCTGAAGCAGCCATGTTAGCACTCGGTAGCTGAATATGCCTTGGATTTCAGGAGATGGGCCCTTGATACCACCTGGGACAGTTCCGCCAAAAAATCTATTTTTCGAAAGGGGTTATCTCCACTGATTAAGGATGAACTTGCTGTGCCGACCCTCCCACTGCGTTAGGTGACTTTATTAACTACTGCATCCGTATTGATACTCGTCTGACTGAACGCAGGCAAGAGAGATGGTTCGAAAGCAATCGCACTAACCTTTTCCTACCTTCCTCTCCAGCTAAGGAACCTTTGAGTAGGATTACACGGGAACCTGAACCTGAACCCATGCAGGTAGACTCTTTACAACGACGGGTTAGTGATGCACGCAAGGAACATCGTTTTAAGGAAAATCTATGTTTTCTATTGTGGTAAGTCAGGGCACTTCATTATAAACTGCCCCAGCCGTTCTCGTAAGACTACTGCAGCACTCATTCATTGTGAGTGTTGCGAGAGGGGATCTGTCAGGTCCGAGCCTCAGGCTCCAGAGAGATCTGCAGCAACAGATCTTGATTTCTCGGACTTAAACTCCATTACCTCTGAGGACGTTGACTGTGTAAACGCTGCCATTTTTCAAGTTTCCTCAGCGGTGTCCCAGCTGAGTTGTAAGAAAAACAATTCTCATTGCTTTCTTTCCATCAAACTCTGGGTTGACTCAGCTTGGGTGTCTAGCTTGCTATGATCGACTCAGGGGCAAGTGGAAATTTTATGGATGTCTCCTTTGCTCTGAAACAGGGGATACGTTCAGTGAAGAAGGCTACTCCAGTACAGATGGAAACTGTGGATGGCTCCCTGCTGACCTCTGGACCAGTGGATCAGGAAACAGAGCCTTTGAGGGTTCTTATGGGTAAAGATCATCAAGAGAAACTGTCCTTTATGCTTATCTCTTCTCCCCACTTTCCCATTATTCTAGGGCTACCATGGCTGCAGGCTCAGAATCCTACCATTAACTGGGAGACCAAGGAATTACACTTTCCAGAGAAACAGATGAGTCCAAAAGTTTCAGCTTGCTCTGTTCCTAAAGGAACCATGTCAGTCCCTGAACTACCAGCTGTATACCAGGACTATAGTGGATTTATGTGACAAGAAGAACGCTGACCAGCTTCCTCCTCACCGTCCATATGATTGTCCAATTGAATTATTGCCTGGAGCAGAGATACCTTTTGGTAAGATCTACCCCCTGGCGGGGCCCGAGCTAAAGGCTTTAAAGGATTACATAGACGAAAATCTAGCCAAGGGCTTCATACGCCCCTCTTCATCTCCTGCAGGTGCACCCATCTTCTTTGTAAAGAAGAAAGATGGATCTCTGAGACCATGCGTAGACTATAGGGAACTCAATAAGGTTACTATTAGAAACCGTTATCCATTGCCTTTAATCCCTGAGTTATTGGAGAGAGTGCGACATGCCAAAATTTTCTCTAAACAAGATCTTCGTGGGGCCTATAACTTAGTCCGTATTAGACCTGGGGATGAATGGAAGACTGCATTCAGGTCACGCTATGGACACTTTGAATATCTAGTTATGCCTTTTGGTCTGAGTACCGCCCCAGCCACTTTCCAACACTTGGTGAATGACATCTTCAGGGATCTCCTAGATACATTCGTGGTAATTTATTTGGATGATATTCTAATTTTTTCTAACTCCACAGAGGAACATCATGGACATGTGAGAATGGTCTTGGAACGTCTAAGACAAAATCATCTTTACATCAAACTTGAAAAGTGTGAATTCCATAGGACCGAAATTCAATTTCTGGGGTATGTACTGTCTACACAAGGAATTAGTATGGATGGAAGCAAAACCCAAGCCATCAAGGATTGGCCAAGTCCTAGAAATGTGAAGGAGGTACAGCGCTTCATCGGGTTTGCCAACTTCTATAGATGTTTCATTAGAAATTTCTCTGAGGTAGTGTCACCTATCACCCAACTTACCCGGAAAGAGTCTAGGTTCTCCTGGACTCCCCAAGCCCAGGAAGCTTTTTCCCGTCTAAAAGATAAATTTACCACTGCACCTATCCTAGTACATCCCAACCCCGAGCTTGCCTTCATAATAGAGGTGGATGCTTCAGACTGTGCCGTTGGAGCTATACTCTCTCAGAGAACAGGTGAGAAGAATGTCTTGCATCCCTGTGCCTTCTTTTCCCAGCAGTTGTCTTCGGCTGAGAGGAACTACGATGTGGGCAATAGAGAGTTGTTGGCCATTATTGCCGCCTTCAAAGAATGGAGACACCTTCTTCAGGGAGCTGCACAGCAAATAGTCGTCCTGACAGATCATCGTAACCTTGAGTTTATCAGGTCGGCTAAGTGCCTGACTCCTCGCCAGGCTCGCTGGAATCTTTTCTTAAACCAATTTAATTTTATCATTTCTTATAGACCAGGATCGCGCAATGGAAAGGCTGATGCACTCTCTAGGATTTACTCAGCAGAGACACGTCCAATTACTCCTCCTAAGACTATTCTTCCTGACTCTAGATTCCTAGGAGTAATTCATAATCAAGACCTACTTAAGGACATCAAGGAAGCATACCATGCGGATTCCTTTTTGGCACAACCCCCAAGGGACGTAAGTCTTGTCTTTAAGAATGGTGTGTGGATTCAGGGACAACGCCTGTATATTCCTGAAACAGTCAGATTGAGAGTATTGCAACTCATTCACGATTCCAAGATAGCTGGGCATAGAGGAATTCTAAAGACACAGGAATTTCTCTCTCGTTTCTTTTGGTGGGCCCACTTGCAGGAAGGATGTTTTAAACTATGTCACTTCATGTGAAGTCTGTGCAAGATGCAAAACACCTCGCTCCTCACCAACTGGTCTGTTACAGCCTCTTCCCACCCCGTCCCGCCCGTGGGGATCCATTTCTATGGACTTCATTGTGGAGTTACCAACCTCTCAAGGGAAGAACACCATTCTAGTGGTGGTTGACCGTCTAACAAAGGCAGCTCATTTTATCCCTTGTGTCGGCTTACCCACTGCAAAACAGACATCAGATTTGATGATTAAAGATGTGTTTTGCTTACATGGAGTACCGGATGAGGTTATTTCGGATCGAGGGGTGCAATTCACTTCTAGGTTTTGGCAAAATTTCTGTGCAGCATTGGACATTAAAGTAAACCTTTCTTCTGCTTTTCATCCCCAGACTAATGGACAGACCGAACGAACCAATCAAACCCTGGAGCAGTATCTCCGCTGCTTTATCTGCCACCTACAGGATGATTGGGTGGATCTACTTCCATTAGCTGAGTTCTCGTATAACAACTCTCAGAGTGCCTCCACTAAGCAGTCTCCTTTTTACTCTAATCTAGGTTATCATCCTAACATTCTACCACGATTTCCCATAGAAACGCCTTTACCAGCAGTGGCTGAAAGAATCACGTCTTTACAGAAGAATATGGATCTTCTAAAGGAGAATCTGGAATCGGCTCAGGAAAGGTACAAGAAAGCAGCAGATAAATTTCGTAAACCTGCACCAGCTTTCAAGGTAGGAGACTTGGTCTGGTGTCAACCAGAAATCTTAAGTTAAGGATTCCATCGTCTAAGTTGGGACATAAGTACATTGGACCCTATAAAATCAGTAAAATTATAAGTGCCGTTGCTTGTCGTCTTCAACTGCCCAGAACTATGAGAATTCACCCTGTCTTTCATGTATCCCTACTAAAGGCTGCGACACCCAATACGTTTCCTGGACGTTCTTCTCCTTGCCCTGACCCAGTGCTAGTCGATGGTCAGGAAGAATTTGTGGTGGAAAGGATTTTAGATTCCAGGTTGTATAGAAATCAGTTACAATATCTGATTAAATGGCAGGGCTACCCAGTGGAGGACAACTCATGGGAACCAGTCAATAACGTTAATGCTCCTCGCTTGCTCCGTCAGTTTCATCAGAGGTACCCACACAAGCCTGGCCTGAGGTCATCCGGAGGTTGTCCCTAAGGGGGGAGTAATGTAAGGTTCTGTGTACATGTTCCTGAAACTCAGTTTGTTCGTCAGCCATTTTACTTTCTGTCTTGCTGCAGCTATCTTGCCCTCAGTCAAAATGGAGTTTCCAGCTTGCATGTTCCCGCCCTGATTCTCTCCTTTTGCTTCTTAAGCAGCCACAGCTGAGCAATCAGTGCTTCAGAATCTAGCCTGCAGTGAACCTGTGACCTGACTCCTAAAGCCTTGGACCTTGTACTCCAGCTATTCCTACTGAGGAACTCTGAAGCACTTGTGGACTCTGAACCCTGCTCTTTGAAAGACCCACGTTTGCATGGACTTACGGTAACAGAGAAGAAGATCCTGAACCTGTTGTGGAGAGTGATTGCTGAGCTTAGATTACTCTGGCCTGCTGTGTCTCCTGCTTCTGTGTCTGCAAACTGTGTGACTATTTTTGCCAACTTGTATGAAGTAATACAAGACTTTCTATATCAAACCTGTGTCTCATGTATTTTCATCGCACCCAAGCACAAGACGCTATATGAACTGTACTACATACATTACACATGGAGAGCCTTGGGAATATCCGGATGCTCCTGGAGTATCGTGTGTCGTACCTGAGAGAAGTAGAGCAGCTACGACTTGAGAGGGAGCAGGTCAACAGAAACCTACAAAAAATGGAAAGAAGATGGCCACCACCTTCAACCCATGGTATTGAGAGGCGAAGAGGTTCACTCAAGACTTCAAGTACTCAAGCTGGAGCTAATACAGGAAATAGGTCGCCTGATGGAAGAGGTAGAAGTAGTAATGCCTCAGTTAGCTCAGTGATGAGTGACCTAAGCAGGAGAACCTGTAGTGGACGAAATGAAAAGGACTCAGACCAGACAGGACGTATGGGTGCAAGAGAATTGCGACGCCGTACTGACCGCTGGGGATGCGGGTGGTCTGACAGGGGGGCGTCAGCAACAGATGTGACAGAGTTGGAGGACAGACGCCTACCAAAGAGATTAGTAGCAGGGTCCGACTTAGAGAGACGGTTTGACTGGCAGAGACGACCGAGAAGGATCTCTGGTCGGGTGAAAAGTGTTCAACCCCAAAAGTTTGAACAGAGGGGGGAGGTATGTGGTGTAATGACCCCTGATGCAGCTAGGGGCACTGTGTATGGCCCTCGGGATATGCATGGAGGCATGTGATGGATGGACGTTATGTATCGCAGAGGTGGGTGGCCCTGTGATGGAAGCCTGAGCATGTTTTGTTCAGCAGATCTACTGCTGAGAGTTTTGCTATACATTGGGAGGCTTCCAGGTGACTTGGAGAGCTGGGCAGGTCCAGTCACCTACAAACCCACCCAAGGGGTATGTGTCTGAATACCCAAGATAAAGCCAGTATGTTTATGTGTATCAAAAGGACCTGTGGTGAGGTCATAACCATGTGACCTAACCATGTGATCCTGACCTCACCTGTGGGCGGGGTTACGGCTATGTAACTGAGTGTGCTTGGCACCTGTTAGAGAGTGGTGTGGGAGTCTGCCAGTGTGGACAGACTTCCATGTGGGACATTACAGAGAGGACTCTGTGACTGAGGAGTGAGGCTCCAGGCAGGAGCTGAAACATTGAAGATTTGTATTGCCTGTTACTATGTGGTTTATGAAGCAATAAACCTAAGGACTTTTTGCATAAGAAAGTGTCTCCTGATTTACCTCTGAAGCAGCCGAGTGAGTGAAACTTTACAAGCTGTATAGAAAATATCAGATCAGTAAGTAAAGAAAACATTAATAAGCCAAATAGTTGATTTAAAAATTGCACCAGCATTTGTGAGATAACAAAAAGATAAAGAATTCTGCTAACAAAAATGATTTTTACATATTCGCATAAAATAATTTTCTCAATGTTGATGGTTTCTCTCAGCTCACACAAGGTTTTTTAGCACTAAATGGTATTTATATTGCACTATAGTGACAAAATGTTAGCCAGCATAGTGAAATAGACCCAAATGCATACCTCCTTAATTTGAAAGACGGAAAAAAAGACATACGGTACATTGTCTGCTGCACCAAGATTAAAACAAAACAGAGGACACAATCTCAATAATGGAGCAGCGAGTTCATGGCTCCACGTGCCACCAATGTATTAAATTGTATCTGTATCTGTTTATCAAGAATAAGGGGTCCCATCCATTTTTAAAATTATTTAAATAATTAATTTAAAAAAATGGCGTGGGGTTCCCTGCATTTTGACAATCAGCTAAGCTGAAGCAAACAGCTGGGGGCTGGTATTCTCAGACTGGTAAGGAACCATGGATATTGGCTGCCTACAGCATAAAAATAGCAGCCCGTAACCGCACCAGAAAAGGTGTATTTACTAGATTCGTCAATTCTGGCGCTTTGCCCAGCTCTTCCCACTTGCCATGGTGTGGGTAGAGGTGCTTTAACCCCTCTCTGCCATCAGACGTACTATTCCGTCCATGTGACCCTGGACCTAATTCCCATGGACGGAATAGTACGTCATGGGCGATCAGCTGCGCTCCCGGGGGGAGCGCAGCTGATCGCCGCCGGGTGTCAGCTGATTATCACAGCTGACACCCGTGACTGTGTGTCAGGAGTGGTCACGGACCGCTCCCGGCACATTAACCCTTGGCACACCGCGATTAAACATGATCGCGGTGTACCCGGGGCACAGGGGAGGATCGCGCAGGCAGGGGGCTCCCTGCGCGCTCCCCTGAGACCCTCAGAGCAGCGCGATGTGTCGCGCTGTTCCGAGGGTCCGTCCTCCCTCCAGGTCCCCGGATCCAAGATGGCGCCGGGGTCCTGCAGGGAGGCGGCTTCCTCAGTGCCTGCTGAGAGCAGGCGCTGGGGAAGCCTGCAGCGATGCCAGAGCGATCGCTGGTGTGACAGAGTGCTGTGCACACTGTCACACCAGCGATCTGATAAAATACTGTGATGTCCCACCCTGGGACAAAGTAAAAAAGTAAAAAAAGTAAAAATAAAAAGTGTAAAAAAAAATCATAAAAAAAAAAAAAATATTCCCCAATAAATTCATTTTTTCCTGTAAATAAAAAAACAAAACAATAAAAGTACACATATTTGGTATCGCCGCGTCCGTAACGACCCCCCCTATAAAACTGTCCCACTAGTTAACCCCTTTAGTGAACCCCTTAAAAAAAAAAAAAAAAAACGAAGCAAAAAATCAATGCTTTATCATCATAACGCCGAACAAAAAGTGAAATAACACGCGATCAAAAAGACCGATATAAATAAACATGGTACCACTGAAAACGTCATCTTGTCCCGCAAAAACGAGCCATCACACAGCATCATGAGCGAAAAAATAAAAAAGTTATAGCTCGCAGAATAAAGCGATGCAAAAATAATGATTTTTTATATAAAATTGTTTTCATTCTATAAAAGCGCCAAAACCTAAAAAAATGATATAAATGAGGTATCGCCATAATCGTACTGACCCGAAGAATAAAACTGCTTTATCAATTTTACCACAAGCGGAACGGTATAAACGCCTCCCCAAAAGAAATTCATGAATTGCTGATTTTTGTTCATTCTAACCTCCCAAAAATCGAAATAAAAAGCGATCAAAAAATGTCACGTGCTCAAAAATGGTACAAATAAAAAGTCAACTCGTCCCGCAAAAAATAAGACCTCACATGACTCTGTGGGCCAAAATATGCAAAAATTATAGCTCTCAAAATGTGGTGATGCAAAAAACTATTTTTTGCAATATAAAGCGTCTTTTAGCGTGACAGCTGCCAATCACAAAAACCCGCTATAAATAGTAAATCAAACCTCCTTTATCACCCCCTTAGTTAGGGAAAAATAATAAAATTAAAAAAATGTATTTATTTCCATTTTCCCGTTAGGGTTAGGGTTGCGGCTAAAGTTAGGTTAGGGTTGGCGCTAATGTTAGTATTAGGGTTAGGGTTGGCGCTAACGTTAGGATTAGGGTTGGGATTAGGGTTATGGGTGTGTTAGGGTTAGGTTTGTGGTTAGGGTTGGGACTAGGGTTATTGGTGTTTGGGGTTAGGGTTGGAGTTAGAATTGGGGGTTTCTGCTGTTTAGGCACATCAGGGGCTCTCGAAATGTGACATGGGTCTGATCTCAATTCCAGCCAATTCTGCGTTGAAAAAGTCAAATGGTGCTCCTTCACTTCTAGCTCTGCCATGCGCCCAAACAGTAGTTTACCCCCCATATGGGGTATCAGCATACTCTGGACCCCAAGAGTTATTGTGCAATTTGTCCTATTTCTTCTGTTACCCTTGGGAAAATAAAAATGGGGCGAAAAAATCATTTTTGTAAAAAAAAAAATGATTTTTTTTTTTACGGCTGTATGTTATAAACTTCTGTGAAGTACTTGGGGTTCAAGCGCTCACCACACTTCTAGATAAGTTCCTTGTGGGGTCTATTTTCCAAAATGGGGTCACTTGTGGGGGGTTTCCACTGTTTAGGCGCATCAGGGGCTCTCCAAATGCGACATGACGCCCCCAGACCATTCCATCAAAGTCTGCAATCCAAAACGTCACTACTTCCCTTCCGAGCCCCGACGTGGCCCATACAGTAGTTTTCTCCCACATATTGGGTATCAGCGTACTCAGGACAAATTGGACAACAACTTTTGGGGTCCAATTTCTCCTGTTACCCTTGTGAAAATAAAATATTGGGGGCGAAAAAATCATTTTTGTAAAAAAAAAAAGGATTTTTTATTTTTACGGCTGTACGTTATAAACTTCTGTGAAGCACTTCGGGGTTCAAAGTGCTCACCACACATCTAGATAAGTTCCTTGTGGGGTCTATTTTCCAAAATGGGGTCACTTGTGGGGGGTTTCCACTGTTTAGGCGCATCAGGGGTTCTCCAAATGCGACATGACCCCCCAGACCATTCCATCAAAGTCTGCAATCCAAAACGTCACTACTTCCCTTCGAGCCCCGACGTGCGCCCATACAGTAGTTTACTCCCACATATTGGGTATCAGCGTACTCAGGACAAATTGGACAACAACTTTTGGGGTCCAATTTCTCCTGTTACCCTTGTGAAAATAAAATATTGGGGCGAAAAAAATCATTTTTGTAAAAAAAAAAAAGGATTTTTTATTTTACGGGCTGTACGTTATAAACTTCTGTGAAGCACTTCGGGTTCAAAGTGCTCACCACACATCTAGATAAGTTCCTTGTGGGTCTATTTTCCAAATGGGGTCACTTGTGGGGGGTTTCCACTGTTTAGGCGCATCAGGGGCTCTCCAAATGCGACATGACTCCCCAGACCATTCCATCAAAGTCTGCAATCCAAAACGTCACTACTTCCCTTCCGAGCCCCGACGTGCGCCCATACAGTAGTTTACTCCCACATATTGGGTATCAGCGTACTCAGGACAAATTGGACAACAACTTTTGGGGTCCAATTTCTCCTGTTACCCTTGTGAAAATAAAATATTGGGGGCGAAAAAATCATTTTTGTAAAAAAAAAAAGGATTTTTTATTTTTACGGCTGTACGTTATAAACTTCTGTGAAGCACTTCGGGGTTCAAAGTGCTCACCACACATCTAGATAAGTTCCTTGTGGGGTCTATTTTCCAAAATGGGGTCACTTGTGGGGGGTTTCCACTGTTTAGGCGCATCAGGGGCTCTCCAAATGCGACATGACTCCCCCAGACCATTCCATCAAAGTCTGCAATCCAAAACGTCACTACTTCCCTTCCGAGCCCCGACGTGCGCCCATACAGTAGTTTACTCCCACATATTGGGTATCAGCATACTCAGGACAAATTAGACAACAACTTTTGGGGTCCAATTTCTCCTGTTACCCTTGTGAAAATAAAATATTGGGGGCGAAAAAATCATTTTTGTAAAAAAAAAAAGGATTTTTTATTTTTACGGCTGTACGTTATAAACTTCTGTGAAGCACTTCGGGGTTCAAAGTGCTCACCACACATCTAGATAAGTTCCTTGTGGGGTCTATTTTCCAAAATGGGGTCACTTGTGGGGGGTTTCCACTGTTTAGGCGCATCAGGGGCTCTCCAAATGCGACATGACTCCCCCAGACCATTCCATCAAAGTCTGCAATCCAAAACGTCACTACTTCCCTTACGAGCCCCGACGTGCGCCCATACAGTAGTTTACTCCCACATATTGGGTATCAGCATACTCAGGACAAATTGACAACAACTTTTGGGGTCCAATTTCTCCTGTTACCTTGTGAAAATAAAATATTGGGGCTAAAAAAATCATTTTTGTAAAAAAAAAAAAGCATTTTTTATTTTACGGCTGTACGTTATAAACTTCTGTGAAGCACTTTGGGGTTCAAGTGCTCACCACACATCTAGATAAGTTCCTTGAGGGGTCTAGTTTCCAAAATGGTGTCATTTGTGGGGGGTTTCCACTGTTTAGGCAGATCAGGAGCTCTCCAAACACGACATGGCATCCAGCCAATTCTGCGTTGAAAAAGTCAAACGGCGCTCCTTCCCTTCCAAACTCTGCCATGCACCCAAACAGTGGTTTACCCCCACATATGGGGTATCAGCGCACTCAGGACAAATTGCACAATAACTTTTGGAGTCTTGTTTTCCTTGGGAAAATAAAAATTGGGGTGAAAAGATCAATTTTGTGGAAAAAATATAATTTTTTAATTTTACGGCTCTACGTTATAAACTTGTGTGAAGCACTTGGGGGTTCAAATTGCTCACCAAAGATCTAGATAAGTTCCTTAGGGGGTCTAGTTTCCCAAATGGGGTATTTTGTGGGGGGTTTCCACTGTTTAGGCACATCAGGGGCTCTCCAAATGCAACATGGCGTCCAATCTCAATTCCAGCCAATTTTGGTTGGAAAAAGTCAAATAGTGCTCCTTCCATTCCGAGCTCTGCCATGCACCCAAACAGTGGTTCGCCCCCACATATGGGGTATCAGCGTACTCAGGACAAATTGGACAACAAATTTTGTGGTCCAATTTCTCCTGTTACCTATGGGAAAATAAAAAATTAGTGACTAGAGATAATTTTTGTGGAAAAAAAATAGGATTTTTTATTTTCATGCCCGGGCATTATAAACTTGTGTGAAGCACTTGGGGATTCAAAGTGCTCACCAAAGATCTAGATAAGTTCCTTAGGGGGTCTAGCTTCCAAAATGGGGTCACTTGTGGGGGGTTTCCACTGTTTAGGCTCATCTGGGGCACTACAAACGGAACATGACCCCCATCAATGTTTGCATTCCAAAACGTTACTGCTTCTTTTCCAAGCCCTGCCGTGCGCCCAAACAGTTTCCCCCCCCCACATATGGGGTATCAGCGTACTCAGGACAAATTGGACAACAAGTTTTGGGGTCCAATTTCCTTGGGAAAAATCAAAAATTTGGGACTAAAAAATCATTTTTGTAGAAAATTGTTTTTTTTTTTTTTCACACCCAGGCATTATAAACTTTTGTGAAACACTTTGGGGTTCAAAGTGCTCACAACAGATCTAGATAAGTTCCTTAGGGGTCTAGTTTCCAAAATGGTGTCACTTGTGGGGGGTTTCCACTGTTTAGGCGTATCAGGGGCTCTCCAAACACGACATGGCGTCCAATCTCAACTCCAGCCAATTTTAGTTTGAAAAAGTCAAACTGGCGCTCCTTCCCTTACGAGCTCTGCCGTGTGCCCAAACAGTGGTTTTCCCCCACATATGGGGTATTGGCGTACTCAGGAGAAATTGCACAGCAACTTTATCTGTCCATTTTCTCCTTTTACCCTTGTGAAAATAAAAAAAAGTTTGTAAAAGATCATTTTTGTGGCTAAAAAGTTAAATATTAATTTTTTCCATCCACGTTGCTTCAGCTCTTGTGAAGCACCTGAAGGGTTAATAAACTTCTTGAATGTAGTTTTGAGTACCTTGAGGGGTGCAGTTTTTATAATGGTGTCACTTTTGGGTATTTTCTGCCATATAGACCCGTCAAAGTGACTTCAAATGTGAGGTGGTCCCTAAAAAAAATGGCTTTGTAAATTTTGTTGTAAAAATGAGAAATCACTGGTCAACTTTTAACCCTTCTAATTTCCTAACAAAGAAAAATGTTGGTTCCAAAATTGTGCTGATGTAAAGTAGACATGTGGGAAATGTTATTTCTTAACTATTTTGTGTGACATATTTCTCTGTTTTAAGGGAAAAAAAATTCAAAGTTTGAAAATTGCAAAATTTTTAAAATATTCGCCATATTTGCGTTTTTTTCAAAAATAAACGCAAGGTATATCGAAGAAATTTTACCACTAACATGAAGTACAATATGTCACGAGAAAACAATCTCAGAATCGCGAAGATCCGTTGAAGCGTTCAGAGTTATAACCTCATAAAGAGACAGTGGTCAGAATTGTAAAAATTGGCCCGGTCATTAACGTGCAAACCACCCTTGGGGGTGAAGGGGTTAAATAGCACATGTCTCCCAGCCATTGGCTGGGGACACTTTAGGATGGTACACATGGGTGGCCTCTTTAAGAAACATGAGCATGCGCTATAAGCAAAGTGCCCAGAGATCTGAGCACTGAGCTCGTTCCCCGGACATCAGTGGTGAGTGAGTTAGAACACAGCAATATAGTTAGCAAGGCTGAAAAAAGACATTTGTCCATCCAGTTCAGCCTATAACATAGAATCATAGAATCATAGAATGGTAGTTTTGGAAGGGACCTCCTGGGCCTTCTGGTCCAACCCCCTGCTCAAAGCAGGATTCTCTAAATCATCCCAGACAGATGTCTATCCAGCCTCTGTTCTGTCCCGAGGAGATAATTTGCAGATTCCCAGTGCCTTCTGGGATAAGTGAAGAGTCTCCGCGAGCTCAAGGAACACTGGATTTTGGCTGTTGCAGCTGAAAGGAGGACATCAGTAAACCAGGGAGGAGTCCCGAGGAGATAATTTGCAGATTCCCAGTGCCTTCTGGGATAAGTGAAGAGTCTCCGCGAGCTCAAGGAACACTGGATTTTCGCTGTTGCAGCTGAAAGGAGGACATCAGTAAACCGCGCGCCTATGGCGCGCAAGTTTTGGCTTATATTTCACCTCTTGATTATCTCTTGAACAATAAGAACATGGAAGAGGCTAGGAGCCATGTGGTGAGCTGCATTTCTTGCTACATGTTCATAGACTTACCAGTGGAAAAGCCAAACTTCACATGCCAGAAATGCAAGCTTGTGTCCCTGTTGGAGGAAAAGTTGCAAAATCTGGAAGAGAGGTTATCTACATTGAAGACCATTAAGGAAGGTGAAGAGTTCTTAGACAGAGCAGAATTATCTATTCATGGTACAGAAAGAGAAGAAATTCGAAGTGCAACTGAAGAAACAGAGGAATGGAAGCATGTGACCCAGAGAAGCAGGAGGATCAGGAGGCAGTCAGCACCAATTCTGCTCAGGAACCAATACCAGGCTCTTACACAGGAGAACGTGAAGAAATACATCAGGATAAGACTTTGCCCACAAACAACCTTGTACGTACTCAGAGTCCTCCTGAATGGAGAAAGAAAACTGTTGTGAAGAAGAAACGGAGAGTTGTTGTCATGGGCGATTCCCTGTTGAGAGGAACAGAGGCCGCTATCTGCAGACCGGATATAACCTCAAGAGAAATGTGCTGTCTTCCAGGTGCAAAAATTAAAGATGTGTCTGACAGGATATCAGGACTCTTCAGACCTAAAGATGACTACCCATTCCTGCTAATACATGTGGGGACAAATGACACCGCTAGAAACCTGAAACATCTGCAGTGACTTTGAAAACTTAGGTAAGAAAGTGAAAGAACTGGGAGCGCAGGTGGTCTTCTCTTCCATCCTCCCAGTGGATGGCCATGGAACAAGGAGGTGGAATAAGATTCTGCAGGTAAACAACTGGCTACGTCGATGGTGCCGTCAGCAAGGATTTGGATTTCTGGATCACGGAGTGAATTACCTATACGATGGACTACTTGCTAGAGATGGGGTGCACCTTACGAAGACTGGAAAACATGTATTTGGAAGTCGCCTTGCTACACTCATCAGGAGAGCTTTAAACTAGAACAATGTGGGAAGGGAAGCAAAACGCCAGCAAAAGCCATACACTTGACAAATACTATTGAGATTTCTGCTATTAGAAGAGAAGGGGAAGAACAAAGACAAAAAAATTTACATAATAAAAATATTGAAGGAAGAGAAACCAATCACAAACTAAAGTGTTTCTATACGAATGCACAAAGCATGGGCAACAAACAAGGAGAACTGGAGCTACTAACGCAGGAGAAGAAATATGATGTCATTGGAATCACTGAGACTTGGTGGGACGATACACATGATTGGAATACAAGGCTAGAAGGATACAACTTATTTGCAAGAAACAGACTTGATAAACGAGAGGAGGTGTTGCATTGTATGTTAGAAAAGCGTATATCTGCACAGAGATTGACGCTTCAGAGACTGGGAGTTCTGTGGAAACTGTTTGGGTAAGAATACAAGGACAGAACAATGGAAAGGACACCATTGTAGGCATTTACTACAGGCCGCCTGTGCAAGCTGAAGATATGGATGAACTCTTTATGCATCAAATGGCCAAGTTCTCCAAAAAATATGACATAGTGGTCATGGGAGATTTCAACTATCCAGACATTTGTTGGGAATCTCTCTCAGGCAAAACTAACAGGTCCAGGAAATTCTTATCCTCTCTTGCTGACAACTTTATCTTCCAAAAGGTAATGGAGAAAACAAGGGGATCTGCTACCTTGGATCTAATCCTCATAAACAGGGAGGAAATGGTGGAGGAGGTAAGAGTGGCTGGGACTCTAGGAGGTAGTGACCATGCTATTTTAGAATTTTGGATAACAAGAGGAGGAAGACCTGTGAAGACTCAGACGTCAAGGTTAGATTTCAGAAAGGCAGATTTTAAGGAACTCAGAAAGAGAATTGGAGGGATCCAATGGCTGGATATCCTTAAGGACAAAAATGTCCAGGAAGGATGGAAAATCTTGAAAAATAGATTCTCAAAGCACAATCGTTAACAATTCCGAAAAGAGGGAAGAATGGGAAGCATTTAAGGAAACCAGGATGGATGAACATAGAACTTAAAACATGCTAAAAAGGAAGAAAGAAATGTTTATCAAATGGAAAGAGGGAGGCATATCTAAAGAAGAATATAATGCCGTCTGCAGAACCTGCAGGGCACAAATCAGATTATCTAAAGCTGACAATGAATTAAGGCTTGCAAGTGACGTCAAAAGCAACAAAAAAGGATTTTGGGGATACGTCAAAAGTAAAAGAAAAGTCAAAGATGCTATAGGATTTTTACAGGATGAAAATGATGAAATGGTAAGTCAGGATGTTGAGAAGGCTGAACTTTTAAATTCCTATTTTGCATCTGTTTTCTCTCAGAAAGGAAATGTAACATCAACTGATCTTCACTGTCCTATTAAAGGAATAGAAGAATCCAGGATATCTATAAACAGAAAGACAGTGAGGAAACACTTAGCTAACATAAATTAATTCAAGTCTCCAGGTCCAGATGAATTACACCCCAGGGTACTGAAGGAGATAGCAGAAGAAATTCTTGAACCACTGTCCATAATCTTTGAAAATTCTTGGAGAACAGGAGAAGTCCCAGAAGACTGGAGAAGAGCAAATGTTGTTCCTATCTTCAAAAAGGGGAAGAAGGTGGACCCAGGGAACTACAGGCCGGTGAGTCTGACTTCTATACCAGGAAAGATCTTTGAACAAATTATTAAAGAACATGTATGCAAGTACCTGGATAAGAATGAAGTGATTAAACAGAGTCAGCATGGGTTTGTAACTAATAAGTCATGTCAGACTAACTAATTTCCTTCTATGACAGAATCACTGACTGGGTGGATCAGGGAAATGCTGTAGATATAGTATATCTTGACTTCAGCAAAGCATTTGACAAAGTATCTCACACAATCCTTATTGAAAAAATGACTAAGTATGGAATGGACAAGGCAACTGTTAGGTGGATTCATAACTGGCTTAGTGATCGGACCCAAAGAGTGGTTGTAAATGGCTGCACATCCAGTTGGAAGAATGTCTCAAGTGGGGTACCACAAGGCTCTGTTTGGGCCCTGTATTGTTCAACATCTTTATCAATGATTTAGATGAAGGAATTGAGGGTAAACTGATCAAATTTGCTGATGACACAAAGCTAGGAGGGGTAGCTAATACTAGAGAAGAGAGGGAGAGGATTCAAAAAGATATACATAAACTGGAGCAGTGGGCAGCAACTAACAGAATGGATTTTAACAGGGAAAAATGCAAAGTACTACATCTGGGCAATAAAAATGAAAAAAGCATATACAAAATGGGAGGAATAGGGCTAAGTAACAGCACATGTGAAAAAGACTTGGGTATACTAATTGATCACAGACTTAACATGAGTCAACAGTGTGATGCAGCAGCAAAAAAGGCAAATGCAATTCTAGGATGTATCAACAGAAGCATACAGTCTAGATCACGTGAGGTCATTATTGCCCTCTACTCCTCTTTGGTCAGACCTCATCTGGAATACTGTGTCCAGTTTTGGGCACCACATTTTAAAAAAGACATCAACAAACTGGAGCAAGTTCAGAGAAGAGCCACCAGAATGGTGACCGGTCTGCAAACCATGTCCTATGAGGAACGGTTGCAGGATTTGGGAATGTTTAGCTTGCAAAAAAGAAGACTGAGAGGAGACTTAATAGCTGTCTACAAATATCTCAAGGGCTGTCACATTGTAGAAGGATCATCTTTATTCTCATTTGCACAAGGAAAGACTAGAAGCAATGGGATGAAACTGAATGGGAGGAGACACAGATTAGATATCTCCTCCAGAGACAGTTGGTGTCTCTGCTATGGAATGGAGGAAGAGATGCCGGCGCTATAGTACCCCTTTACGCCCCCTTTTTAAAGCCAGCAAGGAATCTCTCCTGGAGTAGGAAGGCATGAATGTTCTTCCTAGGCTCCAAAAACCTCTTCTCAGGACCAAACCCCTTGCAATCCACAAGAAGAAAGATCTTTCCTCTTACCTTCTTGATGGCCAGAATGTTCTCTACCTCAAAAATGTACACTGCTAACTGAAGCAGGAATGGTACTGGGATGTTTGAAAAAAGGGCTGAGGACTACAGTCTTGAGGAAAGACACATGAAAAGAATTTGGGATCCATAAAGAGGCAGAAGTCTGAGTTTGTAGGCTACTGGATTGAAGTGTTTAAGAACCTTGAGTGGTCCAATGAAGCGATGGCCCAGTTTATAGGATGGTGCCTAAGTGAGACATACTTAGAGGACAGCCAGACCTTGTCCTCAGAATGAAACAGAGGCGGTTCCAGACATCTCATCTGCGTGTCTTTTCATCCGCTCCGAGGACTTCAATAATGTGGACTTGGTGTCCTCCCAGATTTAAGAAAAACCCTTGACGAGGGACTCATCAGCTGGAATTTAGGAGGAAGTAAAGACAGGGAACAGAATATTGGGATGCTGACCGTGGACTACAAAAAGTTGGAATTAGTCCTACCAGTAATGGTGTTTGCAGGAGTCCATCTTGACAGTCTTGACAGCACCACCAGGAGGTAGTCCTTCTTATCCTTGAAAGGGACAGGAACATAGACAAGGTTAAATAGCCCCTCCCCACGACCACCCTTCAGTCATTTTTCCGAAGTACCACATCAGGATTGATGGAACAAAAATGTTTTTACTGAATTTCCTTTCTACATACATTCAGATCATACAGCAGACAGGAAACCCAAGGGAGGGAATATAAGGGGTGCTGTCATGATGGACTCCTGGAAACATTATTCCCGGTAGGACTAATTCCTACTTTCCAGGACTTCCCTCCTGACAGCACCACCAGGAGAAATACCTAATATCTCCTACTAGGGCAGGATCACTGTTTGGAGGACTTTCTTCCCAAATGCCATCTGTTGGTTTGACAGAACGTCCAAATTATCATGTCTGCAAAAAAGTATTTAATTTTTACAAAGTTGCTGCTTTTTAGATCTAATCCGCAGATGCCCCTGAGCTCTTTGCCCACAAAGTCGAGATTGCTCTCAATGAGTGAGCCTTGAGGTTTTCTGGGGGAGTTTTCCCCGCCGAGACGTATGCTGTGCTAATCGTTGACTTTATCCACCTAGCGAGCATAGATTTTGAAGCTTTCTTCTAACAGCTTGCAAAAGTACGTCCATGTTCTCAGAGGAAAATAAGTATTTCTTCCTTTCCTCAGGAAGCAATACTGTGGAACTTTCACCTTCGTCCGTGTCGAAATCAAAGTAGTAAGACAACTCTCCTTCCTCTGAGCTTGGGTACACATCCCACCTGGGTCTTTTAGGTTGAGGGGACTGGAAAGGCATTAGAGTGGAAACTGTACTCTGTACCACTTCCCTAATCATGGTTTTCATACTGGTCATACTGGTTACCAATGAAGCTTGTTCTTCTTTAAGTAATTTAGTAATGCAGTCCTCACAGAGATTCTTATCATAACTCTCTGAATCTGACATTACATATGGCACATCTATTAGCCTTGCTTTTGGTCGCTGAGGTGGACCACCTAGGCATCTCCTTGTCATAAAAGACAATATATGAAAGACTCCTGTAGGCTATTTGGATCTAGGGCAAGTAATGTGACTTAATACGCTTCAATCACATGATCCAAGGATGGATCTAAGGACAGGACATCAAAACGGCCAGCATCCTTCATAATAAAGTAGGACTGCTGCCAGTTGTCCCTTACTCTTAAGTAGTCCGTTTTACCCGGATTCAGGACATCGGATTCCTCAGATTCTTCCAAGCCCCAGCTGCTGCTAATCCTGATGCAGGTGTCCAGCGGTATTGCGAGCCCGGAACACAGGAGAGAAACGCCGGTATCGGGCACCATATTTCTACCTGTGCGCTAGTCACGTGATCCTCATCCTGCTCACACCCCCTGGAAGCCGCGTCACCGGCGTGCTCACCAATGACGTGATCTGCTATACCAGAAGTTAACCCGTAAGTGCACGCTATCCCGGAAGCCGTGTGAGACCCGGAACTGGGATGCGACTAATCCCGGGAGCCCACAGTTCAACCGGATGCTGAGGGACCCTCCAAGGTGTCAGCTTTGTTCATTGGAAGCCCGCCCAAGAGCACACACTCCTCCTGGACATGGCTTCCGAAGCCCTGAGCCCTCTATGGAGGGATGTAGGTATACCCGGGAGCCCCCAGATCATCTAGACTCCTCCAAAGAGTGTCAGCGAAGCTCCAAGCACAGGAGAACCTTTTGCACATGTGTGCTCCTCTTCCGTGTCTGTTCCTGATAAGGACAGGAAAAACACTGGAGGGTGGTGGTGGTGAGTTGCTATTTAACCTCTTCTGTGTTCATGTCCCTATCAAGGATATGGACTACCTCCTGGTGGTGCGGTCAGGAGAGACTTCCTGGAAAAATGGAGATTTGGCAGATTCACTCACATGGTTGTTGTACAAGAATTCGGGCCATGGTAGGAGTTTAGACCAGTCAATGCGGTGGACGCTGACAAAGTGCTGTAGAAAGTTAGTAAGGATCGGATTGACCCATTCTACCTGGCCACTGAATTAAGGGTGGTAGGCAGAAGAGGAATCCAGAGTGACATTACATTGCAGGTGGCCCTCCAGAAGTGAAAAGTAAACTGGGCTCCTCTATCCGAGACAATATGGAGCAGAAGACCATGGAGGTGGAAAATGTGTAGACTGAATTTCTCTGCAAGTACTGGATCAGATGGGAAATCGGACAGTGGAATGAAATGGGCTATCTTGGACAAGCAATCCACAATCACCCAGATAATGGTATACCCGGCCGATACTAGAAGATTGGTGATGAAATCCATTGCAATGGGCTGCCAGGAAGCGGATGGTATGGGCAAAAGCAGTAACCGACCAGCTGGAAGCTGCTTTGGGGTTTTGTTCTGGGCACAAGAAGGACAGACAAAGACAAAATCCATAAAATCCTTGTGCAAGGACAGGGAAGGCAACCAACAGTGCAGGAGAGGAGTAGAGCTGTCTTCTTCTGTCCGGCATGGTCAACCAACTTAGATGTGTGACTCCAGAGAAAGACCTGCTTCCAATCACATTCAGTAACAAAAGTCTTTCCGGAGGGGTGACAATACAAATCCAAATGAGCGACCGTAAAAATTTTGGAGGGCTCAATGATGTGTTGGGGTTCCTCCTCCTGGTCGAAAGACTGGAAGGATCTAGAGAGGGCATCTGCCTTGACGTTCTTATCTGCTGGATGAAAATGGAGTGTGAAGATGTAGCAGGTGAAGAACAGAAACCACCTGGCTTGTTGTTGGTCAACTTGCAGATATGTAAGATTCTTGTGGTCCATGTATATAACTACCGGATGCATAGTTCTATCAAGCAAGAAGAGCCACTCCTCTAGAGCCAGTTTAATCGTCAACAGTTCTCAATCTCCTATAGTGTAATTGTGTTCCAGAGCAGAGGAGATCTTTGAAAAAAACCGCAGGTCATCATGTGACCGGAAGAAGACTTCTGAGTAATAACGGCTCCAGTCCCTGAAGAAGAAGCATCCACCTCCAGGAAGAACTGCTTATTGTCCGGATGATGCATCACAGGAGCTGATGAGAAGGTTTGTTTTAAAGACACAAAGGAGATCTCTGCCTCTGGAATCCATATCACAGGATTGAACCCTTTGCACTTCAAGGCAGAAGTAGGAGCAGTTTGAAAGGAGAAATTTGGAATAAACTGGTGCTAATAGTGAATTTGATAAATCGCTAGATGGTTTTCAGACCATCTGGATGGGGCCACTTTAAGATGGCGGAAACCTTCTTGGAATCCATTTTCAAGCCGGTCTCGGAGATGATATACCCCAGAAATGTAAGGGAAGTCTGCTCGAAGACACACCTTTCATATTCGTGTACAGACGTCATCTAGGTACAGACGTCATCTAGGTATTCTACCACACATTTAGAGAAGATCCCAGAAGATGTCAGTCACCAGTTCTTGAAAGACGGCAGAGGCATTACAGAGTCTGAAGTGCATTACTCGATACTCATGATAGCCATACCAGGTATTAAAGACCGTCTTCCATTCATCTCCTTGAAGTATACAGATCAGGCTGTATGACCTGCGAAGTTTGAGCTTTGTGAAAACTGGGGAACCCTTAAGTCAATCGAGCAACTCAGATGAGAGGCAGGAGGTACTTATTATTGATGGTAATTTGGTTGAGACCCCTTTAATCGATACAGGGTTGCAGAAAACTGTCCTTTTTCTTCACGAAAAAGAAATCACCTCCTGCCGGGTAGGAAGATTTCCAGATAAATCCCTTGACAAGGTTCTCTTCAATATACTCAGACATGGTACAGGTCACAGCCTGCGACAGGGGATAGATTCGGCCTAGTAGTGGAGAAGCGCCTCGTAGAAGGTCAATAGTGCAGTCATACAGCCTATGAGGTAGGAGAGTCTCGGCCTCTGTTTTAACAAAGACGTCAGCTTATGTCCACTATTCAGCAGGAAAGCCAGGGAAATTAGATGGAGAAATCGAGGGTTGAGCAGGATGAATGGCAACTAAACATCTCTCGTGGCACTCCTGGCCCCAACGGAGTACTTCTCCGAATCTACAATCCATGACTAGTTCATGTTTTCGCAGCCATAGCAGATCTGGCAGCAGAGGGTGAGACCGGCCCGACATCACATAGAGATTAACCTTCTCCACGTGTAGCATTCCTACTTAGAGTTCTAGAGGCTCGGTCACAAAAAGTATGGTTTTAAAAAGAAATCATCAAATGATCGGAAAGATGTTGGATTCAATCTGATATTGTTCCACTATGGCCTGTTGAATGACGTTACCCGCGGAACCGGAGTGGAGGTAGGCCGCCTCGACGAAATGGATGCCGCCACAGGACATGGATACTGACAGAGTCAGTGACTGAGAGGAGTGATTTTCACCCAGGGTGACCTCTCCAACAAACCCTAGGCTGATGCGTTTCCCGGTCTCTCCAGGCAGATTACATGCTCAGGAATGCCACAATAGAAGCACCTTCCCTTGAAGCGGCGGACCTCCTGAAGATGCTTGGTCATCTTCACCTGGTATACCTGCAAGGATTCAGGAGAGGGTGCCGGAGTTGAGGTTTGCAGCATGATCGGTATTTGAAAGGTAATAGCCAGGCAAACAAGTCTTCTCTCGCGGTTCACCTCCCTGGAATTCTCCTGAAATATGATCCTGTGTTGCTAAAGATACCAGGTCATCCAGAGAGGTGGGAATATCGTGACCGGCCAGCTCATCCTTGATTAGCCCAGACAGGTCTTCCCAGAACGTCATTATTCGAGGTGAGTTCTGACAACAGGGTGCGGAAGCGTACAACCCCAGTTTTCCCTGGCGCAGTTGGAGGAGAAAAGATGCTGCTAAGGACACTTGACCGGGTTTGTTGAAGACCTTACAAAAGGCCTCAAAAAACTGACGGTTTGACACTAGATGATTTCCTTTCTCCCATAGGGACTTAAGCCATGTCAAAGCCTCGCCAATGAGGTGGGACATAATGAAGGCCACCTTGGCCCAATCTGTGATGAAATTATGAGTCAAAAGTTCAAATTGTAGCCTGCGCTGATTAATGAACTCTTGGCATAAAGTAGGATCAATGCCATAGGGTGGAGGAGCAGACAGACAAGGTCCGAAGCCAGGTACGTAGCTGTTAGACTGTTGAGGCACATCCAACATTGTTGCAGCTTGGGTAGATACGGATGCGTCCGGAGTTGTCAGTGTGTCTAGATGGGCGATAAGTGTCTGCAGATAGGATAGGATCCTATCCTGTTGTTCTTTCTGGTGAAGACCTCCAGGTAAAAGTCAGAGATGGAGGAAGCCTGAGAGTGAGTGGATTCCATGGCCTGTGCAAACTATCAAAATGGGTGGTGGAACCACTGTGCAGTGATCCAAGGAGGGCCTGGAGGGGTGTGACTAAGTGACTCACCAAGTCCGACATCAGGTGCACAGCTGCCGATGATACTGTAATCCGAGGATGGATGAGGGTGGCGAGAACAAGTGCTACACTAGGACTTACGTTGGGTGGATGGCAGCTGACCCCAAAGGACAGGAGGCAGGAATGGCTCGGAATGGTAGACAGTCAGACGGTGCATGCGTGACCCCTTTAGAAGGGATGAGCACCCTAAGCACAGTGCCCAAGGTTCTGCACGCTGTGTGCATACCCTGGACATCAGCAGCAGGACAGGAGGAAGTGCGGGACTGTGGTGGTGAGTGAGTCAGCATCTCTTTAGGGGAATTAAGGCAGAGATGCTGGCTCTACACACCTGCACCAGGGCAAGTGGGAAAAGTCAGGCAAAAGCGCCATGGTGCATCTAATTGATGTGCCTTTCTTGGGGAGGCTGAGTGCTGCTATTTTTAGGCTGGGGGGCCCAATATCCATGGCCCCTTACCAGTCTGAGAATATCAGCCCCAAGCTGTCACCTTTATCATGGCTGGTTGTCAAAAGGGGGGAGCCCATGCCATTTTTCTAAATTATTTATTTAAATAATTTAAAAATACGGCATGGGGCCCCTCTATTACCCTCTCGAGCCATGACAAAGCTGACAGTTGCAGTCCGCAGGTGTCAGTTTTGCCTATGCTGGTTATCAAAAATAAAAGAAACCCCATGTCATTTTAATTAATTTATTTATAGCACAGGCGCTGGCTGATGAATACTCCCATCAGCGGTGCCTGCTTTCACTGTTATAAGTGACTGCAGGTGCAGGCTGATGAGAGTAGTACCCTCTCATCAGCAAACGCCTGTGAACTGCAGTAACCATTTTACTGTCGGTCACAGCTTCTGACTCACGCTGTCATCTAATGATCTTATCGCTGATCAGAGCCTGTGTTAGCTGTGCTGTCATGCAGATGACAGCGTGGCAAACAATGGATATTTGGGCCCCCCATTCAGCTGAATGGGGTCCAGGTATCTTGTTTTTAGATGTTCGGCCGTACCTGCAAGACCCGAACATCTACGGGTTTCGTCCATCACTATTTCCTATTTATTATTTTATAAGGGGGACTACTTCATTTAGAAAGGGTATTTACAAAGGGTTGTCCAGGTAGTGAACAACTCCTGAAACTTTATAATATAGTCCCTATGTCAATAAAGTGACTGATGGAAGAGACTTTAGGGATATTGGCGTCTCAAGTTTGAGTCTATTAAAGTGTATATCTATGCAGCATGCTCCCGCTCAGACATAGTGTATGAATGTGAATATGTTATGAGCATAGGCATTCAAGCAGAACTCTCCTCTTGCTAAGGGACTATATTCACAGATACTGACAGAGTTTAAAAAATGTAGGCACTGAAATAATCATCCTATTCCAATATCCTCGAGTCTCTGAATACTACATAGTTTGTGCATTAACTAACAAGATGTCCAAAAACACTTGCACTTAAATAGGACCCTTCACCATAGAAGAGAATCCAAACATGCATGAAAGGTAGGGGTGTGGAAATAGACTATTGATACATAATGGATACAGAGTATCCAGCACGCACCACTCAAAAGAGAAGGTACTCATAAAAATTCAAATTCTATTGATATAACAATTAATATACAAAGTCACAAAAATTTGCAGGTAAAGAGGAAAGGAATATACCCAAGTAAAGTGCACATTAGGTGGTAAAGGGACATAATCCAGGATCAGGGATCATATAACAGTCATATATCCATGTATCTGCAATAGGATCACATCATCCATAATACTCAAAGCAAAGTGCATAGTGCATACATGGAAGAAAATTCAACAGTAATCCAAAAATCAATGCATACCCATGATAATCCACCTGTCCACAGTCTCACCAAACCCTCACCAAGTATCCATTATGTATCAATAGTTTGTGCATTAATATTGGAACCACCACCCATTGACCACACTATTACTCATTTTACAATCTATCCATATAGAAATCAAAAGTGCAAGGAAATGGTAAAACGGAATAGGGAAGATCTTCAAACAGTTAAACAGCATTTACAGTCAAGTCGATTTCTAATAATATTTGAAATGTATCCTTTATGTATGCAGAGCTAAATTTACTTACAATCCACCCTAAGGCACAAACTGCAGTGAAGTGAAAGTTACTGAGGGTTATGGCGCAACATCATTTCAATTCCTTCAAATACAAAATTGCTGATGTCAGCCCATAAAGAAGGAAACTATATGCTGCAACAATCCAAACTTTGTTCAATTAACCCGATCTTCCACAGAACATAAATGGACTACAATAAATAAGACAAGGTAAAATCCAGATACTACTACTGGCTAATTGAAAGGAGAAAGGACATTGCTATTGCTACCATCTATGATTACAAAGCCAATAACAGAATTGACATTGTAGCTTGCCTTCATAAACCAAAATCTAACTGTGAGCAAAATTTTAAGTGTCTTTTAGGGATTACTTTCACCCAGGACCACCCTTGTCAGACCTATTTGTTTCATACAGAAAAAGTATTTCTGCAAAAGGGGTAAAATAGGCAATAATTCACCTTCTGAAACATTATGAGCCAAAGATGTGGCTTATTTTCAAAAAGGCCAGCTGATCAATGTTTCTCACAGAAATTTTTGAATCCACCTTGTACATCTTGCTCTAAAGGTGCCTTCATTAAAGGGAATCCGTGAGCATGTTTTTGCTATGTAATCTGAGATCTGCATGATATAGGGGCAGAGACTTCAATTCCAGTGATGTATCATTTCTGGACTGCTAGGTGTAGCTTTGTCTGTTGTAGATGAAGCAGTGATCAGAATGTTGAGCTATGTATAACCTCACCTACAACAGTGATTAGCAGCTTCTTGTGTACATTGTACATTGTCAGCAAACTGTGTTGGTGGGGGCGGGGGTACATAGATTAGCCTGACTGGCCTGCACATGAGACCTAGTCCGGCAGTGATAATCTCCTGTATTAAAACACTGATTGTATTAAATCTAAAGCATACAATCTAGTACGTTACATGTAACTGGAATCAGGCTCTCTACTCCTACATCATGCTGGTCAAAGATTAAATAGCAAAAACCTGCAGACCGATTCCCTTTAAGAATAGATTACGCTGTCCCTATATTTGTGGTTTTTTACAGGCAATTCCACTGCCATAAAGCAACAACTGCTTATTTTTTGTAATTTTTTGGAAGTGACAAATCATGTACTAACCGCAATCTGGACTCATTGATGTGAACTAGACCTGGTTTCTGTAACATTGGCAGGTGAACATAATGCTGATGGATGTGGAAAAACTGTGCCATGGGCCAGGCTTACCTTGTAGAGGCGTGATTAGTTGCCTAACGGTTCTTCATTAGAGCCTCTTTTGATGAGGATAGAATCGGCTGCCAGTAAACACCAGGTGCCACTCAAGGGCAGATGACTGGAGGGGCAGAGACATGAGTATGTGGTACAGGAGGGCAAAGACAAAGATGTGGTCAGCCAGTTCGAGATTGGTGCAGGCAGTACAGCTTCAGGATACACAGCCGAGGTCAGGAGTGGAGAGGTCAGACAGGACAGGTACACAAGCAGAGTCAAAAATGGGAGGAAGAAACACAAAGCACAATCAGGACACTAGCTGAGCAAAAAAGGCTAGGAACCAATATTCTGGCAAAGAGTGGTGGGTGAAACTGCCTGATATAGAGTCTGCTCGCACAGGATAGGCTGGGGAACATAATCTCTAAAGGGCACAGGCGGGTTAAATTCCTGCATAGACTGGCCATGCCACCTAAGCCACATGTAGACATCTACAGATTTAGCAGTGCTGCAAGAGTCAAAACTCAGCGAGCCCATCTGACGCGAGTAGAAGCCATCTTACCACTATGACATTACCATCCCACTTTACACCTCTCTCTTTTAGTCTGGTCCGCCAATGAAATGTCTCAGGAATAATAGGGCAGCAGGCATTTTTAGCAGGCTTGCTCCTGTAGGACTCACTAGTCCCTGGCTGGCTTAGATTCATATCTCCTCAAAGTCGAAGCCACGGCTTTATTCAAAGGGACGTCTCTTAGAGGAGCCACTTCAACAATCTTAGCTGGGTAAAAATGTGTAGTGATCTCCCTTCAGAATCAGACATGTCACAAGTTTGAGGTGGTGAAGGCAGGGCGGAGGATGGAAGGTTGGGACATGGGCAAGACCTTGGTAAGGCAGTTGGTAGAACACGACAATCCCCAATGAAGCACTTGACTGGTGGACCAATCAACAACTGGCACATGTGGGTGGAACCATGGAAGACCTGGAAGAACAGAGTCGTCAGAGCTAGATAGGACACAAAAAAAGATTTTTTCAGAGTGCTGGGATCCAAATTGCAGGATGACAGGCAATGTGACATGATGAATAAGCTCCACCAGAGGTTGTCAGTCAATGGAGGCAAAAACCAGGGGACGAACAAGCTGCTGCGTAGGATAAATCTAGGTCGGGATGGATGAGGTTATGAACAGATCCAAAGTCTAAATGGGCTGCAGTGGAGAGAGAATTATTTCCCCAACTCCAAACCAAGGTGACTTGGGTCAAAAGTTTTGGAGAGCTGACTTTTCCATCCAGGGTCATCTCTCTGACTGTCCCAAGGCGCTGGATGCCTCTGGACCTAACTGAGTACTGACGAACATAATGTCTCTCGCTTCCACAGTACATGCACACTATATCACGATACCTTTGCTGTCACTCTTGTACAGAGAGTTTGGCTCATCCTAACTGCATCAGCTATACAGCAGATTTCTGGCAGCAAAGGCCACCAAAGGTTGAAGCCGACCTAGGAGTTTCCCTGAAAAAAGCAGACACTTGAGCATGTTCTAGAGCTTGTTCATGGAAATCAATCCTACATGCGAGGTGTATAAGGCATTCAGAGAGGATGATAGATCTCTGCCTGCCAACTCATCCTTCTTCATTCCAGAACAGCTCCATCGCCATGGTGCAGAATCATAAGGCATACTGAGCCACGGTATCTGTGCCCTGTCTTAGAGTCCAGCAAGAATATGTTGGAACACGAGGTGCGGTCAGGTTACTCGAATACTGTCCGGAACATCTCTAATAATCTAGCAACATCGTGATTCTCAGGACTTCTATTCTCCCAAATGAGGTTTGCCCATGCCATATCTCAACCAGACAGCATTGAGACCAAGAACGCAATCTTGTTCTGGTCCCAAGGAAAAAGAAGATTGTGGAGAGTGAATTGGATATGGCACTGGTTAATAAAGCCGCAGCTCTCCTTGGAGTCTCCATCAAAGAGGGACAGAAATGGAAGCTGAAGTTTAGCTGCTCCTCCAGACCCTGGAACTTCTGGTGGTCCCCTAGAAAGGATGTGAATGCTGAGGAAGGTGGACCTGATACGGTTGATGCGCACGACATGGTGGACATAGAAGTGGATAAATCCTGCAAGAAAGTTGTCATTACATTAGTCCTCAGCATTAGCTGGTGTTTACTAGAGTATCTGGTGGTGAGAAAAGGCTGGGGTGCAGGTAGACACCAGGTGCAGTCACCAGGATTGCAGTAGCTGAGGGTCAGAGGCACGGGTATGCGATAATTTTTTTCATTTTAAACGTTTGCTTTTTAGGACCTGATATTTTTCATGTGATAAGACTTGGATAGCTAATTGGTTTGAGGTTACTTTAAAGCATCGTGGGATGTGGAGGTAGATAGACTTTGGTAAAGATCACTGCGGCGATCGAAAATGCGTTGCTTTGTTTTCTTGTTGCCACAGTGCTGTCCAGGAGCATTTTGCATGTTTTAATAAGGATTGAATACATTTTGAATTTTTACCAAGGATCTAGGTGTACAATAATAAATTATATTGTGGTACCGTGTTAGCCACAAAAATCGATGTGAATACTTCTCCGTCCAATTATGACAAGAGCATTCTTAAAGTGATACCTTTATTGGCTAACCAGAAAATTATATGTTCGCAAGCTTTCAGAGCGCAGAGGCTCCTTCTTCAGGCAAGATTACATTTGGCAAATCCATCTGTGATCGGTACATTGGGGTATCTTCCATTTTCATGGTGTACAATAATAAATTATATTGTGGTACCGTGTTAGCCAGAAAAATCGATGTGAATACTTCTCCGTCCAATTATGACAAGAGCATTCTTAAAGTGATACCTTTATTGGATCTAGAGCATCAAACTTTCTTTTTCTATATTATTATTCACAGACTGAGACTTGCATTTCCATTTTCAAAATTACTCAGCACTGAAGTAGCATGCCAAAATAAGATTAGGCTTATGACCTCCAGTCGATACGTTGCAAAAGGCCTAAAATTGTGCTGCTTGGCCATCCCACATCCTTTATACTGGTTGTAGTCCACTCTGATTGGCCTGGGCTAGATAAAGTCATTTGAATGATGCAGGGAATTTATCCGCAGCCCACAGAACTGAGCAAGAAATCATTAGCCCACTCTCCGAGTCTTCATCAGTGTGTGCTAATTGCAGAATGTTCAAATTCATGGACACCTGTGAATTTCCGGAAATTTGACTTGAAGTTGATCCTCCATAGATTAATCTGCTCATCTCTAGACAAGACATAATCCATATCTCTGTTGTGTTCCATTTTCATATAACCTTGACCCTCACTCACATAGCTTCTATTATATATGCTCTGAAGTATATTCTGATATCTATGAATTATTGCAAAGGGTTTTGTGTAATGTGAGACGATTGTCCTGCTAACCAATACCCCATTAAAGAACTGAGTAAAATAACAGTATCAAGTTCAATCATTCTCAAAAATAACCATTATATCTGCTGCTTGCTGCATGTTTTTACTTAATTCTTCTGCCTCTGTGGACATATGAAGTTCTCATTTTTTTTTTTCGGATAAAAAACATATTTTGCCAATGATTTACACATGGAATCAAAATACACAAAATTAAAAAAGAATTGGCCAAATGTCTTTAAAAGCCTTTGATTATTTGATGTTTTCCACTTAGGCATTAAAAATGACAATAATGCTTTTCTGAAAAAAACAGCAGAGTAAGGCCGCCACCCCTAACAGTATATCACATAATGCCATCATGAGATACTCTTGTCATCTTGACGTATGGGATGAACTGCAAACAGCTGTCCTGTGTGTGTTGAGAGGCAGGGAAAACCTGCAGCTGATTAGACTTCTTGTCATAGCTTTGACTGCTCCAGCTCTAATTTGACTCCAAACTGAAATATCAACAAAGAAGAATGAGAAAATTAAAAATTCAGCCCGTTTTGACACTGTTTTCTTGACAACAGTTTGACGTTAATAGACAATTGTGGGTGGAAAAAATGAAAAGAAAAGAGCTGTCTCCAACCAAAAGAGGAAAAAAAAAAATCTCTTTATGGAAGAAAAAAAATGATGGAACTGCAAGACTGAGCTCATCTTCATAAGATTAGACATCTTCGAATTGCAGCCGTCAATGGAGAAAACAGAAACCGTGATAATACCTTATTTCTGATAATATGAAAAATAGGAATCTCTCTACAAATTTTAAGAAAGGAAGCTGAGGGCCACAAAATAAAAAAAGCCCTAAAAACTGTAAATGAGTTAATATTTTAATTTTTGTGGCTCTGTTCACACCAATTCCATTTTTTCTACTTATCTTACTGTACATAATGTACCAATGACAGCTGTGAAGAAAACAGACCCTAAAGAACAAAGCCAGATCCAAGCGGCTTCTGTGATGGTGCAGATTCGCAGGACATTTCACCAACTGCATTACAAAGGGTAAAATCAGTGACATCCGCAGAGTCTGCACAAGAGGATACAAAAAAGAAAAATAATAAAAAAAACTATGTGGTCAACACCCTTCTCCACCTATCTTTCCCATACAAGGTTTTAATTGGGAGCTAAGCCTGGTTTCCTTTTCACTCACTATTAAGATGAGGCCCTGTTTGGCACATGGAGATGTAGGACATATAGTGGTTAGGGACCATTCGTTGACATGGTTGGATGGCTTTTGCGCTCTTTGGTTAAAAAAAAAGTCTAACTAAGTACCTTACATTTTTAGCAATATTGGAGTTCATTTGTCACAGTGTAATGACGCACCGGTATGTATGTCTGCATAAGACGCTAGGATAAGCGGCAACAGACAGTTTGCGCACAAATCTGCAGTCAAAATCCACTGTGCACTCTTATGGCAATTTTTTCTTAACAGCAGGAATATATTTATTTAACCCCCTAAAGATAAAGTGCTGAAAATTTAAGGCCCTTGGTCCTGTGCTTTAAAGGGAATCTGTCACCCCATTTTTGCTATATCAGATAAAGATATCACTGAATAGTGCGTCCCATTAGTAATCTATAGGTACCTATCATATATCCTGACACCCCAGTTTTCTTTGCCAAATACCTTTGTAAAGGTCGTATTTCAGTATGCAAATACTTGCGGTCCGGTCCAATGGGCGGCGTTTATTCGCATCCCCCCACCGCCTCCATTCTTGCCCTAAGCACTTCTTTACCTTTACTGCGGCATTCCATGCTTGCGCTTTGAAAAAGGCCCTCGCGCGTGCACATTGTGCTTTTCCCAACAGTGGGCAAAGCATAAAATCATTACTGCGCACGCGCGAAGGCCCAGTTTCAACGCGCAATCGTGGAAACAGTACGCTGTCTGTGATATTCACAGACGAAGATACGTGAGATAAGCCGAGAAGCGGGGGGGAATGCGAATAAAACGCCCCATTGGACCGGACCGCAAGTATTTGTATACTGAAATACGAACTTTACAAAGGTATTTGGCCATGAAACTGGGTGTCAGGATATATTATAGGTACCTATAGATTACTAATGGGACGCACTATTCAGCAATATCTTTATCTGATATAGCAAAAATGGGGTGACAGATTCCCTTTAATTCCTTGTAGTTTCCATTTTAAAGAGCGGCGTTCAACTCCAGCAATCTGGGAAGAGCAGGCCGGTTCTCCAGTTGTCAGCCACAGCTTCGGACCCTGGGAAAAAGACAAGAGCTGCATCTACTGTCTTCTATCTCGCCCCCTACACAGTGATCATTGAACTGTAAGGGTTGTACCAAGATCGTGTGATACTCCACTCCCTCCCTTAATGTATATATGTCATTTATCGATAGATGTACAGTACAGACCAAAAGTTTGGACAACACCTTCTCATTCAAAGATCTTTCTGTATTTTCATGACTATGAAAATTGTAGAATCACACTGAAGGCATCAAATATGAATTAACACTGTGGAATTATACATTACACTTTATAAAAAAGTGTGAAACAACTGAAAATATGTCTTATATTCTAGGTTCTTCAAAGTAGCCACCGTTTGCTTTGATTACTGCTTTGCACACAGAAAAGGTGAACGGATGGACTCTACATGCCTAGTTCCCACCGTGAAGCATGGAGGAGGTGGTGTGATGGTGTGGGGGGGGCTTTTTTGGTGACACTATTGGGGATTTAGTCAAAATTGAAGCGGTGAGCGGTCCAGGTCATCTGGCGAAGCACCCCAACACTCTCCTTCTTGGTCAAATAGCCCTTACACAGTTTGGAGGTGTGTTTGGGGTCATCGTCCTGTTGAAAAATAAATGATGGTCCAACTAAACGCAAACCGGATGGAATAGCATGCCTCTGCAAGATGCTGTAGTAGCCATTCTGGTCCACTATGCCTTCAATTTTGAATAAATCTCCAACAGTGTCACCAGCAAAACACCCCCACACCATCACACCACCTCCTCCATGCTTCACGGTGGGAACCAGGCATGTAGAGTCCATCCGTTCACCTTTTCTGCGTGCAAAGCAGTAATCAAAGCAAAAGGTGGCTACTTTGAAGAACCTAGAATATAAGACATATTTTCAGTTGTTTCACACTTTTTTGTAAAGTGTAATCTATAATTCCACATGTGTTAATTCATAGTTTTGATGCCTTCAGTGTGATTCTACAATTTTCATAGCCATGAAAATACAGAAAAATCTTTGAATGAGGTGTGTCCAAACTTTTGGTCTGTACTGTATATTGTTGCTTCAATGCATATATTTTTACTAGCTGAAGTTATGTACAGTGAGGATCTCTGTGCTTGCCCCTCATCTCCCTCCGCCGCTTTCCTCACTGCGCAGGCGCCAGATTCCCAGCCCCGCAGTGTGAACACATTATAACACAATTCGAGGGATCTGGGGCCGCCGCTACACGAAGCGCTGGTGACGTCGCAAGAAGGAGAGGAGGCGGGGGTCAGAAACAAGTAGGGGGTTGATTGACACTGCTGAGGCCGTTGACACAGGGGAGAAGACATACCTCCCTGACACAATAGCGGTATGTCGGACAGATTATAAAAGTGTATATTTTAGTGTTCCTAGCGATCAGAAATATAAGAGACACCTTCACAGAATGCAACCTTAGTGCTGCTGAAGGTGACTCATTTACTTAAAAAGGCCCTGGGAGGGTCACAGGTTCCCTTTAAGGTGTTAAACAGAACCAAAATTACTTACCGGAGGTGCCAGTATTCTAGGGGCTTATTTCAGCCGAGCCCTAACCACAAGCATGCATGATCATATTGGCGCAAAGCACAAAATGCAATTGACACTAGCACATGGCCGTGCGGCTGTGCAACCCTTTTATAGCAGCAGAAACTGCAAGACCTTCCTGGAAGAACCAATGGAAGCCTGCCCCAGAACTCAAGCAGGTTCAGGACCTTCCAGGAGAACCAATGGGAGTCGCTGCAGTAGCTGAGCATGTGACCCCTGATCTCCTATGAGAGATCTTACCCTGGGCATGCTCAGAAAGGAAAGCACAGGACTTAGTCCCAACTGAGTCTGCTTGCCGCTGACCTGCACTAGTTAGAATGGCTGACCTGGAGTGGCAGCAGTCATCCTCTGCACAGCACTAGACTGAGCGAGACGCTGGGACGGACGTCTCTGCGAGCAGGTTCCACTGCGGCCGGAGACGGATGGGAGACCGCAGCGGGGATAGCTCGAGATTACCCTTGTGCAGGAGCGGGAACTCGACCCCTAACAGCCACCTTCACAGACTGCTGCCTTAGTGCTGCTGAAGGTGTCTTTTTTACTTAAAAAACCCGGGGGTGGGGGGGTGACAGGTTCCCTTTAAGATCAATTTTTTATACATAAAAACTTAACATCAAATATTTTGCAAGTTAAAAAGTAAATGCCTTTCAGGACATTCATTTTTGTAATAAAGTTTTTTTTATTTTGGCAAATGTTAAACTTCCTTTCAACAAGTGTAAAGACACACGAGTAATCGGTTATATTAATCATAGACTATAATAATTCTGTTCAGTAAAATATAACCCATCAATCGTTATGAGCACCATAAGTCTGTGCAGCAGTAATATGCACAAAATTATCTACAAATTTAAGAGATGCTGCTTCTCTCTTAGAAAATTATATATAATTTTGCAGTTACGGTGGCAACCTGTAATGCTAGAAATCAACTGATGAGAGAGGAGATGTAATTGCACGTCTGCCAATCAGGAGCAGGAGATACCAAGGTTTAATTAATTTGTGCTTCACGAAAGGCAACAGTGATTTCGAAAAGCGAGACTTGTGCGTCTAAATCCTTGCAAATAAAGAATCATGTTTGCTTCTTACAAGCCTAATATGCAAAAGGAAAACTATTTTGATGACTCTGGGCCAAGGTTGACATGTGCAAAGTTAATGTCAATCAAGGATCAAGGAAAGCGAAGAGTTGAGAAAATGGTCCCAAATTAAATGTAAGTATTCAACATCCAAAGGGACAAAAGTAAAATGCTGAAAAAAAAAAATCAGAAACAAGTTGAAAGACAAGTACCGTATATACTCATTTAATAAGCCGACCTCCCTAATTTTGCCACAAAAAACTGGAAACTTATTGACTCGCGTATAAGCCTAGGTGAAAAATGATTATGCCCCATATGATGCTCCACAGATTATGCCCCCATATGCTCCAGATTATGCCCCCATATGTTCCAGATGCCAAGAATATGATATGCCCCCCATATGTTCCACAGATTATGCCCCATATGCTCCAATTATGCCCCATATGTTCCACAGTTATGCCCATATGCCCGATTATGCCCATATGTATCCAAGATTATGCCCCATATGTCCACAGTTATGCCCCATATGCTCCAGATTATGCCCCATATGTTCCACAGTTTATGCCCCCATATGCTCCAGATTATGCCCCATATGTAAGTTATCCCAATGATATATGCCCCATATGTTCCACAGATTATGCCCCCCATATGCTACCAAAATTATGCCCCATATGTTCCACATTTGTATGCCGCCCATATGCTCCAGATTATGCCCCATATGTTCCACAGATTATGCTCCAATATTGCCTTCCATATTATGCCCCCATATGTTCCACAGATATTATGCCCCCATATGCTCCACGATTATGCCCCATATGTTCCACAGATTATGCCCCATATCTGTTCCACAGCTTATGCCCCCATATGCTCCAGATTATGCCCCCATGTTCCACAGTTATGCCCCATATGTTCCACATCTTATGCCCCCATATGCTCCAGATTATGCCCCATATGTTCCACAGCTTATTGCCCCGCCATTATGCCCCAGATTATGCCCCATATGTTCCACAGTTTTATGGCCCCCATAATGCCCAGATTATGCCCCCCATATGTTCCACAGCTTATGCCCCATATGCTCCAAGCCATATTTTATGCCCCCATATGCTCCAGATTATGCCCCATAGTTAGTATGCCCATGCCATATGCTGCTGCTGCCTGCTGCAAAAAAAATGACATACTCACCTCTCGTCGCTGGGGGCCAGGTGCCGGTGTCCTGAGCAGGCGGGGACACCGGCGCGCTATGGGGGACAGGTGCCGGTGTCATCGCTCGCTCAGGACCCCGGCACCTGAGATATTTACCTGTCCTCGCTGCGCGCTGCTCCCTCGGTCTGACTCCTGGCTGTGAATGATATGGCAGGGGGCGGGGCGCGCACTAACGACGTCATCGCGCCCTCTGTCTGATCATTCACAGCGTCAGCCAGAGGAGTCAGACCGAGGGAGCGACGCCATCGGTGGCACGGGGACAGGTAAATATAGCTATACACACCCCTCCGCCGCGCGTCCCTGCAGCCTTCCCTCTTCTCCCGGCGCTCTCCGCAGCGCTTCCTTCCTACAGCGGTCACATGCTACCGCTCATTAAAGTCATGAATATGCGCATATTCATGACTTTAATGAGCGGTGCCATGTGAGAGCTGCAGGAAAGAGCCGGAGATCGTGGGAGAAGCAGGGGGGCTGCAAAGACCGCGCCGGTGGAGGGGTGAGTATGATCCGACACCCTCGCTCCCCCTCCCTCGCCGACCCCCGTATATGACCCGCGTATAAGCCGAGAGGGGGACTTTCAGCCCTAAAAAATGGGCTGAAAATCTCGGCTTATACATCGGCTTATACATGGGTATATACGGTAAGTGTAATTTCACAGGACAAAGTAAAACATTTTCATTCATTACTGCCCCAAACAAATAAGCCACTATTAATATACAAGTTATATTTCTGGCAGTATTTTTATTTTTTAACTCTATTGAAAAACATAGTCTACCAGACGCTTTAATGTCTGAAGAAAGGATTGGGCTCAATAATAATAGAGTTGCCCATGATTTGCAGCGACTTCAATCTATTTTTACAGAAACACTGCGACCATCTTAAAAAAAAATCACTACTTCAAAAATTTTGTTTTAATGAGGACGTTAGCAACTTTTTGTCTCAAGGGGTTAAAATAAATTGTCAGGGTAGTACAAAGAATTTCCTGCAAATTAACAGCTCCAGCCTAATAATTATAAAACTCATTCATTATGAGCAGGGTCCTCATTCCTTTTGGTATCTGATTTATGTGTTATTCTGTAATGTCTTTACATTTTAGAGTGGACTTCTATAGACAATAAAGTGATGCGGAATATGTTGGCACTATAAAAATAAAAATGATTATTATTATTTTTGTGTGTCAAACGTTACTAAAAGTGTAGTTATTCTCAAAGGATACTACTTGAGTGCCTAAGTTGCCACACAAACATTATGAATAAGACAGTTGCACAGTGATTACAACTTAAGCTTCTTTGTACATACAATGTGTATTACTACAATAAATAGTGTTTGTAACTAGAACACAATAAGTCTCCTATAAAATCAAGATATATAGTTAAGTAGTATTCATCCACTGGAAACACTAAAGAGTACAGAATACTAGATATGCCACCTAATACATGCAGTGCCTCCATGTGTCTGTGACACATTATACAGTCAACAGTAATTGCAGAAAATAATTGCAATTACACATGTTTTTGTATACACATGTATACTCATTTGGTTTTGATAAACACGTTATATTTGTGAATTGGAAAAATAGAAAAAGAAAGGAGGAAAAAAAGCAAATTGGACATAATTTCACGCAAAACCCCAAAAATGGGATGGACAAACCTGCACTAGTGTTCTGTCCACTTATGTGCAGCAAGTATTTTCATAAGTGCTGTACCAGTTATTACCATTAGATGTCATGAGTTGTCCCCATTTATCCTGTTCCAAGGTTTCAGGACCATTTCCCCTTTAATGGAGAAGTGTGTTCTGGTTAAGAACTGCCCCCTTAGCTTCCCAGGGAAAATCTAGACATGCAGACATTTTCTCTCAGGCTTTGAGTGAATCACACTTGCTACTAGCTCTCGCTCCTACAATCACATCTCCTTTCCAGCGGATCCCGGTGAGAGTTGTAGCAGTCATATGTGTGTATTAGAATCTGTATAGGTGAGCATTATGCAGCCTCTATATAGCATATTGTGAGGCATATTATGCTCTGTATTTCCCAGTTAGGTTATAATGTTGTTTACTCTACATATAGATAGGTGCATTTCTGTATGGTGCAGGGCAGTGCTAGTTGCATTTCTGTATTATGCACTCTGTATCCTTCTTTGCTGTAATGTCCCAGTTACTTATGTAATTGCACACTGTACATGCCAGTATTGATACACTCTTTATTCTTTGCAGTTTTTACCAAATAATCATCCACCATTGTTTTTAACTGTTACCAAGTTCACATCATCATCTCAATAAACATAGACTTAAGAATCTATACAGTCTTTTTACTGGGAAGTGGATGAAAGGTTTAGCCGTATGCTGGAATCCACACAGCTTATACGTGGAGGAAGGCAGATCAACTAGAGTTCTTCTGAAGAGATAAATTACATATTTAATTTCTCAGAGGAAAGTGCAAGGCATTTAAGTCTCTTCATACTGGCGTGCCAGACCTGGTATGTGACTCTCCATAAGGAGAAAACATACCCGTTAGATCTCAGTCTTAGCCTCTCACCTAGCCATATTAGATGTCATACTTTGCACTGACGAGGCGCAATAGTCAGAAACACTGTGTCTGCAAATTGAGATTCAGATTTGGCTTTTATCCTAAGTGATATACAACCCCTGGAAAAATTATGGAATCACTGGCCTTGGAGGATGTTCATTCAGTTGTTTTATTTTGTTGAAAAAAAAACAGATCACAGACATGGCACAAAACTGAAGTCATTTCAAATGGCAACTTTCTGGCTTTAAGAAACGCTAAAAGAAATCAAGAAAAAATAATGTGGTAGTCAGTAATGGTTATTTTTTTAACCAAGCATAGGGAAAAAATTATGGAATCACTCAATTCTGAGGGAAAAAATATGGAATCATGAAAAACAAACAAGCAAAAAAAACCTTCAACACATCACTAGTATTTTGTTGCAGCACCTCTGGCTTTTACAACAGCTTGCAGCCTCTGAGGCATGGACTTAATGAGTGTCAAACAGTACTCTTTATCAATCTATCTCCAACTTTCTCTGATTGCTGTTGCCAGATCAGCTTTGCAGGTTGGAGCCTTGTCATAGACCATTTTCTTCAACTTCCACCAAAGATTTTCAATTGGATTGAGATCCAGACTATTTGCAGGCTGTGACATTGACCTTATGTGTCTTTTTGCAAGGAATGTTTTCACAGTTTTTGCTCTATGGCAGGAAGCATTATCATCTTGAAAAATGATTTCATCATCCCCAAACATCCTTTCAATTGATGGGATAAGAAAAGTGTCCAAAATATCAACATAAACTTGTGCATTTATTGAAGATGTAATGACAGCCATCTCCCCAGTGCCTTAACCTGACATGCAGCCCCATATCATCAATGACTGTGGAAATTTGCATGTTCTCTTCAGGCAGTCATCTTTACAAATCTCATTGGAATGGCACAAAACAAGAGTTCCAGCATCATCACCTTGCCCAATGCAGATTCGCGATTCATTACTGAATATGACTTTCATCCAGTCATCCACAGTCCAGGATTGCTTTTCCGTAGCCCATTGTAACCTTGTTTTTTTCTGATTAGGTGTTAATGATGGCTTTTGTTTAGCTTTTCTGTATGTAAATCCCATTTCCTTCAGGCGGTTTCTTACAGTTCGGTCACAGACGTTGACTCCAGTTTCCACCCATTCGTTCCTCATTTGTTTTGTTGTGCATTTCCTGTTTTGGAGACATATTGCTTTAGGTTTCCGGTCTTGACGCTTTGATGTCTTCCTTGGTCTACCAGTATGTTTGCCTTTAACAACCTTCCCATGCTTCCCATGTTGTTTGTGTTTGGTCCAGATTTTAGACACAGCTGACTGTGAACAACCAACATCTTTTGCAACATTGTGTGATGATTTAACCTCTTTTAAGAGTTTGATAATCCTCTCCTTTGTTTCAATGGACATCTCTAGTTTTGGAGCCATGATTCATGTCAATCCATTTGGTGCAACAGTTCTCCAAGTTGTGATCACTCCTTTTTAGATGCAGACTAACAATCAGATCTAATTTGATGCAGGTGTTAGTTTTGGGAATTAAAATTTACAGGGTGATTCCATAATTTTTTTCCTCAGAATTGAGTGATTCCATAATTTTTTCCTATGCTTGGTTAAAAAAAATAACAATTACTGACTACCCCATTATTTGTTCTTGATTTCTTTTAGTTTTGTTAAAGCCAGAAAGTTGCCATTTGAAATTACTTCAGTTTTGTGCCATGTCTGTGATCTGTTTTTTTTCAACAAATAAAACAACTGAAAGAACATCCCCCAAGGCCGGTGATTCCATAATTTTTGCCAGGGGTTGTAGTAAAGCTTGTTAAAAGGTAAATATTGACTTGCAGGATTGAAACTTCCAATAGGTGGCACTGAGTTCAAGTCCTCTTCCTCTCTGAAGAGACAATTTGCATATTTGCTACTTTTCCAAAATTTAAGTTACGCAACTTTGTTTCAAGCATGTGATGCTCGCTCAAACTAACCTGTGGCAAGTAACAGGTGGGGGAAAATATGAAAATCATACCTGAAATGAGATAAAAAGGTAGAAGTTGATTCAATCATTCCATTGTGTGTCTGTGTGTGTCACATTAAGCTTGAGAACCAAAACTGTTGAACAATATCAACACTCTCAAGGTTACAAGTCCATACCCAGAGATCTTGGTGTTCCTTTGTCCACAGTGTGCAACATAATCAAGAAGTCTACAACCCATGGCACTGTAAGCTAATCTTCCTGAAGTAGATGGCAGAGAAAAATTGATGATAGGTTGAAACGCAAGATAGTCTGGATGGTGAACAAGCAGCCCCAGTAAAATTACAAAGACATTCAAGCTGTCATGCAGGCGCAGGTCAGCATCAGTGTCAGCGCAAACACAAACTATCTGTCAACATTTGAATGAAATGAAACACTAAGGCAGGAGACCCAGGAGGACCCCACTGCTGACACAGACATAAAAAAAAGTTAAACTGCCGTTTGCAAAAAATGTACATGAGTAAGCCAAAATCCGTCTTGTCGACAGATGAGACCAAGATAGCTTTTTGGTAAAGACATCATTCTGCTGCTTACCGAAAACAGAATGAGGCCTACAAATAAAAGAACACAGTACCTATAGTCAAATAGTAAAATATTGTGGAAATTCAAAGAAGTTTTGGGGTTGTTTTGGGCACAGGGTGCCTTGACTATGTGCCAGGCATCATGAAACCTGAAGACTGCCAAAGGATTTTGGGTCGCAATACAGTGCCCAGTGTCAGAAAGCTGTGTCAAGGGTCTTTCAGAAGGACAATGACCCCAAACATACTTCAAGATGAACCCAGGAAAGGATGGAAACAAAGAGCTGAATAGTTCTGAAGTAGCCAGCAATGAGTCCGTATCAAAATCCCATTGAGCACTTGTGGAGAGATCTTAAAATTGCTGTTGGGAGAAGACACCCTTGAAATATGAGAGAACTGGAGCACTTTGCAAAACAGGAGTGGTTCAAAATTCCAGTTGAGAGGTGTAAGAAGCTTATTGATGGTTATAGGAAGTGACAGGAAATATGACGTACCGTATATACTCGAGTATAAGCCGACCCCCTAATTTTGCCACAAAAAAATTGAGGAAAACTTATTGACTTGAGTATAAGCCTAGGGTGGGAACTGCAGCAGCTACTGGTAAATTTCAAAAATAAAAATAGATGCCAATAAAAGCAAAATTAATTGAGACATCAGTAGGTTAAATGTTTTTGAATATCCATATTTAATCAGGAGCCCCATATACTGCTCATACTGTTCATGATGGCCCCATAAGATGTTCCATACAAAATACACCTCATATAATGCTGCACAAAGGTTAATAATGGCCTCATAAGATGCTCCATAGATTATGCCCCATATGCTGCTCCATAAAGGTTATGGACCCATAAGATGATCCATAGAATGGGCCCCATATGCTGCTCCATAAAGGTTATGGCCCCATAAGATGCTCCATAGAATAGGCCCCATATGCTGCTCCATAAAGGTTATGGCCCCATAAGATGCTCCATAGAATGGCCCCATATGCTTCTCCATAAAGGTTATGGCCCATAAGATGCCCCATAGAATAGGCCCCATATGCTGCTCCATAAAGGTTATAGCCCCATAAAATGCCCCATAGAATAGGCCCCATATGCTGCCGCTGCGAATATATATAAAAAAAGACATACTCACCTCTCATCGCTGGGGGCCAGGTGCCAGTGTTCTGAGCAGGTGGGGACGCTGGTGCGCTATGGGGGCCAGGTGCTGGTGTCACAGCTGGCTCAGGGCCCTGGCACCTGAGATATTCACCTGTCCCCGTTCCATCGCCGCGTGCCGCTGTATCTTCCGGGTCCTCTGGCCGTGAATTTTCAGGCAGAGGGCACGCACTAACCACGTCATCGCCCTCTGACCTGAACGTCACAGCCAGAGGACGCGAGGATAGAGCGGTGTGCAGCGGTGGAACGGGGACAGGTGAATATAGCATGGCTCCCCCCGTCCTTCACGTCATACTCACCCCTCCTGGAGCGTCTCTGCAGCCACTGTTTCTCCCATTGTCTCCGGCGCCGCAGCTCTTCCTGCCATCAGCGGTCATGTGGTACTGCACATTAAAGTCATGAATATGCGCATATTCATGACTAATGAGCGGTACCACATAACCGCTGAACACAGGCGCCAGAGACCAAGGGAGAAGCAGGTGGGCTGCAGAGACCGTGCCAGAAGGGGGTAAGTATATGTGATAGCCGCGCTCCCCCTCCTCTGCCGACCCCCTGGTATATAACACGAATATAAGCCGAGAGGGGCACTTTCAGACCTAAAAAATGGGCTGAAAATCTCGGCTTATACTCGAGTATATACGGTAAGTCTTATGGTTCAATCACGCACACTGAGCTCTGCTACATGTGCTTGGTACCTGCCAGCTCATCACACATGCTGCAGATTTGACCCCCCCCCCCTCACAGCCCCCTGTACAGGCTGTAGCTCTCATCCTCTATGCTCCCTCCTCCCCCCAGCTACATACACTGGTGTAATGTGAGCTACTAAACCTAGCAGCCACCAATGAATAGCTTTATGACCAGCTAAAAAAACGGTTTAGCAGCTCTGAGGCACATGGCCTGTTCCTTTGTGTTCGTACAGTGTTCCTTTAAGATCAAATATAATGACCCCAATTAGTGATATAGGTGTAAAAGTTACCTATTTGTAGCCTACACCAACAGATCTATAACCCAGTGAAATCTCTAGGATCCAGAACTAGCAGAATATGAGAGATGTATTACTGCTTAACTGAGGCACATAGCCACTTCATGTTTATTCTTAAATGAACCCCCATGTCATGCTGAGCATAATGATAATTTTGTCTTTCTTCTACGAGGTTCACCCTAAGAGATATGGGTAATAGAGTATTTCATAACTGTTCAGAAAGGGGAGTTCCCCAACCACCCAATGAGGTCTGCCAAGTGGGAGTTCCTTAGTTTAGGGTCCAACTATAAAACAGGGACATCCATTTTGCAGGGTGTTCAGTGCTTGGAGGAGGACAGCATATACCATCCCTGCTGTGGACTCAATCCTGGTCCTTGGGAACACCTACCCCCACACCACATGGCAACCATGATATGAGATAACTAAGTTTTTCAATTTCATCCCTCTTATTTTGTAATTGTTTGTACATATTGTAAATTGTCTCCCTTTATAATATCTTTTATACTTTTGTAAAAACTGCCTACTTTTTGGAGTAAAATATAAAATTACTAGCTTCGTTTCTCCTTGCTCTATAAATGTATCTTCACGTCCTCCTTGCTAAATTAAGCCAATGCTACTGTTTGGGTCTGCCCCTGACCCGATATTAATTAAGCACAATCAAAAGGGG
>JARQOD010000006.1:379817401-379859730 GCA_033576555.1 Oophaga sylvatica | reverse complement strand
TTACATTCCAGAGGTTTTCAATTGGGTTCAGGTCTGGCTGGCCATGACAGGGATTTGATGTGGTGGTCCTTCATCCACATATTGATTGACCTAGCTGTGTGGCATTGCGCATTGTCCTGCTGGAAAAACCAGTCCTCAGAGTTGGGGAACATTGCCTGAGCAGAAGGAATCAACTGTTTTCTAGGATAACCTTGTATGCGGCTTGATTCATACGTTGTTCGCAAAGATTAACCTACCCAATTCCAGCCTTGCTGAAGCATCCCCAGGTCATCACCGATCCGCCAACAAATTTCACAGTGGGTGCAAGACACTGTGGCTTGTACGCCTCTCCAGGTCTCCGTCTAACCATTAGACGACCAGGTGTTGGGCAAAGCTGAAAATTAGACTCATCAGAGAAGATTACCTTACTCCAGTCCTCTATGGTCCAATCCTTATGGTCTTTAGCAAACTTCAGACTGGCTCTCCTTTGCTTCTCATTGATGAAAGGTTTATTTTTTCTAGCTTTACATGACTTGAGCTCTGCCTCTAGGAGCCTGTTACAAACTGTTCTTGCCGTGCACTTCACACCAGCTGCCATTTGCCATTCCTTTTGTAGATCACTTGATGTCATCCTGCAGTTGCTGAGTGACATTTGAATAAGATGATGGTCATCCCGGTCAGTGGAGAGTCGTTTTCGCCCTCTGCCGGTCTGTAGCTTCGTTGTCCCCAATGTCTGTTGCTTGACCTTGTTGTAATGGACTGCCGTCTTAGAAATGTTAAGGATGGAGGCAACAAGATGCTCACTGCATCCCTCTGCTAGTAAAGCCAGAATTGAGCCCTTCTTTTCCTTACTCAAGACTTTTCTTTTCAACTCTTTTAGCATGATTAAAAGTTATTTTTTCATTCCTATTACTTTTGGGATATTACTAGCACTTGTTTTGCCATCCAGCTTGTCCAATTGCAAGAGGATTGAGAACACCACAGCAGTGTTTTTTTTTACTTTCCTTTGTTAAATAAGATTTTGTTCAGGAGATCACCTAATCAGAAGCACATTAAGTAGAATGAGGTGTACTTTGGTTGGAATTCAACTGACACTGGAGTGGAATGGCTGTTAGACAGGTAGAGAAGCTGATTTTTATAAAACTGTGCAGTGGTCTCTTAATTTTTGCCAGAGCTGTATATGTACACACACATATATACACACAGTTGTGCTCAAAAGTTTACATACCCCGGCAGAATTTTTGCTTTCTTGGCCTTTTTTCAGAGAATATGACTGATAACACCAAAACTTTTTCTCCACTCATGGTTAGTGGTTGGGTGAAGCCATTTATTGTTAACCTGCTGTGTTTTCTCTTTTTAAATCATAAAGACAACCTAAAACATCCAAATGACCCTGATCAAAATTTGGCCTACCTAGGTAATTTTGGCTTGATAACATGCACAGAAGTTGATACAAATGGGTTTGAATGGCTATTAAAGGTAACATCCTCACCTGTGACCTGTTTGCTTGTAATCAATGTGTGTGCATAAAAGCTGAGTGAGTTTCTGGGATCCAGTTAGTCTTTTGGTGTTATCACTTATATTGTCTGAAAAAAGGCCAAGAAAGCAAAAATTCTGCTGGGATATTTAAACTTTCGAGCACAAGAATATATATATATATATATATATATATATATATTATATATATACTGTATATACAGTACAGACCAGAAGTTTGGACACACCTTCTCATTCAATGATTTTTCTGTATTTTCATGACTGTGAAAATTGTAGAATCACACTGAAGGCATCAAAACTATGAATTAACACATGTGGAATTATATATTACACTTTACAAAAAAGTGTGAAACAACTGAAAATATGTCTTATATTCTAGGTTCTTCAAAGTAGCCACCTTTTGCTTTGATTACTGCTTTGCACGCAGAAAAGGTGAACGGATGGACTCTACATGTCTGGTTCCCACCGTGAAGCATGGAGGAGGTGGTGTGATGATGTGGGTCTGGTGACTGTGGAGGCCAGGTCATCTGGCGTAGCACCCCATCACTCTCCTTCTTGGTCAAATAGCCCTTACACAGCCTGGAGGTGTGTTTGGGGTCATTGTCCTGTTGAAAAATAAATGATGGTCCAACTAAACGCAAACCGGATGGAAGAGCATGCCTCTGCAAGATTCTGTGGTAGCCATGCTGGTTCAGTATGCCTTCAATTTTAAATAAATCCCCAACAGTGTCACCAGCAAAGCACCCCCACACCATCACACCACCTCCTCCATGCTTCACGGTGGGAACCAGGTGTTAGAACCCTCTTGTTAGATTTTGTTTCAGTTTGCTGGTCACATGACCTTTTTTCCCTATTTAGTCTGGCTCCGCCCTTCTGGCTTTGCTGGACTTCATTGTATTATCTACTCTTAAGCTAGCCGGGTGCTTAGGTGCCTTACTCTGTCAGTTTTGCTTAATCTTAGGATCTCGTAGTAATTTGTTTTCTGTTTAATTTCCCTGCTACAATTTCTGTTAGGAGGCGTCCACCTTTTCTCCCAGTTCCTAGATCTTGTAGGGATTCCTTCCTCGCAACTATAGGTCTTCGTTCAGACTAGCTGAGGACTTTAGCGGGTCTGGTCACAGGATCAGGTTCCCCGTTACATCGTAGGGATCAAGCTCAGTTTTATTGTAGGGACAGAGTTCCCATCTTTCCTTAGTGCTTGTAGCAGTTCATAACAGTAAGTCCAGCCAAGAAATAAAAAAAATAAAAATCTCTAAGGAAAGATTTTCTGTTTTCATCATGGTGTCGGTTCGGGATTTGGCTGAACGCCTGCAGGGTCTCTCTCTGGAGGTGGCTGAAATCCAGCAACACGTGAGTAGTTGTTCTGGAGCACATTTGTGGAGCCAAAGGTACGTTTGCCTGATTTATTTTTTGGTGAACAACAAGATTTTTTTTCTTTTAAAAATGCTTGCTTGTTGTATTTTCGTTTGAGACCCAGATCCTCTGGTGATGAATCACAGCGCATAGGGTTTATAATGTCACTTTTGCGCAAAGAACCTCAGGACTGGGCCTTTTCTCTGCAGCCTAGTGATCCATGCTTTGGATCAGTGGATGTTTTTTTTTCTGCTTTGGGGTTGTTGTATGACGATCCGGATCGTGTTTCATCAGCTGAGACAGAGTTGAGACGTTTGAGACAGGGATCGGGTAATGTGGAAAAATATTGTACTCACTTCCGTAGGTGGTCCACCAGGTGGGCTGGAACGATTCAGCTTTGAAAGTTTATTTTCTTGCAGGATTAAGTGAAAGGGTTAAAGATTTGCTGATTGCTTATCCTATACCTGGTAACTTGCAAGAGGCTATGCAATTGGCCATACGGGTGGATAGGAGACTGCGTGCAAGGGTTAATGAGAGTAAGTCTGCTTGTCAGCTCCAGGTTTGGAGAAGGAATGTACTGACATTGCAGAGCCGATGGAAATTGGAGCAATGGACACCTCACTCTCGGGAAAAAGAACGCAGATTTGCTCAAGGTTTGTGTTTCTACTGTGGTAAATCTGAGCATTTCATTAAGAACTGTGCGCTTCGAATGAATAAAGAGAAAAAAAAAATGAGGTCAGTGTCGCCCGCATAGCTTGTTTAAACAATAAAGGTGTCTTTCTTTCTGCTACCACTGGTGTGAGGAGGAATTAATGGAGTTTCGGGTATTTGTGGATTGTGGTTCAACTCTCAATGTGATTGATGGGAAATTTTTGGAAAAACTAAAATTAAAACCCAAACTTCTGTCTTCTCCTATTAATGTGGTGTCTGTGGATGGCTCTCCCTTGAAAAATGTTACTCACCATATCTGTGAATTTCCTCTTACTATTAATGGTGTTCATCAAGAGAATTTGGATTTGGTAGTTTTGAATAATTTGCCCTCACCGGTGATTTTGGGGTTACCCTGGTTAAAATTGCACAATCCGGTACTGGATTGGTCTACCAATGAAATTAAGTCCTGGAGTCCTAAGTGTTATGACAAGTGTTGTAACGGGCGTATTGCTGCTGTAGTTAAGGGGGAGTTACCTGTACCTATTCAGGATTTTTGGAAAGTTTTTTCTGATAAGGAATCGCAGGTATTGCCTCCTCATAGAGATATGATTGTGCAATTGAATTTGTCCCTGGAGCGACTCTTCCTAAAAGTCGTTTATTTAATTTGACTATTCCTGAGAGAAAGGCTTTGGAGGAATACATACAGACAAGCTTGGCCGCCGGTCACATTAGGCCTTCCAAATCTCCTGTGGCGGTTGGATTTTTTTTTTGTTAAAAAAAAGGACGGCGGTTTACGGCCTTGTCTAGACTTTCGTGAGATTAATAAGATTACTGTACGCAATCCTTACCCACTGCCATTGATTCCTGATTTGTTTAATCAGTTAGTGGGGGCCAAGTGGTTCTCGAAAATTGATCTTCGAGGGGCATACAATTTGTTGCGCATGAAGGAGGGGGATGAATGGAAGACTGCGTTTAACACTCCACTGGGTCATTTTGAGAATCTGGTCATGCCTTTTGGACTTTCCAGTGCTCCGGCATTTTTTCAGAATCTTATTAATGACATCCTTAGACCTTTGATCGGCAGAAGTGTGGTTGTGTATTTGGATGACATTTTGATTTATTCACCGGATTTGGAGTCTCATTGGAGGAGTGTGCGTGAAGTATTACAGTTACTGAGTGATAATTCACTTTTTGCCAAACTAGAAAAATGTGAGTTGCTGTACAGAGACTTAGTTTTTTGGGCTACATTGTCTCCAGTGAAGGTTTTGAGATGGACCCTGTGAAAGTGCAAGCTGTGCAGGATTGGCCTAGACCTATTGGTGTGAAATCAATACAGAGGTTTTTGGGGTTCGCCAATTATTATAGAAAATTCATAAAAAAATTTTCTGTGATTGCCAAACCTCTGACCGATCTCACCAGGAAAGGTGCTGATGCGGTTCAGTGGACTACTGAGGCCATTGAGGCTTTTGTGTTGCTAAAGGAGAGGTTCAGCTCTGCTCCCATCCTTACGCAGCCTGATGTGACTAAACCATTTTTGGTTGAGGTTGATGCTTCTTCTGTGGGGGTCGGCGCGGTGTTGTCTCAGGAAAAGACGGATGGAGTACATCCCTGTGCTTTTTTTTCAAAGAAATTTTCTGAGTCTGAACTAAATTATGATATCGGTAATCGGGAATTGTTGGCAATTAAACTCGCATTTGAACACTGGCGTCATTTTTTTGGAGGGAGCGGAATTTCCCGTTCAAGTCTTCACCGATCATAAAAATCTGATCTACCTTGATGCTGCCAAACGCTTGAATGCCCGTCAGGCTAGGTGGGCACTGTTTTTCTCACGCTTTAATTTTACCGTTACTTACATCCCAGGTACTAAAAATGTTAAAGCTGATGCTTTGTCTCGCAGCTTTTCTCCTATGGTGGGTACTGAGGAGGAGGAAAACATTTTGCAAGAGGGGGTTGTTATTGCGGTTTTGGACTCCGTGTTGGAAGATGAGATTCTTAAAGCACAGGAGAATGCCCCATCTAACACGCCGCATGGGAGGTTGTTTGTGCCTGGTACCCTGAGGAGAGATTTGTTTGTTGAATGTCATGACTCTCGGTTGGCAGGTCATCCTGGAATCTCTGAGACCAAGAGACTTGTGGGTCGCAGCTTTTGGTGGCCTGGATGGCAGAAGGAAGTCATTAAGTGGGTGCGTCAATGCACTGTGTGTGCTAGATCTAAGTCTTCTCATACTCCTGCTGCAGGGTTGCTTTTGCCCTCTGGAGGTCCCTAGTGCACATTGGACACATTTGGCTATGGACTTTATTACTGACCTTCCCCCTCTGAGGGTTTCACTGTCATCTGGGTGGTCGTGGACCGTTTTAGCAAGATGTGTCACTTGGTTCCTTTCATCAAATTGCCCTGCGCTAAGACTCTCGCTAAGGCCTTTGTCAAGGAAATAGTCAGACTACATGGTGTTCCTACTGACATTGTTTCTGATAGGGGACCTCAGTTTGTGGCTCGTTTTTGGCGCCTTTTTGTGACAGGTTGGGAGTTCATTTGTCGTTTTCATCCGGATATCATCCTGAGTCTAATGGCCAGACAGAAAGGAAAAACCAGGATGTTGAGCAGTTCTTGCGTTGTTTTGTGACTGATAATCAAGAGGGGTGGTCTGAGTTTCTGCCACTTGCTGAGTTTGCTCTTAACAATCATACATCCGCTTCTGCTGGTTGTTCGCCTTTTTTTTTTGTACTGGGAGACATCCGTCTTTTGGGCCATTTTCCAAGTTGGGATCGGCTGTACCTGAAGAGGAGAATTTTTCTGGTGTGTTGGAGAGAGTTTGGACTGATGTGCGTGGTAATCTTCAGGAGGCTAACAAAAGATCCAAAGTGTATTTTGATAGAAAACGACAAGAGGTTTTGTTTGCTATTGGTGACATGGTCTGGTTGTCCTCTAAGAATCTGCGCTTGAGGATTCTGTCTAAGAAATTGGGTCCCAAGTTTGTAGGGCCCTTTAAGGTGCTTCAGGTTATTAACCAATCTGCTGTTAAGTTGGAGCTTCCCACTTCCTGGAAGATTAATCCGGTGTTTCATGTTTCTCTCTTGAAAAAAGCTGAGGTCTCAGATGGAGACGTCTCGGCCACTGTTCCCCTGGTGGTGGAGGACGGGCAATATGAGATTTCCCGCATCCTAAATTCTAGACGGTATAGAGGGGGTTTGCAGTACCTCGTCGCTTGGAAGGGTTATGGACCCGAGGATAACTCATGGGTGAGGGCGGATGATGTTTCTGCGTCTAGACTTGTCAGAGCGTTTGTAAGGTTCTATGTATATATTCCTGAAACTCAGTTTGTCGTCAGCCATTTTACTTTCTGTCTTGCTGCAGCTATCTTGCCCTCAGTCAAAATGGAGTTTCCAGCTTGCATGTTCCCGCCCTGATTCTCTCCTTTGCTTCTTAAGCAGCCACAGCTGAGCAATCAGTGCTTCAGAATCTAGCCTGCAGTGAACCTGTGACTTGACTCCTGTAAGCCTTGGACCTTGTACTCCAGCTATTCCTACTGAGGAACTCTGAAGCACTTGTGGACTCTGAACCCTGCTCTTTGAAAGACCCACGTTTGCATGGACTTACGGTAACAGAGAAGAAGATCCTGAATCTGTATTGGAGAGTGATTGCTGAGCTTGGATTACTCTGGCCTGCTGTGTCTCCTGTTTCTGTGTCTGCAAACTGTGTGACTATTTCTGCCAACTTGTATGAAGTAATACAGGACTTTTCTATATCAAACCTGTGACTCCTGTGTTTTCATCGCACCCAAGCACAAGACGCTATATGAACTGTACTACATACATTACAAGATTCTGAAGCCAAAACGTTAGTGTCTGCTGGGTCTGGAAGGCTGTGTCTGCTGTACTGTGGATATCAGACGTCCGGTTGTACTTTCTGTGATGACAGTGGTTGTGACTTCTCACAACCATTCCAGGTGAGCAATTCCCTTAAGTTTTTTCTTTTTGCAGTGTTACCACAGGTAAACACTATTGTTTTTTTTTTTTCCTTTCTTTTTCTTTTTTGTCTGCTGTAACTCTGGATATCAGATGTCTGGTTGAAACTTTCTGTGATGATAGTGGTTGTGACTTCTCACAACCATTCCAGGTGAGCAGTTCCCTTAATTTTTTTTTCTCTCTGCAGTGTTGCCACAGGTGAACACTATTGTTTTTTTTCTCTCCTCTTCTTCCAGTAATCCTGTCTTAAAAGATCTGGAAAATGGAGGCCCGCATAAAGGAACTTTGCGGAGTGACTGATAATATCCTTGCAGATTTGCAGAATATAAAGACCCGTTTTACAAATCTACAGGACCTCAATAATCACAATTTGCAAGTGGTTGGACAGACTACCCAGGATTTGCGAGCCAGGATTGAGGTTCTAGAGGGGCGAGTCCAGGCTCCTGCCGTAGCCCCGAGTGCTGGGATTCCCAAGTTGCCCCCTTTTCGTTTTGGCGGTGAACGTGAGAAATTCAGGGGATTTATTAATCAATGCAATCTTTTTTTTTCTGCACATGCTTCACAATTTCCCACTGAACGATCTAAGGTGCTTACTATAATTATGTTGCTTAACAACAAGGCTTTAATGTGGGCAAACCCTCTGATTGAGACTGAGGATGATTGTTTGAATCACCTTGATGATTTTATTTCAGCCATGGGGCAGGTGTTTGATGACCCCAATCGAGGTGCAACAGCTGAAGCAGCCATGTTAGCTTTGCGCCAAGGTAAGCACTCGGTAGCTGAATATGCCTTGGATTTCAGGAGATGGGCCCTTGATACCACCTGGGACAGTTCCGCCAAAAAATCTATTTTTCGAAAGGGGTTATCTCCACTGATTAAGGATGAACTTGCTCGTGCCGACCCTCCCACTGCGTTAGGTGACTTTATTAACTACTGCATCCGTATTGATACTCGTCTGACTGAACGCAGGCAAGAGAGATGGTTCGAAAGCAATCGTACTAACCTTTTCCTACCTTCCTCTCCAGCTAAGGAACCTTTGAGTAGGATTACACGGGAACCTGAACCTGAACCCATGCAGGTAGACTCTTTACAACGACGGGTTAGTGATGCACGCAAGGAACATCGTTTTAAGGAGAATCTATGTTTCTATTGTGGTAAGTCAGGGCACTTCATTATAAACTGCCCCAGCCGTTCTCGTAAGACTACTGCAGCACTCATTCATTGTGAGTGTTGCGAGAGGGGATCTGTCAGGTCCGAGCCTCAGGCTCCAGAGAGATCTGCAGCAACAGATCTTGATTTCTCGGACTTAAACTCCGTTACCTCTGAGGACGTTGACTGTGTAAACGCTGCCATTTTTCAAGTTTCCTCAGCGGTGTCCCAGCTGAGTTGTAAGAAAAACAATTCTCATTGCTTTCTTTCCATCAAACTCTGGGTTGACTCAGCTTGGGTGTCTAGCTCTGCTATGATCGACTCAGGGGCAAGTGGAAATTTTATGGATGTCTCCTTTGCTCTGAAACAGGGAATACGTTCAGTGAAGAAGGCTACTCCAGTACAGATGGAAACTGTGGATGGCTCCCTGCTGACCTCTGGACCAGTGGATCAGGAAACAGAGCCTTTGAGGGTTCTTATGGGTAAAGATCATCAAGAGAAACTGTCCTTTATGCTTATCTCTTCTCCCCACTTTCCCATTATTCTAGGGCTACCATGGCTGCAGGCTCAGAATCCTACCATTAACTGGGAGACCAAGGAATTACACTTTCCAGAGAAACAGATGAGTCCAAAAGTTTCAGCTTGCTCTGTTCCTAAAGGAATCATGTCAGTCCCTGAACTACCAGCTGTATACCAGGACTATGTGGATTTATGTGACAAGAAGAACGCTGACCAGCTTCCTCCTCACCGTCCATATGATTGTCCAATTGAATTATTGCCTGGAGCAGAGATACCTTTTGGTAAGATCTACCCCCTGGCGGGGCCCGAGCTAAAGGCTTTAAAGGATTACATAGATGAAAATCTAGCCAAGGGCTTCATACGCCCCTCTTCATCTCCTGCAGGTGCACCCATCTTCTTTGTAAAGAAGAAAGATGGATCTCTGAGACCATGCGTAGACTATAGGGAACTCAATAAGGTTACTATTAGAAACCGTTATCCATTGCCTTTAATCCCTGAGTTATTGGAGAGAGTGCGACATGCCAAAATTTTTTCTAAACTAGATCTTCGTGGGGCCTATAACTTAGTCCGTATTAGACCTGGGGATGAATGGAAGACTGCATTCAGGTCACGCTATGGACACTTTGAATATCTAGTTATGCCTTTTGGTCTGAGTACCGCCCCAGCCACTTTCCAACACTTGGTGAATGACATCTTCAGGGATCTCCTAGATACATTCGTGGTAATTTATTTGGATGATATTCTAATTTTTTCTAACTCCACAGAGGAACATCATGGACATGTGAGAATGGTCTTGGAACGTCTAAGACAAAATCATCTTTACATCAAACTTGAAAAGTGTGAATTCCATAGGACCGAAATTCAATTTCTGGGGTATGTACTGTCTACACAAGGAATTAGTATGGATGGAAGCAAAACCCAAGCCATCAAGGATTGGCCAAGTCCTAGAAATGTGAAGGAGGTACAGCGCTTCATCGGGTTTGCCAACTTCTATAGACGTTTCATTAGAAATTTCTCTGAGGTAGTGTCACCTATCACTCAACTTACCCGGAAAGAGTCTAGGTTTTCCTGGACTCCCCAAGCCCAGGAAGCATTTTCCCGTCTAAAAGATAAATTTACCACTGCACCTATCCTAGTACATCCCAACCCCGAGCTTGCCTTCATAATAGAGGTGGATGCTTCAGACTGTGCCGTTGGAGCTATACTCTCTCAGAGAACAGGTGAGAAGAATGTCTTGCATCCCTGTGCCTTCTTTTCCCAGCAGTTGTCTTCGGCTGAGAGGAACTACGATGTGGGCAATAGAGAGTTGTTGGCCATTATTGCCGCCTTCAAAGAATGGAGACACCTTCTTCAGGGAGCTGCACAGCAAATAGTCGTCCTGACAGACCATCGTAACCTTGAGTTTATCAGGTCGGCTAAGTGCCTGACTCCTCGCCAGGCTCGCTGGAATCTTTTCTTAAACCAATTTAATTTTATCATCTCTTATAGACCAGGATCGCGCAATGGAAAGGCTGATGCACTCTCTAGGATTTACTCAGCAGAGACACGTCCAATTACTCCTCCTAAGACTATTCTTCCTGACTCTAGATTCCTAGGAGTAATTCATAATCAAGACCTACTTAAGGACATCAAGGAAGCATACCATGCGGATTCCTTTTTGGCACAACCCCCAAGGGACGTAAGTCTTGTCTTTAAGAATGGTGTGTGGATTCAGGGACAACGTCTGTATATTCCTGAAACAGTCAGATTAAGAGTATTGCAACTCATTCACGATTCCAAGATAGCTGGGCATAGAGGAATTCTAAAGACACAGGAATTTCTTTCTCGTTTCTTTTGGTGGCCCACTTGCAGGAAGGATGTTTTGAATTATGTCACTTCATGTGAGGTCTGTGCAAGATGCAAAACACCTCGCTCCTCACCAACTGGTCTGTTACAGCCTCTTCCCACCCCGTCCCGCCCGTGGGGATCCATTTCTATGGACTTCATTGTGGAGTTACCAACCTCTCAGGGGAAGAACACCATTCTAGTGGTGGTTGACCGTCTAACAAAGGCAGCTCATTTTATCCTTGTGTCGGCTTACCCACTGCAAAACAGACATCAGATTTGATGATTAAAGATGTGTTTCGCTTACATGGAGTACCGGATGAGGTTATTTCAGATCGAGGGGTGCAATTCACTTCTAGGTTTTGGCAAAATTTCTGTGCAGCATTGGACATTAAAGTAAACCTTTCTTCTGCTTTTCATCCCCAGACTAATGGACAGACCGAACGAACCAATCAAACCCTGGAGCAGTATCTCCGCTGCTTTATCTGCCACCTACAGGATGATTGGGTGGATCTACTTCCATTAGCTGAGTTCTCGTATAACAACTCTCAGAGTGCCTCCACTAAACAGTCTCCTTTTTACTCTAATCTAGGTTATCATCCTAACATTCTACCACGATTTCCCATAGAAACGCCTTTACCAGCAGTGGCTGAAAGAATCACGTCTTTACAGAATAATATGGATCTTCTAAAAGGAAAATCTGGAATCGGCTCAAGAAAGGTACAAGAAAGCAGCAGATAAATTTCGTAAACCTGCACCAGCTTTCAAGGTAGGAGACTTGGTCTGGCTGTCAACCAGAAATCTTAAGTTAAGGATTCCATCGTCTAAGTTGGGACATAAGTACATTGGACCCTATAAAATCAGTAAAATTATAAGTGCCGTTGCTTGTCGTCTTCAACTGCCCAGAACTATGAGAATCCACCCTGTCTTTCATGTATCCCTACTAAAGGCTGCGACACCCAATACGTTTCCTGGACGTTCCTCTCCTTGCCCTGACCCAGTGCTAGTCGATGGTCAGAAAGAATTTGTGGTGGAAAGGACTTTAGATTCCAGGTTGTATAGAAATCAGTTACAATATCTGATTAAATGGCAGGGCTACCCAGTGGAGGACAACTCATGGGAACCGGTCAATAACGTTAATGCTCCTCGCTTGCTCCGTCAGTTTCATCAGAGGTACCCACACAAGCCTGGTCTGAGGTCATCCGGAGGTTGTCCTTAAGGGGGGAGTAATGTAAGGTTCTATGTATATATTCCTGAAACTCAGTTTGTTCGTCAGCCATTTTACTTTCTGTCTTGCTGCAGCTATCTTGCCCTCAGTCAAAATGGAGTTTCCAGCTTGCATGTTCCCGCCCTGATTCTCTCCTTTGCTTCTTAAGCAGCCACAGCTGAGCAATCAGTGCTTCAGAATCTAGCCTGCAGTGAACCTGTGACTTGACTCCTGTAAGCCTTGGACCTTGTACTCCAGCTATTCCTACTGAGGAACTCTGAAGCACTTGTGGACTCTGAACCCTGCTCTTTGAAAGACCCACGTTTGCATGGACTTACAGTAACAGAGAAGAAGATCCTGAATCTGTATTGGAGAGTGATTGCTGAGCTTGGATTACTCTGGCCTGCTGTGTCTCCTGTTTCTGTGTCTGCAAACTGTGTGACTATTTCTGCCAACTTGTATGAAGTAATACAGGACTTTTCTATATCAAACCTGTGACTCCTGTGTTTTCATCGCACCCAAGCACAAGACGCTATATGAACTGTACTACATACATTACAGCGTTTCACAAAAGGTTTCCGGATAAGACTAAGTCCTAGGGGATCCGGAGGATCCTCTTAGAAGGGAGGGTACTGTTAGAACCCTCTTGTTAGATTTTGTTTCAGTTTGCTGGTCACATGACCTTTTTTCCCTATTTAGTCTGGCTCCGCCCTTCTGGCTTTGCTGGGCTTCATTGTATTATCTACTCTTAAGCTAGCCGGGTGCTTAGGTGCCTTACTCTGTCAGTTTTGCTTAATCTTAGGATCTCGTAGTAATTTGTTTTCTGTTTAATTTTCCCTGCTACAATTTCTGTTAGGAGGTGTCCACCTATTCTCCCAGTCCCTAGATCTTGTAGGGATTCCTTCCTCGCAACTATAGGTCTTCGTTCAGACTAGCTGAGGACTTTAGCGGGTCTGGTCGCAGGATCAGGTTCCCCGTTACATCGTAGGGATCAAGCTCAGTTTTATTGTAGGGACAGAGTTCCCATCTTTCCTTAGTGCTTGTAGCAGTTCATAACACCAGGCATGTAGAGTCCATCCGTTCACCGTTTCTGCGCCGCACAAAGACACGGTGGTTGGAACCAAAGATCTCAATTTTGGGTCTCTAATCTGAGCTGCTGTAAACCTGCGATTTCTGAGGCTGGTGACTCGGATAAACTTATCCTCAGAAGCAGAGGTGACTCTTGGTCTTCCTTTCCTGGGCGGTCCTCATGTGAGACAGTTTCTTTGCAGCGCTTGATGGTTTTTGCAACTGCACTTGAGAACACTTTCAAAGTTTTCCCAATTTTTCGGACTGACTGACCTTCATTTCTTAAAGTAATGAAGGCCACTCGTTTTTCTTAGCTGCTTTTTTCTTGCCATAATACAAATTCTAACAGTCTATTCAGTAGGACTATCAGCTGTGTATCTTCCAGACTTCTGCACAACACAACTGATGGTCCCAACCCCATTTATAAGGCCAGAAAACCACTTATTAAACCTGACAGGGCACACCTGTGAAGTCAAAACCATTTCCGGTGATTACCTCTTGAAGCTCATCAAGAGAATGCCAAGAGTGTGCAAAGCAGTCATCAAAGCAAAAGGTGGCTACTTTGAAGAACCTAGAATATAAGACATAATTTCAGTTGTTACACACTTTTTTGTTAAGTATGTAATTCCACATGGGTTAATTCATAGTTTTGATACAGAAAAATCTTTAAATGAGGTGTGTCCAAACTTTTGGTCTGTACTGATAATTATATATATATATATGTACATACATACATCTCACACACACACACACACACACACAACACACACACACGGCTGAGCGTGTTGCCACTCTTGCAATTGTTCAAGAAAATGAAGTATTTCTCTCAGAAAATTATTGCAATTACACGTTTTGTTACATACATGTTTAGTTCCTTTGTGAACATTGGAACTACATTTTGCAGAGACGCATTATAGGTGGAAGAAATGGTTATGGTGGTTGGGGCTGAATGGAAAAGAAAAAAGAAAATGAATGACAAAAATCAGCAAGAACATCACTAGAGAGTATCTGCACAGTATACACATATATGGTCTATAGTGCATTGTTGGAAAACTGATATTATCATCATGTGTTCACTGTATGGTGATAATATCAGTCATAGTACAGTGGTTTTGGTTAAAGGGGTTATCTAGGCTGGCTTGAGTTTAAAGTCTGAAATTACTCTATATGACTGCAGAATTCTTAATCCTCACAGCATGCATGATTTGCATACTTTCAGCCACATAGCAACTAGACGTGCCCGGCCTCATTTAACTTACTTGTATTGAGCGAAGCTGCGCATGTTTAGTTGGCTTGTGACTGCACGTATGCAAATATCATATTTTACAGTCACATGACCGCCCGCTCTTAGTGCTGATATTGTAGGATTCTGACAGTGTGCTATGCACATGTTGTGAGGATTCTGAGAAGTCTGCTGTCATTAAGTCTGCAGACTTTAAACGCAAGCCTGCCAAATACTTTAAAGATTACTATAGTTTATTGTTATTATCACTATTGTATATGATGGTAATTTTTTTATGGTTTTATGATATTTGTCTATTCTACTGAAATATTATTATTGAGGTATTATATTATTATAATTAAATAATTGTTATTATTAAATCTTATATAGTGTTATTATAAATATTGCAGTAAATCTTGATTTCCTGCAGGCAGGGTAATATTAACAATAGATACCCCAATCTATGGTTTGGGAGTGGGGATAGCATGGGCCTGTGTAAAATGTCAAGCCTGAATTTTAGTACGAGTCAGTTTCTAATGTGGGCCATTTATTGCAAGCATGATTTTTTATTTTGAACACTTAAAATGTATTTTTCCTAACAAAGTCATTGAAAAGGAAAGCTTAAATTTAGACTACAAAATTCTAATTAACAAGAATTCAACCAAGTCTAATAATTCATTAAACAGGTGTCCAGTAAACGTTTAACTATAAAAGAACATGATGTCATCAATGGCACCACATGAAAGAGAAGACCTGAGAAAGAAAATAATTTCTTTACACAAGAAAGGTGAAGGCTTGAAAAAGATTTAACAAATATTTAGCAAAGATGGACCTGCAACCATCTCAGAGAGATGTCCAGGCTGTCTACAGAAATTAACACCTAAACAGGAGCGTCTTATGATGAGAAGAATTGTAGAATATTGACTTGCAAGTTCACTGCAGTTAACTAAAGAAGTAGAATGCTAAACAAGGGTGACTGTTTCCCATGATACGATATGGTATGCACTGTACAGGAATGGCATACATGCGTGCTGTCCACAAAGGAAGCCTCTCCTAAAGTGCATATACAATAAAGCTGACTACAATGTGACAGGGCCCATGCTGAAAAATTTGAGGACTACTGTGGCACCTCAGGAGTTTGGTTGCCACAGTGACCTTGCCTCCCTCCAGGGGGGAGTGATGTCATGCCTGAAATCAAGGAAGGATCCCTTTAACAGGTAACACACAGCATACACTTTTCTTACTCCAGACCAGAAGGGGGAGCTCTAACACCTGATTTTAGGGGAGCTTCCCTGGAATATTCAGGCTGGGGGAGGAGTTAGTTAGTCTGTCTTGAGGATTAAGAGAGGAAGGACATGTGGGGACAAGCTGGGGAACAGGAGCTATAGCTGAGCTCACCCCTAGTCCTGAGCGCCAGAAACCGGACCCCGGAGTCCGAGGCTGAGTGGGTAAACTAAAGCCCAGCAGCAGAATCTGGAGGGCAGGAGACAGCAGGATCTCTGCCCCAACTAAGACTTGGCTACACAGCAGCAGCACATGTGAGCCGTAGTCGCCATATTGAAGCGATCCCTGAAGCAGAGAGAGAGAGGAACTTGAACAGAGTTTACAACAGCAAGTACCTCAGAGAATAGCGCTAGAAAGGAGACCTCACAACCCACCTGAAATAGGAGATTCCAAATTGCTTTCAGGCTGACCGACTCCAGCACCATCGGTAACCTGATCCCAGGACACTTTGCCTGCAAAACTGTGAGTAAAGATTTGAAAACTCCATCTGACTGTGTCCTCTCAAGTTCTTCCTGCAACACTCACTACATTCCTTGCTAAATACTACACCTTTACCATCTCCCTTACATTACATCTGCTCTGGGACATAGTTTCACCTGTGGGAAGCTTTATCAACTCTGCTGCATCATCATCAGTCCCAGAGGATCTGCACTGCAGCGCTGGTCACCTCTGACCAGAAACCACAGGTGGCGTCATAAACACTTTACTACAAACTCAATGATCCACTGTAAATATTCCCCTTTTATTGGATGCCCAGGGCCACGGACCGGGTCACTGCTGCCGTGACACATCCTTTTAAGACACCGGCCTGGTACAGAGTATCCCACTGCCCTGTCGGGTGATCCACTACTGCCACTTTGTTCTCTGGAGAAGGCCTGCACAACATATGGTGCATTGGGGCCAGGTGTCAGTCAGGGCTGGGGATTCGGTTACAGTTGCTGCTGAGTATACATAGCGCGACTGAACCAGTGCCAGCGCCGCCCCGTGAATGAAACAGAATGCTGCCGGGGAGAATGAAGTTCATTTTCTCCACACAGCGTTCATCTACGTGCAAGTACTGGGCAGGTTAGTAACGCTATTAACCTGAAGATTAACCCCATGTCTGCAGGTTTATAGCATTTATGATGGTGACAGGTTCCCTTTAAATACTTTGGCACTGGGACTTTGGCAGAGCATAGCAGCCCTCGTCAGCCCCCTGCCTCAATGTGCAGCAGTGTGATGAGCTCATGAAGAGAGGCTGTGTGGGTAGGATATTATGGGGAGGGGCAGTGTGGGAGGGCTATTCTGTGCAGGAAGCACATTAAGGGGCAATTAAATATTCAGGGGTTCAGCATGGGATATATATTTGTTTATGGGGCAGTTGGAAGTAAAATATTATCCAAAATGTCTTAGTAAGCTGAATTAAACTTTTATTTTTAAGGACACTGTATTGGGATGTGCTGCTGAAGATAGAAATGAGTGACGTATGCAGAGACAAACTCTGGGCATAAAATCTCATCATGGCATCTGTATTACGTGGAGACAAAAGGAATGTGAACGACTAGAGAAGATGTCACCTGTTAGGTACCTGCATGCATATGTTTATTTGTGAACTTTCCAGCATCTCATCAGCACTGTGATTCCTGTATGATACCTGTATGGTCCGCAGTCTGATGATGGATGCTAACAACTCTCAGTATCTCCTTACCATTGTTTAGGACATACTGGAAGTTGCAGGTCTACATGATACAAGTGTATATGGGGCTGACCTGAAACTGCAAATGATCACTGTACTAAGCTTGGTGATGTATTCATGTAGAGCCAGTGGTTCTGATCATGCAGCAATCCATACTATGTTTCATGTCAAAACTGAAAAATCCTCGAAATTTAGTTCTGAGATTATATGAAGGCTTTAAAGCAGGGGTGGGAAGGTCCGGCCCGCAGCCACTTTGCCCGTTTTTTGCTGCGGGCCCTTTAATTCTTATAACCGGCAAGGAAATGTCAAAGCTAAATACATCAGCTCCAGTGTGAGGCGCGTGGCTCTTCCCAGCTTCCGTAACGGTGTTATTGCTGCAGTGTGGACGCTTCCAAAGAGGACACATGGGTGGCAGCGGTACACAGCCTGGAGCTGACCGCTGTGCTGTAAATAGGCGCTGTGCTCGGGTTACACCTACTCACCTGCTCCTAGTCATGAGAGGGTGGAGACCCCCAGAGGTTATGGGGGTGCCGGGAATGCCATGTAACTGTTGCTCATTCTAGGCTGTGGTGGCTGATGCCCATACACTGCAGCCTGTCTGCATGAGCAGAGCTGTGATCACAGGGGGACTATATATTGCCTCAGTTTGTCCTCTGTGCTGTATTTTTGCATCCATCTTTGCCAGTTTTCCCCTTTAGGCCCCTTCACCAGTAAATCCATGTCCACCTATTCCTGGCCATTTAGCGTCACCGTGGGCAGAAGTTGCATATGTGCTTATGTCCTCACTTACATACCCGCAGAAGAACGATCAGGAGACTCTGGTGATTATTTTTCCCAAATCCTTTTTTTTTTTTGTTTTTTGCATCTTTTCAGTTGTTTTTTGTGACGTCTTTGCTGACAGTTTTCTCCTTTTTTTTTTTAAAGCTTGTGTTGTATAAAATAGCTAGCAGCTTCTAAGCAGAAGACGCCAGAACAACTATCATGAAACTTATTGTAACCACTTGCCGTTTTTGGAAATGTGAAATGGTTAAAAGAAGCTGAAGAACTGAACATATGAACAGCAAGTCAGTCTTTTTACAGTTTGAGAACTTTTTCAGGCTGCGTACAGAGTGCACTCTAAAGAAGCCCTGCGCCTACTTCACTTTAAGGATCACAGTCACACAGAAGGTATTTTTCATGTGATATCACATGAAAAAATATAAATATATTGAATAAATATAGTTGGCACATTTTTAAGTTAAATCACCAACAAACAAAACCATATAATATAGGGATCCACAAAACTTATCACAGGATATTATAGAAATATCTAAATCAGAACCCCATGTGAGACTTTCTCATATATGGACACATCACAATACTACCAAAACAAACCCACAAGGGAAAATATGTACTAGTCTAATTAAAAATTTATATAATCTTTATTATAAAATACACTAAAAGATTGACAGATGCATGACACCATTCTTACAACTGTGAGAAAAAATGCAGTCGTGAAAGGTACAACACCCCCCGTATACCCCACCATTTATTCAATACCTATTGTTATAATATACTAGCATATGAGCACCCAACAGGGTCCTAATTCATTCCCCGTTATATATGCACTTCACAGTGCTTAAAGTCGCATGCCTGTATACCATTATATATCATTGGGCCATGCCACTATAATATATAGCAATTATATGCATATCCAATACTTACTAGTAAAGTGCAGAGTGCGCAGCTAGAGGTAAAGAGACGAGGGAGTATGTGGCCACCCCAACGCACGTTTCGGTCCTGCCTTCGTCAGGGGGCACTTTTTCAGGCCGCGTACAGAGTGCACCCTAAAGAAGCCTTGCGGCTACTTCACTTTAAGGATCACAGTCACACAGAAGGTATTTTTCATGTGATATCACATGAAAAAATATAAATTTATTGAATAAATATAGTTGGCTAATTTTTAAGTTACCATAATAATTTTATACGGCCCCCGAACGCTAATAAAAAATTCCAAATGGCCCTTGGCATAAAAAAGGTTCCCTAACCCTGCTTCAAAGGGAACCTGTCGGCAGTTTTGGCCGTATTAAGATACAGTCACAGCCTTTCGGGGCTTATCTACAGCATTTTATAATGCTGTAGATAAGCCCCCGATCCGACCTGAAAGATAAGAAAAATAAATTTTACTATATTAACCTAGGGGGCGGTCCGGTCCAATGGGTGTCGCGGGTCCGGGTCCAGCGCCTCCTATTTTCATGCGATGCTGCCCTCCTGTTTGCATCACAGGCTTACTGGCATCGCGCTGCTGCGCAGGCGTACTTATCTGCACTGCTGTGGGCAGAGCAAATTCTTGACCTTTCACAGCGCCTGCACACTGCAGTACTTCGCTCTGCCCTCAACATGGCAGATAAGTACGCCTGCGCAGGAGCGCGGTGCCGGGATGGCATGAAGCAAACAGGAGGGCGACATCACAAGAAGATGGGAGGCACCTGACCCGCGACATTCATCGGACCGGACCCCCCCCAGGGTGAGTATAACAAAATAACAAAACTTATTTTTCTTATCTTTTAGAACGGACCAGGGGCTTATCTACAGCATTATAGAATGCTGTAGATAAGCCCTGAAAGGCAGTGGCCGTATCTTAATACGGCCAAAACTGCTGACAGGTTCCCTTTAATTGAGTTTCTGCTCCAAAAATTTGGGTGTGTTCACATTGACTTTTTTAGAGCAGAAACACTCAAAATCCTTCTCAGATACTCAAAACTTGGTTTTGCAGATGCATTCATGTCAATATCCCTTTACATTTTTTCTCGGCCTTTGGTTCAGAATGAGAATTTGGCCCTTGGACCAAAAAATGTTGTGCACCCGTGCTCTGGAGTGATGAGACCAAGATAAATATTTTTTGGAACTGATGGCTTCAAAACTGTATGGCATTGCAAAGGTGAGAAATACAAAGAAAAATGCTTGGTGATCACAGTAAAATATGGTGGTGCCAGTGTCCTTGTTGGGCTACGCGAGTGCTGCTGGTGTTGGGGATCGATATTTCATTTATAGTATCATGAATTCACAGAAGTACTGTACTATATTGAAAGAGAAGATGCTACCATCATTCTGAGCACTTGGTAGATATGCACTTTTTCAACATGACAATGATCCAAAACACACACATATAAGGCCACTGTTGCATTTCTGAAGAAGAAAACAGATTCAGCAGCGTTGCTCTGTCACTGGGGCACAAACATGCAAAACAAAAAAGGGCCTTCCACAAACTGTTCCCATAAAGTTGGAAGTAAACTATTATCCAAAATGTCTTACTATGCTGAAGTGTTAAGATTTTTCTTCAATAGAACTAAGTGGCTTAGGCCAAGCCCTGTAAAACAACCCCGTAGCATTACTCCTCTTCCAAACGTTGGCAAACATTTGGCACAATGCAGTCAGGTAAGTTGGCACCTTAGCACTTTGTGACCCCACTTTGTAACTTTAGGTGGTCTCCCATATTGTGGCTGACTTGCTTTGTCTTCCAGTGCTTCCAGTTTTCAATAATACCATTCACAACTGATCGTAGAATATTTAAGAGGCAAAAAGACCACAAAGCTAATTGTTGCAACAGTCCCATCCTCAAATTGGTTGAATTCTTTAGAAGATAATTCACAAATGTTTGCATAGGCAGACGGCATGGATTATGACAGGATTTGATATAACCGGGGGCAATGGGACTGATTGAAATAGAAAGAGTGGTCCATACTATGCAGAAAGCAAATAACAGAACACATCTTAAATAGCCTATACCACACAAATATTAATGTATATAATTGTAATCAGTTTTATTGTTTCAAACCCTTATGGGCATCGTCACTAGTTTGCCAATTCCTGTAATAATGATGTGCCTTATATTAATTGGGTACCATACATACAAGTGGCTGACTGACTTCTGCAACTCTTCACCACTCAGTCTGTGCACACCCTAGAAAGCTCGGGTGATGCTGCATGCATAGTGACATAATGCCACCTGCCCAATAGGTACCGATGGCACAAGACACAACATCTTGGTAAGCAGCATAATTAACACTCTTATTAAAAATTACAGAATTGCATAGATGTGGGCAAATATTTATCTTTACACAAGAAAATTAATTCAGTCATACTGTGCTACACATTCTGAGAAGTGCCAATTTATATTTTATAGAAATTGCCTTAGAAATCAGAGTTGAGGCCAAAGTGTAAATATAAGGAACACAAAGAGATCCATTGTTAATATCCTGTAAACGCACAGAGCAGGACCTGCCACTCAAAGCCCCACTTTCTTCCATTTTGAGCAAAATTTTATAATTACTGATTTACCAAAATCTGGCCAAATTACACATGTGGCAGCATCTTTCTGCTCAGTCTGTAAACCGCTCAGCTTTCTGTCTTGCTGTTTATAAGTCTTACAAAATGCTGCGTGTCATTATGGCCTCATTACTGTTGGCTGGAAGTACATTATAGCTTATATAAATATTATGTGTAGGCTGCAATTTGGGTAATCAGTTGCGTGTGATTGACAGAAATCCACACTGTCATTTACACTGCTCTGTATGAGCCTCGGGGGGAACGGGCGTATAAGCTCTAATAAGTACATGCTATCTGCAAATGCTATGGCAATCCCAAGATCTTTACAAAGGTACAGAGAGGAGAAAAGGGGAAGTATTTTTCATCTACCTAATAATCAGCACTTTCATCTCTTCCCACCTAGTAGGAGAGACTAAATGTGTGCTGTATGCTTAGAACAGAAAATATTTACTAACTGGAATTTTTCCTCATATTTTTACATAGAGTATTCGTACAGGAAAACTATTTTAACATAACGAGTCATGGTGTTTCCAGCCTATATTGATTTTCCTACTTGGGTAACAGCTGATTTAGGTGGTAATCGTTAAAGTGGTTATCCACTGCTTTAGCATTAATGGCCTATCCTTAGTATAGCTGATCGTTGGTGGTGAGACACCTGGCACCCTTGCTGATCAGCTATTCTTGTTGTCGGCGGAGGAGGCTGGTAGTGACAAGTTACGGAGTTGCAATCAGACATTGATGACCTATGCCCAAGATGAAAATTGAAATGGAAAACCTCCCTGCAAGCCAATAAAAACTTGCAGTGAATAAACAAAATTCCTTCATTGTTTTTTTAGACTTGATTTCATGGTATTCATTGTATGGTAAAAGTGATAGGTAATAGCAGCATGATTTTAATGCTCCTAAATAGAAATATCAGCACTACGCTGTGTACCTGATTACCGTAAAAATTACACCTCACTGTGCTCCCTGCAAAAAATCTGACCCCCACTTTGCCCTCTAAACTTACATGACCTCTAAACTGCCCTCTCCTTTAAAATTCTGCCTGCACACCAAATCCCTCTTAAAGGGATCATTGGTATGGAAGTCAGGGCAAATCCACTCAGCCCTCTGGTTCTGACGCCAAGCCTCTCTTAAAGGGATCCCCTGTATGGAAGTTAGGGCCATACCACGCAGCGCTCTGGTTCTGACCCCAGGCTGACGGGATGATGTGGGATATTAGGGGTAGTAGTCTGGTGGCTCTGGCTGATGGGATGATGTGGGATATTAGGGGGCATAGTCCAGTGGCTCTGGCTGACGGGATGATGTGGCATATTAGGGGTAGTAATCCGGTGGCTCTGGCTGACAGGATGATATGGGATATTAGGGGTAGTAGCCCAGTGGCTATGGCTGACCGGATGATGTGGGATATTAGGGGTAGTAGTCCGGTGGCTTTGACGGGATTGTGTGGGATATTATAGTGAATGTGGCTATGCGGAGTGGGCGGGGCTCTACACTCAGCTTTATATATAGAGATATAATCATTATAATTTGTTATAACTAAACGTAGTTAGTTATTATGCCCGGTCTGCGCCGGGCTCTTCAGCTAGTAATTCATAAAGGGGACAGTTATGGTCATCATCACGCTTAAGGTATGGCGGCCATAATTCCTAATGGAGACAGTTTAACAGTTATAATTCTTAAAAGGAATCTGTCACCCCATTTTTGCCCTATAAGCTGCGGCCACCGCCATCAGGGGCTTATCTACAGCATTCTGGAATTCTGTAGATAAGCCCCCGATGTCACCTGAAAGTGAAGAAAATTGAGTTATAAAATACTCACCCAGGGGCGTTCCGCCATCAGGTCCGGAGGGAGTCGCGGTCCGGTTCGGCGCCTCCCATCTTGTAGTGAAGTCGCCTCTTATTTCCGTCCCGTCGCGGCTCCTGCACTGGCGCACTGCTCTGCCCTAGTGAGGGCAGAGCAGAGTACTGCAGTACGCAGGCGCCGGGAAAGGTCAAAGAGGTCCGGCGCCTGCGCACTGTAGTACTCTGCTCTGCCCTCACCAGGGCAGAGCTGTACGCCTGCGCAGGAGCTGCGACAGGATGGAAAGAAGAGGCTGGCTTCGCTACAAGATGGGAGGCCCCAGACCGGACCACGACGCCCATCGGACCGGACCGGACGGCGGACTGCCCCTGGGTGAGTATAATATAACTCGTTTTTCTTCACTTTCAGGTGACATCGGGGCTTATCTACAGCATTACAGAATGCTGTAGATAAGCCCCTGATGGCGGTGGCCGCAGCTTATAGGGCAAAAATGGGGTGACAGATTCCCTTTAACCAGGGGCGTAACTAGGAACGGCAGGGCCCCACAGCAAACTTCACAATGGGGCCCCCCCCCCCTCGCGTGCGTTGCCAATCCCGGTCTACCCAAGTTGTGTTAAGAAAGATACCTTTATTATCCAAAATTAGAGGTTTTTGGAGTAATGATAGTGAAATAACAGAAAGGAACCAACTCCCAGGAAGCAACTGAGGTAGTGACAAAGGTAGGCTTTCTCCAGAGTAAATATGTGAAGAAACTTGTAATCCAGCCTGCAAATTGCTTTCAAAACAGATGATTTATTCAGTAGAACAACAGTCCGGTATACAGAATAATCTAAGATTGTTCTGTATACCGTACTTCTGCACCACGCCCTCACCAATTACACATGTGAGGAGTGACAGCCTCAGCTCTGCTACATGTGAGGAGTGACAGACTCAGTTCTGCTACATGTGAGGAGTGACAGCCTCAGCTCTGCTACATGTGAGGAGGAACAGCCTCAGCTCTGCTACATGTGAGTAGGGACAGCCTCAGCTCTGCTACATTCGAGGAGTGACAGCCTCAGCTCTGCTACATGTAAGGAGTGACAGCCTCATCTCTGCAACATATGAGGAGTGACAGCCTCAGCTCTGCTACTTGTATAGCAAAGCTGAGGCTGTCACTCTGCGCATGTAGCAGAGATGAGGCTGTCACTCCTCGCATGTAGCAGAGCTCAGGTTGCTACTTGTCACATGTAGCAGAGCTGAAGTTGTTACTTGTCACATGAGCAGAGCTGAGGTTGTTACTTGTCACATGAGCAGAGCTGAGGTTGCTACTTGTCACATGTAGCAGAGCTGAGGTTGTTACTTGTCACATCTAGCAGAGCCGAGGTTGCTACTTGTCACATGTAGCAGAGCTGACGTTGTTACTTGTCAAATGTAGCAGAGCTGAGGTTGTTACTTGTCACATGTAGCAGAGCTGAGGTTACTTGTCACATGTAGCAGAGCTGAGGTTACTTGTCACATGTAGCAGAGCTGAGGTTGCTACTTGTCACATGAGCAGAGCTGAGGTTATTACTTGTCACATGAGCAGAGCTGAGGTTGTTACTTGTCACAAATAACAGAGCTGAGGTTGCTACTTGTCACAAGTAGCAGAGTTGAGGTTGTTACTTGTCACATGTAGCAGAGCCGAGGTTGCTACTTGTCACATGTAGCAGAGCCGAGGTTGCTACTTGTCACATGTAGCAGAGCTGAGGTTGTTACTTGTCACATGTAGCAGAGCCGAGGTTGCTACTTGTCACATGTAGCAGAGCTGACGTTGTTACTTGTCAAATGTAGCAGAGCTGAGGTTGTTACTTGTCACATGTAGCAGAGCTGAGGTTACTTGTCACATGTAGCAGAGCTGAGGTTACTTGTCACATGTAGCAGAGCTGAGGTTGTACTTGTCACATGAGCAGAGCTGAGGTTGTTACTTGTCACATGAGCAGAGCTGAGGTTGTTACTTGTCACAAATAGCAGAGCTGAGGTTGCTACTTGTCACAAGTAGCAGAGTTGAGGTTGTTACTTGTCACATGTAGCAGAGCCGAGGTTGCTACTTGTCACATGTAGCAGAGCCGAGGTTGCTACTTGTCACATGTAGCAGAGCTGAGGTTGCTACTTGTCACATGTAGCAGAGCCGAGGTTGCTACTTGTCACATGTAGTAGAGCTGAGGTTGTTACTTGTTACATGTAGCAGAGCTGAGGTTGTTACTTGTCACATGTAGCAGAGATCAGGGTGTCACTCGTCACTTGTAGCAACCATGAGGCTGTTACTGGGCCAGGGGGAGGCTACTGGTGACTGAGGTCCCGTGCCCAACAGGGCCCAGGGGGAGGTTAGTGGTGACTTGAGGCTTGCGTCAAACAGGGCCCAGGAGCCCGAGGCCCTGTTGGAATGCGGGCCCCTTGCTACCTGGGCCCTGTGTTGAATGTGGGCCCCCTGCACTGCAGCCTGGGGCCTGGGCCCTGTTGAATGTGGGCCCTGTTAGATCCTGCCTGCACCTGCTCTCCCAGTCACCATTGAGCAGCCAAGCCTCTTCTCACTGTTGAGAGACTCACGGTACTCACCCTGCTCGCCCGGGCTTCCACCTGCTTGCCCAGTCAGCCTGCTGCTTCATGTGGTCTGCCTGGCCGTCTGCTGTCCGCCCCCACATGCACACACGCTGTGACAGACGGACCATAATGCACTGGGCCGCAGCTTAAAGCTACAGTGCTCATTTCTGTTCGCTGTCTGCATTTACAACACTGTAGTGTCTCTTTAAAACAACACAGTGTTGTTATGCATCAGCGTTCAGAGTCAGAAGCCTGAACAAAATGTTGGGAGGGGGCCCGAGCGCGGATCCATTTGCCAGCGTGCTCGAGCCCCCCTTTTTGCTCCTAAATCACAGGGCAGCTGCAGCAGGGACGGGCCCCCTTCTAGCCCGGGCCCTGTGGCAGCTGCTTCCCCTGCTTCCACTATAGTTCCGCCCCTGCCTTTAACCCCTTCACCCCAAGGGTGGTTTGCACGTTAATGACCGGGCCAATTTTTACAATTCTGACCACTGTCTCTTTATGAGGTTATAACTCTGGAACGCTTCAACGGATCTTCGCGATTCTGAGATTGTTTTCTCGTGACATATTGTACTTCACGTTAGAAGTAAAATTTCTTCGATATAACTTGCGTTTATTTTTGAAAAAAACGCAAATATGGCGAAAATTTTTAAAATTTTGCAATTTTCAAACTTTGAATTTTTATTCCTTAAAACAGAGAAATATGTCGCACAAAATAGTTAATAAATAACATTTCCCACATGTCTACTTTACATCAGCACAATTTTGGAACCAAAATTTTTTTTTGTTAGGAAGTTATAAGGGTTAAAAGTTGACCAGCGATTTCTCATTTTTACAACAAAATTTACAAAGCCATTTTTTTTAGGGACCACCTCTCATTTGAAGTCACTTTGAGGGGTCTATATGGCAGAAAATACCCAAAAGTGACACCATTCTAAAAACTGCACCCCTCAAGGTACTCAAAACCACATTCAAGAAGATTATTAACCCTTCAGGTGCTTCACAGGAACTAAAGCAACGTGGAAGGAAAAAATGAATATTTAACTTTTTAGCCACAAAAATGATCTTTTACAAACTTTTTTTTATTTTCACAAGGGTAAAAGAGAAAATGGGCAGATAAGGTTGTTATGCAATTTCTCCTGAGTACGCCAATACCCAATATGTGGGGGAAAACCACTGTTTGGGCACACGGCAGAGCTCGTAAGGGAAGGAGCGCCGTTTGACTTTTTCAAACTAAAATTGGCTGGAATTGAGATTGGACGCCATGTCGTGTTTGGAGAGCCCCTGATGCGCCTAAACAGTGGAAACCCCCACAAGTGACACCATTTTGGAAACTAGACCCCCTAAGGTACTTATCTAGATCTGTTGTGAGCACTTTGAACTCCCAAGTGTTTCACAAAAGCTTATAATGCCTGGGTGTGAAAAAAAAAAAAAAAAATTTTTCCACAAAAATGATTTTTTAGTCCCAAATTTTTGAATTTTCCCAAGGAAATTGGACCCCAAAAGTTGTTGTCCAATTTGTCCTGAGTACGCTGATACCCCATATGTGGGGGGGGGGAACTGTTTGGGTGCACGGCAGGGCTTGGAAAGGAAGTAGTAACGTTTTGGAATGCAGACGTTGATGGGGGTCATGTTCCGTTTGCAGTGCCCCAGATGAGCCTAAACAGTGGAAACCCCCCACAAGTGACCCCATTTTGGAAACTATACCCCCTAAGGAACTTATCTAGATCTTTGGTGAGCACTTTGAACCCCCAAGTGCTTCACACAAGTTTATAATGCCCGGGCATGAAAATAAAAAATCCTATTTTTTTCCCACAAAAATTATATTTTAGTCACTAATTTTTTATTTTCTCAAGGGTAACAGGAGAAATTGGACCACATAAGTTGTTGTCCAATTTGTCCTGAGTACGCTGATACCCCATATGTGGGTGGGAACCACTGTTTGGGCGCACGGCAGAGCTCGGAATGGAAGGAGCACCATTTGACTTTTTCCAACCAAAATTGGCTGGAATTGAGATTGGATGCCATGTTGCATTTGGAGAGCCCCTGATGTGCCTAAACAGTGGAAACCCCCACAAATGACCCCATTTTGGAAACTAGACCCCCTAAGGAACTTTTCTAGATCTTTGGTGAGCAATTTGAACCCCCAAGTGCTTCACACAAGTTTATAACGTAGAGCCGTAAAATTTAAAAATCATATTTTTTCCACAAAAATGATCTTTTCACCCCAATTTTTATTTTTCCAAGGGTAACAAGACTCCAAAAGTTATTGTGCAATTTGTCCTGAGTGCGCTGATACCCCATATGTGGGGGGTAAACCACTGTTTGGGTGCATGGCAGAGTTTGGAAGGGAAGGAGCGCCGTCTGACTTTTTCAACGCAGAATTGGCTGGACGCCATGTCGTGTTTGGAGAGCTCCTGATCTGCCTAAACAGTGGAAACCCCCATAAATGACGCCATTTTGGAAACTAGACCCCTCAAGGAACTTATCTAGATGTGTGGTGAGAACTTTTAACCCCCAGGTGTTTCACTAAAGTTTATAACGTACAGCCGTAAAATAAAAAATCTTTTTTTTTTTTACAAAAATGATTTTTTCGTCCCCAATATTTTATTTTCACAAGGGTAACAGAAGAAATTGGAACCCAAAAGTTGTTGTCCAATTTGTCCTGAGTACGCTGATACCCAATATTGTGGGAGAAAACTACTGTATGGGCGCACGTCAGGGCTCGGAAGGGAAGTAGTGACGTTTTGGATTGCAGACTTTGATGGAATGGTCTGGGGGCGTCATGTCACATTTGGAGACCCCTGATGCACCTATACAGTGGAAACCCCCCACAAGTGACCCCATTTTGGCAAATAGACCCCACAAGGAACTTATCTAGATGTGTGGTGAGCACTTTGAACCCCGAAGTGCTTCACAGAAGTTTATAACGTACAGCCGTAAAAATAAAAAATCTTTTTTTTTTTTACAAAAATGATTTTTTTCGCCCCAATATTTTATTTTCACAAGGGTAACAGAAGAAATTGGAACCCAAAAGTTGTTGTCCAATTTGTCCTGAGTACGCTGATACCCAATATGTGGGAGAAAACTACTGTATGGGCGCACGTCAGGGCTCGGAAGGGAAGTAGTGACGTTTTGGATTGCAGACTTTGATGGAATGGTCTGGGGGCGTCATGTCGCATTTGGAGAGCCCCTGATGCGCCTAAACAGTGGAAACCCCCACAAGTGACCCCATTTTGGAAAATAGACCCCACAAGGAACTTGTCTAGATGTGTGGTGAGCACTTTGAACCCGAAGTGCTTCACAGAAGTTTATAACGCACAGCCGTAAAAATAAAAAATCCTTTTTTTTTTGCAAAAATGATTTTTTTGCCCCAATATTTTATTTTTACAAGGGTAACAGGAGAAATTGGACCCAAAAGTTGTTGTCCAATTTGTCCTGAGTACGCTGATATCCAATATGTGGGAGAAAACTACTGTATGGGTACACGTCGGGGCTCGGAAGGGAAGTAGTGACGTTTTGGATTGCAGACTTTGATGGAATGGTCTGGGGGCGTCATGTCGCATTTGGAGAGCCCCTGATGCGCCTAAACAGTGGAAATCCCCAACAAGTGACCCCATTTTGGAAAATAGACCCCACAAGGAACTTATCTAGATGTGTGGTGAGCGCTATGAAGCCCCAAGTGCTTCACAGAAGTTTATAATGTACAGCCGTAAAAACAAAAAAATATTTTTTTTTTTGTACAAAAATGATATTTTCGCCCCCAGTTTTTTATTTTCCCAAGGGTAGCAGAAGAAATAGGACAAATTGCACAATAACTCTTGGGGTCCAGAGTACGCTGATACCCCATATGTGGGGATAAACTACTGTTTGGACGCATGGCAGAGCTGAGAAGTGAAGGAGCACCGTTTGACTTTTTCAACGCAGAATTGGCTGGAATTGAGATCAGACGCCATGTCACATTTGGAGAGCCCCTGATGTGCCTAAACAGCTGAAACCCCCCAATTCTAACTCCAACCCTAACCCCAACACACCCCTAACCCTAGTCCCAACCCTAACCACAAACCTAACCCTAACACACCCCTAATCCCAACCCTAACCCTAATCCTAACTTTAGCGCCAACCCTAACCCTAACTTTAGCCGCAACCCTAACCCTAACCCTAATGGGAAAATGGAAATAAATACTTTTTTTAATTTTATTATTTTTCCCTTACTAAGGGGGTGATAAAGGGGGGTTTGATTTACTATTTATAGCGGGTTTTTATGATTGGCAGCTGTCACACTAAAAGACGCTTTTTATTACAAAAATAGTTTTTGCATCATCACATTTTGAGAGCTATAATTTTTGCATATTTTGGCCCATAGAGTCATGTGAGGTCTTATTTTTTGCGGGACGAGTTGACGTTTTTATTGGTACCATTTTTGAGCACGTGACGTTTTTTGATCGCTTTTTATTTCGATTTTTGGGAGGTTAGAATGAACAAAAATCAGCAATTCATGAATTTCTTTTGGGGGAGGCATTTATACCGTTCCGCGTGTGGTAAAATTGATAAAGCAGTTTTATTCTTCGGTCAGTACGATTATGGCGATACCTCATTTATATCATTTTTTCATGTTTTGGCACTTTTATAGAATAAAAACAATTTTATATAAAAAATAATTATTTTTGCATCGCTTTATTCTGCGAGTTATAACTTTTTTATTTTTTCGCTGATGATGCTTTATGACGGCTCGTTTTTTGCGGGACAAGATGACGTTTTCAGCGGTACCATGTTTATTTATATAGGTCTTTTTGATCGCGCGTTATTCCACTTTTTGTTCGGCGGTATGATGATAAAGCATTGATTTTTTGCTTCGTTTTTTTTTTTTTTTTTTTAAGGGGTTCACTAAAGGGGTTAACTAGTGGGACAATTTTATAGGGGGGGTCGTTACGGACGCGGCGATACCAAATATGTGTACTTTTATTGTTTTTTTTTTTTTTATTTACAGGAAGAAGTGAATTTATTGGGGAATATTTTTTTTTTTTTATTTATTTTGGATTTTTTTTTTTACACATGTTTATTTTTACTTTTTTAACTTTTTTACTTTGTCCCAGGGTGGGACATCACTGTATTTTATCAGATCGCTGGTGTGACAGTGTGCACAGCACTCTGTCACACCAGCGATCGCACAGGCATAGATGCAGGCTTCTCAGTGCCTGCTCTCGGCAGGCACTGAGGAAGCCGCCTCCCTCCAGGACCCCGGCGCCATCTTGGATCCGGGTCCTGGGAGGGAGGAAGCCCTCAGAACAGCGCGATCACATCGCGCTGCTCTGAGGGTCTCAGGGGGGCGCGCAGGGAGCCCCCCCTGCGCGATCCTCCCCTGTGCCCCAGTACACCGCGATCATGTTTGATCGCGGTGTGCAAGGGGTTAATGTGCCGGGAGCGGTCCGTGACCGCTCCTGACACACAGTCATGGGTGTCAGCTGTGATAATCAGCTGACACCCGGCGGCGATTAGCTGCGCTCCCTCAGGAGCGCAGCTGATCGCCTATGACGTACTATCCCGTCCCCGGTCATACGGGCCCAGGTACCATGGACGGGATAGTACGTCCGATGGCAGTAAGGGGTTAAGAGAGGCCTGGGGTCAGTACCAAAGCACAGAGTAGATTTGCCCTCACTTCCATACTGAGGATCCCTTTAAGAGGGGCCTGGGGTCAGAAGCAAAGCGCTGGATGGATTTGCCCTGACTTCCATACCAATGATCTCTTTAAGAGAGGGCTGGGGTCAGTACCAAAGCGTAGAGTGGATTTGCCCTCACTTCCGTACCGGGTATCCCTTTAAGAGGGGCCTGGGGTTAGAACCAAAGCGCTGCATGGGTTTGCCCTGACTTCAATACCAATGATTCCTTTAAGAGGGGCCTGGGGTCAGAACAAGAGCGCTTGGTGGAATTGCCCTATCTTCCATACCAATGATCCCTTTAAAAGACCCTGGGGTCAGAATCAAAGCGCTGAGTGGAACGGTCCTAATTTCCATACCAGGGATCCCTTTAAGAGAGGCCTGGGGTCAAACCAAAGCGCAGGATGGATTTGCCCTGACTTCCATACCAATGATCCCTTTAATAGAAGCTTGAGGTGAGAATCAGAGCGCTGAGGGATTTACCCTAACTTCCATACTGGAGATCCCTTTAAGCTAGGCCTGGGGTCAGTACCAAAGCGCAGAATGGATTTGCCCTCTCTTCCATACCGGGGATCCCTTTAAGAGGGGCCTGGGGTCAGAACCAGAGCGTTGAGTGGAATTGCCCTAACTTCCATACCAATGATCCCTTTAAGACGCACTGGGGTCAGAACCACAGAGCTGAGTGGAAAAGTCCTAACTTCCATACCGGGGATCCCTTTAAGAGAGGTTGGCATCAGAACCAGAGGGCTGAGTGGATTTGCCCTGACTTCCATACCAATGATCCCTTTAATAGAAGCCTGAGGTGAGAATCAGAACGCTGAGGGATTTACCCTTAATTCCATACTGGAGATCCCTTTAAGCTAGGCCTGGGGTCAGTACCAAAGCGCAGAATGGATTTGCCCTCTCTTCCATACCGGGGATCCCTTTAAGAGGGGCCTGGGGTCAGAACCAGAGAGCTGAGTGGAACTGTCCTAACTTCCATACTGGGGATCATTTTAAGAGAGGCCTGGGGTCAAACCAAAGCGCTGGATGGATTTGCCCTGACTTCCATACCAATGATCCTTTTAATAGAGGCCTGGGGTCAGTACCAGAATGCTGAGTGGAATTTCCCTCACTTCCATACCGGGGATCCCTTTAAGAGAGGCCTGGTGTCAGAACCAAAGCGCTGAGTGGATTTGCCCTCACTTCCGTACCGGGGATCCCTTTAAGAGGGGGCTGGGGTCAGAACCAAAGCACTGGATGAATTTGCCCTGACTTCCATACCAATGATCCCTTTAAGAGAGGCCTGGGGTCAGTACCAAAGCGCAGAGTGGATTTGCCTTCACTTCCATACTGGGGATCCCTTTAAGAGGGTCCTGGGGTCAAAAGCAAAGTGCTGGATGGATTTGCCCTGACTTTCATACCAATGATCCCTTTAAGAGAGGCCTGGGGTCAGTACCAAAGCGCAGAGTAGATTTGCCCTCACTTCCATACTGGGGATCCCTTTAAGAGGGGCCTGGGGTCAGAAGCAAAGCGCTGGATGGATTTGCCCTGACTTCCATACCAATGATCTCTTTAAGAGAGGGCTGGGGTCAGTACCAAAGCGTAGAGTGGATTTGCCCTCACTTCCGTACCGGGTATCCCTTTAAGAGGGGCCTGGGGTTAGAACCAAAGCGCTGCATGGGTTTGCCCTGACTTCAATACCAATGATTCATTTAAGAGGGGCCTGGGGTCAGAACAAGAGCGCTTGGTGGAATTGCCCTATCTTCCATACCAATGATCCCTTTAAAAGACCCTGGGGTCAGAATCAAAGCGCTGAGTGGAACGGTCCTAATTTCCATACCAGGGATCCCTTTAAGAGAGGCTTGGGGTCAAACCAAAGCGCAGGATGGATTTGCCCTGACTTCAATACCGGAGATCCCTTTTAAGGCCTCTTTCACACTCAGTCGTTTGGCGTCAGTTAAATACCGCCAAAGTGTGAAAAAAGCAGATCCACCACAAAAGAGGAAAAAAGGATGCAAACGGATCCGCTTTCAGACGGATCCGCCATGAACTGTTCAACCCAGAAAATGCATGGTACGCATGTCTGGCACGGAGGAGAAAGAGAGAGACCCTGGATAGTGTTCTCAGCATTTTCTATGGAACCAACGGATACGCTGGCGGATTCTGTCAAAAACAGATGTCAGCGGATCCGCCACCCATAGGTGCCCATTATGCAAAATGGAGGACGTGGCGGATATGTCATAGTCCGCCATTTTGACGCACACAAAAAACGTTGCATTGGACGTTTTTAAAAAAAGGCGGACGTCAAATTTATGAGAGATCCGTCAAAAAACGGATCAAACGGACGACCATCCGTCAAAATCCGTCACTAATGCAAGTCAATGGGAAAAAAGAGGATCCGCAAAAAAAAATAAATGGCGGATCCATTTTTTTCACACTTTGGCGGATTTTGATTGACGTCGCACAACTGAAGTGTGAAAGAGGCCTAAGAGGGAAGATGCTCCTTTCTGGGGGGCAGACAATGGCTGGGAGCTTATGTTCCTGGGGATGCTAGATTTCTCCCACCCAGTCACTGTCTGCTGAGGTGTTGTCATGGAGTGAGAAAACTGTTGGTGATAGCAACCAATTACAGCTCAGCTACTTTTAAACAGCTCTGGTGAAATGAAAGATGCTTTGTGATTGGTTGGTGATACACACACACACACATTCAATTTTATATATATAGATAACTACCATACTGTTCAAACTTATTAGATATAACCACCAGACTGTCCACCCTAAATAACTATAATGGCCACACACTCTGCTCTTATGAAGTATAACTGCCACACTGGCCACCCTTGTCAGCTATAACCTCCACACTGCTCCCTTATGAACAATGGCCTCCACAACATCTTCACTACATGTAGTCACCTCTCCGCTGATTATCCTCCTAGGTATCCTGTACCTATCTCCACATTGTCCACTCTACACACTGTCCACCATAAGATGCCGCTCTCCATACTGTAGGAGAAGGAACTGACATCTCCCTGTTCTCTGAGCTGGATTTCAGTCCAACACCCGGGTTGGAGAAGTGGATGAGTTCCACTCCTGGGGGACACCTCAGGCCGCCGCCTGAGGTGAGATACTCATCCCGCCTCATGGCAGAAGAGCCCCTGTGTATGGGGGCCTCTCGACACTTTCCTGACAATTGATGTCAGGGAAGAGAAGGATTTGGCCAATTCTCTTGTTCTTCGGAGTTGGAAAAGCCATAGAAAGAAGATTCTGTCAGTGGGTCTTTCATTGAAATCACTGGCATAGGGGCCAAGAATTCCTGTAGCAGCTATTTTACCATGAAGGCCGGATGCACAAAGTCTCCTCTTAACAGTTGTTGTAGAGATGTGTCTGCTGCTAGAACTCTGTGTGGCATTGACCTGGTCTCTAATCTGAGCTGCTGTTAACCTGCGATTTCTGAGGCTGTTGACTCGGATAAACTTATACTCAGAAGCAGAGGTTACTATTGGTCTTCCTTTCCTGGGGCGGTCCTCATGTGAACCAGTTTCTTTGTAGCGCTTGATGGTTTTTGCAACTGCACTTGGGGACACTTTCAAAGTTTTCCCAATTTTTCAGACTGACTGACCTTCATTTCTTAAAGTAATGATGGCCACTTGTTTTTCTTTACTTAGCTGCTTTTTTCTTGCCATAATACAAATTCTAACAGTCTATTCAGTAGGACTATCAGCTGTGTATTCACCAGACTTCTGCACAACACAACAGATGGTCCCAACCCCATTTATAAGGCCAGAAATCCCACTTATTAAACCTGACAGGGCACATCTGTGAAGTGAAAACCATTTCCGGTGACTACCTCTTGAAGCTCATCAAGAGAATACCAAGAGTGTGCAAAGCAGTAAACAAAGCAAAAGGTGGCTACTTTGAAGAACCTAGAATATAAGACATATTTTCAGTTGTTTTACACTTTTTTGTTAAGTATATAATTTCACATGTGTTAATACAAAAAATTCTTTGAATGAGAAGGTGTGTCCAAACTTTTGGTCTGTACTGTACACATCACAGGAGGGTCTGGGGCATAGATGCCTTATAGGAGTTGTTGGGGGTATATAAGCATCACAGGAGGGCATGGGGCCTAAAGATATCACATGAGGGGCAGGGGCATATAGGCATCAAAGGAGAGGCTGGAGATATATGGACATCACAGGAGGGTCTGATGGCATACAGACTTCACAGGACGGGCTGGGGGCATATAGACATCACAGGAGGGTAGGGGCTGACATTGGTTGGTCGTTGGTGGGACTGGACCACGGAGTGCAAAATGGAGTGACTTCAAGATACGTCAGCATCTTCAGTGCATATGCCGCAGCATTTTGTACTGATTGCAGTATACGTGTGCTCGCAGCCTCAGGAGCAATTAAAGGACCCATGGACGGCCAAGCACTTGAGCATTAAAATCCCCGGGAATGTGCCCAGGGGGCCACCGCGAGCTGCAAATCGACTGCGGGCTGGAGGTTCCCTGCCCCTGCTTTAAATAAAGCTGCTTTGTTTTTGATACTTCTTGGTATTTGGCTTTGACAAAATGTTATCGACATACTTAAGTGCGGATTACATACATTTTTGATGCGTTTCCGCTGTAAAAATACACTAATAATGCATGTACATTTTTTACCTGCGGCTTTTCCGCATCTAATGCAGCACTATGGGGAAATGCCGCACAGAAAAGTAAGCATACCCACAAGAAAATTGAAAAGCAGAGGATTTAAAAGACCCACTGCAGGTCAGTTTACGTTGAGTAAAAAAAAAAAAATAAGCACCAAAAGCTCATAGTGGTGACATAGCCCTAAGGGTGTAAAAATTCAAATTTGATAAAATTGTACATCTTTTTAAATTGATGTTAAATTACAAATATTTTCATGAATAAACACAAAATATATATCAACCTAAATTTACTCACGTAGAGTACAGCATGTAACGAAAAAAACATTTTCAGAATCACTGGAACATGTTGTAGTGTTCCAGAGTTATTACAACAATGTGAGAATGGTCAGATTTGAAAATTTGGCCTGGTCAGGAAAATGAAAAAGGCTTTGTCGTTAAGAGGTGAATATGGCATAGGATATAATTGCAACATGTTATTGGTGTTTTTTCACACACATACGCAAACACACACTCAGCGTTTCTTTCCAATCATTGATTTTTTTTTTCAGCCCAGATTAGGAGTTAAATGGGGTTATAAAAGGGATTGTCCACTATTGGACAACTCCCAGTTAATCATTTCAGGGCACCATAAAAAATTAAAAAAAATCAATGCATGTTCACCTACTGTAGCGGAGCCATTTCAGTATTGTCGGCATTGCTGCTCCGGAGAGTGAAATTATATTTTAGAGTAACGTCACAGCCAGTCAGCGGTCTTGATGGGCAGAAGAGCATCAATATTCCCTCATAGAGGATGTCCACTCTGAATATGTACTAAAAGCTGCACACTTGTTCATGGTTTTGGCTTAAAATACCTTAAGATTGCATTCACACGTTCAGTATCTGGTCAGAATTTTACATCAGTAATTGTAAGCCAAAACCAGAAGCGGGTGAATAATGCAGAAGTGGTAACGTGTTTCTGTTATTATGATTTTCCTCTGATTGCTCCACTCTTGATTTTGGCTTTAAAATACGATGTTAAACACTGAACGTGTGAATGTGGCCTAAAAGGGTTGTCCACTACTTGGACAAGCTTTTCTCAATAACCATAATGCTCCCATGTAAAATAATAGCAGTTATATTCATCTATGGTGCAAGTGCCATTCCGTCGATGTCAGTGCCTGCTCTCCTGGCGCTTGGTTGACATTGTTATGTCCCGCAAACTCAGCTGCCAATCATTGGCCACATCCCTCTCTCTTCCTTCAGACGAAACTGATATTCATAGGAAGTCAGAGAGCAGCAGCATGTTTTCACTTGTTCCAAATTGTCAGTTTAGTCCGCAAGCACCAACTGTTTGTGAATGTGCTGGAGATGGTTTCTGAGCGGGGGGCTCCCTCTGGTGGTTGCAGACAGTACTGAACCTTTCAGCGAGGAGTGGCAATCAGGGATAACGGACTGGTCTGATATAAGGGAGGTTCCCTCCCATGATTGTTGCCGGTGATCAATTGTTCTTGTCTCAATTGTGGTTCCTGGTTCATTTGGAAGTTTGCTGGTTTCAGATAAGATATTTTTGCTTTTCTTTTTGTGCTTGCTTTTTGCATTGTTTTCTGCACTTTTGTGGAGGTCAGCCAGGTCCCTCCTGGGGCCTGAGCTCCTCACAGTTTATCTGCAGCCACTGTTATTTGCTCATTTGCTTTTTCCTGTTTTTTCAGCGGCTGCAGCTTGGTTTTGTTCACACTGAGATCTGATTTAGCGGGTAGCGAGATCGTGTGATCTCAGTATTTTTGTAATCAGAATTGTTGGATTTTTGCAGGGTTTTCTGGGTTGCAGAAACTAATCTCTCCTTTCCTATCCTATTTAGTCAGCTTGTAGCCCCAGCGTTTGCTCAATCTATTTTCTGCCTATGTTTGTGTTTTCATCTTGTCTAACCGCCATTATATGTTTGGGGGCTTCCTATTTTCTTTGGGGATCTGCTCCCGGGCAGATAGCTTTCATCTTTCTGCCTTTAGGTGTAGTTATCTCTCAGGCTGTGACGGGGCGTCTAGGATCAACGTAGGAACGCTCCACGGCTACCTCTAGTTGTGTCGTTAGTTTAGGAATCTGCAACCCATCAGTTACCAACATCTCAGGTGTTCTGCTGCCCTGCTGTTGTTCCTGTCCTCCTCAGCTACCGAAACACAACAGTATCACTGGCCATAACTGAAAATTATATGGTATTCACAAAAGGGAAAAATAGTGTGGAAAGAAAAAAGTTGTCAGAGATTTTTTTTTTTCTGTCTTTTGCATTTTTTCCCTCTTTTTCTCTGGGTGCTGAGGAGTTTTTTTTTTTCTTTCAATGGAGTTTGCACAGTTGTCTGGCCGTGTGGATCAGCTTGCCACTGAGGTTCGGAGTATTGCTACCTATCTTGCTAGGTTGCCGGTTGTGGAACCTAGGATTCCCATGCCAGATTTGTTTTTGGGGGATCGGGCTAAATTTCTGAATTTCAAAAATAACTGTAAGTTGTTTTTTGCCTTAAAGCCTAAGTCCTCAGGTAACGTAGCACAGCAGGTTCAAATTGTCATCTCTCTCCTGCGCGGCGATCCTCAGGATTGGGCTTTTTCCCTGACACCTGGGGATCCTATTTTGAATGATATTGATGCATTTTTTCTGGCTCTGGGGTTATTGTTCGATGAACCTAATGTCACTGATCAAGCTGAAAAAACCTTGTTGGCATTAAATCAGAGTCTCAAAGACGCTGAGTTGTACTGTCAGAAATTCCGAAAGTGGGCAGTCGTGACCAAATGGAATGATGATGCTTTGGCAGCCCTTTTTCGGAAGGGGCTGTCAGAGAATGTAAAGGATGTTATGGTGGGATTCCCTGTTCCCTCTGGTCTCAATGATTCTACGTCATTGGCTATTTAAATTGACAGACGTTTGCGTGAGCTTTGAGGTATGCGTGAGATAGTGTTGCCTTGTGAGCCAGCTTCTGAGCCCATGCAGTGTGATAGAGTGACTTCTGGGGCACAGCGTCATGAGTTTCGAAAGCGCAATGGGTTATGTTTCTACTGTGGTGATGCCTCTCATGCTATTTCAGTCTGCCCTAAGCGGGGAAGACGTTTTGCATGCTCAGTTGTCTTGGGTAGTGTTCAGACTAAATTTATGTTAACTGGTACCCTGATTTGCTCCCTGTCCACATTTTCCGCTCAGGATTTTGTTGATTCAGGAGCAGATATTAACCTGATGGATTTTGACTTTGCCAAACATTGTGGGTTTCCCATGATACACCTGCGGAAGTCTATTCCCCTACCGGGCATTGATTCTACCCTTTGGCGGAGAATAAACCCAGTTTTCTACTCAGGTGATAATGAGGGTTGAACCAGATCATCAGGAGAGTTGCAAATTTCTGGTGCTGTATAATCTGCATGACATTATTGTACTAGGTTTCCCTTGGTTACAGTCTCATAATCCTGTTTTGGATTGGAAATCTGTGTCTGTGACCAGTTGGGGCTGCCAATGTGTTAATGCCGACACTCCTGTTTTTTCTGCCTCTCCCAAGTCTCAGGATGTTCCTGACTTTTTGACTGATTTTTCGGATGTGTTTAGTGAAAGTAAATCTGCATCTTTGCCCCCTCACAGGAGCTAAGATTGCGCTATTGAGTTAGTGCCTGGTGGTAAATTCCCTAAAGGTCGCCTTTTTAACTTGTCTGTACCTGAACACGATGCTATGCGATCTTATATCAAGGAGTCATTGGAGAAGGGTTATATGAGACCATCATCTTCACCCTTGGGTGCCGGTTTTTTCCTTGTGGCCAAAAAGGATGGTTCATTGAGGCCGTGTATTGATTATCGTCTCTTGAATAAGATCACTGTGAAGTATCAATATCCGTTACCCTTGATTTCTGACCTGTTTTCCAGGGTGAAAAGTGCTAGTTGGTTTACCAAGCTTGACCTCAGGGGGGCATATAACCTTATTCGCATTAAGCACGGGGATGAATGGAAGACGGCGTTTAGTACCCCAGAGGGGCATTTTGAGAACCTAGTGATGCCCTTTGGGCTCACTAATGCTCCTTCCGTCTACCAATCCTTCATGAATGATATTTTCAGGGATTTTGTGGATAAATTTCTGATTGTTTATTTGGATGATATCTTGATTTTTTCCAATGACTGGGACTCTCATGTGAAACATGTTCGGACTGTGTTCCAGATTTTGAGAGAATGCACTGTATGTGAAGGGATCAAAGTGTCTTTTTGGCGTACAGAAGGTCTCATTTCTGGGATTCATTTTGTCTCCATCTGTTATTGAAATGGACCCGGTCAAGGTTCAGGCCATCTGAAATTGAGTCCAACTTACTTCATTAAAGGCTCTTCAGAGATTTTTGGGTTTTGCCAATTTTTATCGTAAATTTATTGGTAATTTCTCCGGTATTGTTAAACCATTGACTGATTTGACAAAAAAGGGTTCTGATGTGATGAATTGGCCTCCTGAGGCAGTCTCTGCGTTTCAGGAACTTAAGCAGAGATTCACTTCTGCTCCTGTTCTACGGCAGCCTGATGTTTCTCTAACGTTTCAGGTGGAGGTTGATGCCTCTGAAATTGGGGCAGGTGCCGTTTTGTCCCCAAGAGATCCAGAAACCTCTAAGAGTAACCCTTGTGCCTTTTTCTATCGAAAATTTTCTCCAACTGAACTTAATTATGACGTGGGTAATCGGCCATGAAGTGGGCCTTTGAAGAGTGGAGACATTGGCTGGAAGGAGACAAACATCAGGTGGTGGTCCTCACGGACCATAAGAATCTGGTTTATCTCGAATCAGCCAAGCGACTTAATCTTAGACAGGCCAGGTGGGCCTTGTTTTTCACACGTTTTAATTTTGTGGTTTCTTTTCTTCCTGGCACTAAGAATGTTAAGGCGGATGCCCTCTCGAGGAGTTTCTTTGCGGACTCTCCTGAGTTATCTGATCCTACTGTTATTTTGAAAGAGGGTGTAGTTCTTTCCGCCATCTCGCCCAATTTGAGACTGGCCTTGGAAGGGTGTCAGGAGGATAAACCTGAGCGCTGCCCTATTGGGAAATTGTTTGTCCAGACCAGTGGAAGAAGAGTGTGATGTCTGAGATTCATTGTTCCGCGTTGGCTGGTCATCCCGGGATTTTTGGCACCAGAGACTTGGTGAGTCGGTCCTTTTGGTGGCCTACTTTGTCTCGTGACGTCAGGGAATTTGTGCAGTCCTGTGGGACTTGCTCTCGCTCCAAGCCTTGCTCTCGCTCTAGTGGTTTGTTGATGCCATTACCTGTGCCCAAGAGGCCATGGACCCATATCTCTATGGATTTTATTTCCGACCTCCCTGTTTCTCAGAGAATGACCGTTATCTGGGTAATCTGTGATAGGTTTTCCAAGATGATACATCTTGTGCCATTACCTAAGTTACCTTCCTCCTCCGAATTGGTGCCTTTGTTCCTTCAGCACGTGGTTCGGTTACATGGCATTCCGGAGAACATTGTGTCTGACAGAGGAGTCCAGTTTGTTTCCAGATTTTGGAGGACATTTTGTTCTAAACTTGGTGTTCAATTATCTTTCTCCTCTGCTTTTCATCCTCAGACCAATGGACAAACCGAGAGAACAAACCAGACCTTGGAGACTTATTCGAGATGATTTGTGTCTGCTGATCAAGATGACTGGGTCTCTTTTTTGCCTTTGGCTGAGTTTGCTCTTAATAATAGGGCTAGCTCTGCCACCTTGATGTTTCCATTTTTCTGCAATTTTGGGTTTCACCCTCGATTTTCTTCGGAACAGGCGGAGGCTTCTGTCTGTCCGGGTGTTGACTCTGTTGTGGAGCGAATGCAGAAGATTTGGGACCAGGTAGTGGAGAGGTTGTCTCTCTCTCAGGAGAAGGCCCAACGGTTTGCCAATCGGCATAGGACTGATGGTCCTCGGTTTAAAGTGGGGGACTTGGTTTGGTTGTCCTCAAGAAATATCCCTATGAGGGTTGCATCTCCAAAGTTTAAGCCCAGGTTCATTGGACCTTA
>JARQOD010000006.1:379748038-379817301 GCA_033576555.1 Oophaga sylvatica | reverse complement strand
CCTGCTAGATGTGCATTTGTCATTGGATAGGGTTTTGGGAAGGCTGTATCTTATGGTATGTGCGTTTTTGGAATTTTTCTATGTTAGCTGTTTTTAAACCCATAAACACACAGACAAGTACAACATAGTTTGTAGGTATTTTACATCTTTCATTAAAGAGGAGTTGACAGCTAACCTGACATGTCATGTTTAGTAAAAACGTGTATTCTCCCTAATATAACAGATATGGAGCATCTTATTTTAGAACTGTGTGTTGTGCTATTTCTCTGTAACTCTAACTAGAAATACAAATCTCTATTCAAATCTTGACACTGTCAAATCAGTGCTGACTTTGCAGGGGTACACCCATTTGACAAGGGGAATGGTTAACACACATTTATCTATTTGTTCATAAATTTCTATGAGGAATAGCAAAGGAGCAGCACAATGTAGAGTTCTAAGATGCTTCTGAAAAATTTTATGGAAAATACAAGTATTTATTAGACATATCAGGTGAGCGGTTAGGTCCACTTTAGGGTGTGTTTCCACCATCAGGTTTACTTCAGTAAATGCTACGTCTTTGACGCTGTGCGCTGGCGCAGCGTCAAACACGCAGCGTCCAGATGTTACAGCATAGTGGAGGGGATTTCAAGAAATCCCGTCTCCACTATGCTTAAAAACACGTAGACGGCAGACCTGCGTTAACGGACATGCTGCGCGTCTTTTCAGATCGCAGCATGTCCTATTCCCTTGCGGCGATGCTGCGGCGACGCAAGGGAAATACACAGGCCTATGTAGCGCTGCGGTGATTCCGGATGTGTTCAATGAGCACATCCAGATTCACCGCATGTTCACCAGGGGGCGAGGCTTTGGGCGGAGCGGACTTTCCGCTCCTTCCAAAGCGCTGTTTCCTGACGGTGGAAACACAGCCTTAATGTAACGCACCACTTGTAAAATACATACGGAAAGACTTTGTAAATAAAAATGTAGTTTTTTATTAACCCCTTAGTGACAGAGCCAATTTTGACCTTAAAGACCAGGCCAATTTTTACAATTCTGGCAAGTGTCACTTTATAAGATCATAACTCTGGAATGCTTCAATGGATCCCACTGATTCGGAGATTGTTTTTTCAATACATATTGTACTTCATGTTAGTGGTAAAATTTATTTGATTTAACTTGCGTTTACTTCTGGAAAAAAAATTGGCAAAAATTTTGAAAATTTTCAAACTTTTAATTTTTGTGCCATTAAATTAGATAGTCATATCGCACAAAATAGTTTATACATTTCCCACATGTCAACTTTATATCAACACAAATTTGGAAGCATAATTTTTTTTTTGTTAGGACGTTATAAGAGTTAAAATTTGACCTGCGATTTCTCATTTTTCCAATAAAATCTTCAAAACCATTTTTTAGGGACCACTTCATATTTGAAGTGACTTTGGGGGCCAATATAACAGAAAATACCCAAAAGTGACACCATTCTAAAAACTGCACCCATCAAGGTGAATAAAATCACATTCAAGAAGTTTATTAACCCTTCAGGTGCTTCACGAGAACAGCAATGTTGAAGGAAAAAAATAAACATTTACCGTATATACTCGAGTATAAGCCGACCCGAGTATAAGCCGACCCCCCTAATTTTGCCACAAAAAAAATGGAAAAACTTACTGACTCGAGTATAAGCCTAGGGTGGAAAATGAGATTATGCCCTATATGCTGCCCATGTATTATGCCCCCATAGATGCTCCATAGATTGTGCCCCCATAGATGCTCCAAAGATTATGCCCCATAGATTATTCCCCCATAGATTATGCCCCATAGATTATTCCCCCATAGATTATGCCCCCATAGATTATTCCCCCATAGATAATGCCCCCATAGATTATTCCCCCATAAATAATGCCCCATAGATTATGCCCCCATAGATTATTCCCCCATAGATAATGCCCCATAGATTATTCCCCCATAGATAATGCCCCATAGATTATTCCCCCATAGATAATGCCCCATAGATTATTCCCCCATAGATAATGCCCCATAGATTATGCCCCCATAGATTATTCCCCCATAGATGCTCCAAAGTATAGGCCTCAATTGCTGCTGCAACCGGAAAAAAAAAAAAGTATACTCACCTCTCGTTGCTGAGGGGCCAGGTGCCGGTGTCCTGAGCAGGCGGGGACACCGGCGCGCTATGGGGGAAAGGTGCCGGTGTCACCGCTCGGTCAGGGCCCCGGCACCTGAGACATTTACCTGTCACCGCTGCTCGCCGCCGTCTTCCGGGTCCTCCAGCAGTCAATGATCAGGCAGAGGGCGCTGCGCACAGTAATTACGTCATCGCGCCCTCTGCCTGAACATCGCAGCAAGAGGACCCGAGGACACAGCGGAACGGGACAGGTAAGTATCGCTTATACTCACCCTTCCGCTGGCGCGGTCTCTGCAGCCCCTGCTCTTCTCCCATGGTCCCGGCGCCAGTGTTCAGCGGTCACGTGTTACCGCTGATTAAAGTCATGAATATGTGCATATTCATGACTTTAATGAGCGGTACCACTGATGGCTGAATACTGGGTCCGGGACCGTGGGAGAAGTGCAGGGGCTGCAGAGACCGGGCCAGCGGAAGGGTGAGTATACAGGACAGCTGCGCTCCCCCTCCTCCGCCGACCCCCTGGTATATGACTCGAATATAAGCCGAGAGGGGGACTTTCAGCCCTAAAAAATGGGCTGAAAATCTCGGCTTATATTCGAGTATATACGGTAACTTTTTTTCGCAAAAAAATTATTTTAGACCCAAACCCAAACATTGGTGTGCAATTTCTCCTGAGTACGTTAATACCCCCTATGTTGGGTAAAGCCTCTGTTTGGGCGCATGGCAGGGCTGAGCAGGGAGGGAGCACCATTTGACTTTTTGAACTCAAAATTGGCTGGAATCGATGGCGGGCACCATGTCGTGTTTGGAGGGCCCCTGATGTGCCTAAACAGTGGAAACCCCCCAATTCTAACTCCAACCCTAACATAGCCCTAACCCTTACACACCCCTAACCCTAAATCCAACCCTAACCCCAACCCTAACTCCAAAACCACAACCCTAACCAAAACACAACCATAACCCCAACACAACCGTTACCCCAATGCTAACCCCTAGCCCCAACACAACCCTATCCCCAACACAAACCTAGCCCAACCGTAACCCTAACTGCAAAGAATGGGAAAAAATATTGAGGGTGTGACAAAGAGGAAAAATCTCCTATTGTTGCCGGGTACCAGCCGGCAGATCTCGCTGGGCGCATGCAAGGAAGAAGATGCAGAGCGCCGGAGGATGGACCAAGAGGGTACTGGGATGGCGGTGGTACCAGGGGACCCCATTTCTCTCTCCTCTGGTATGCTAGATCATATAAGAGACAGAAATGAATGGAAAATCTGACTTTTTTTGCGATCTAACGACGATCACGTGACTGGGAACAGTAAAAACCGAAACAAATCATGTTCTCCGGGGTCTCAGCTAAAATTTGTGTAAGTAAATGCTTTTTTCTGCCTACTATTCCATAAAAGCCACCTCAATGGAGTGTACAGCTTATTGTGGTTGTATGGACAGATACTCTAGTCTATGCTTGGGAACTCTGAAGCTCCTCCAGGGTTACCTTTGCTCTCTGTGCTGCCTCTCAAATTAATGCCCTTCTTCCCCAGGCTGAGAGTTTTAGGGGACGGCTTTCTCTTGGCAGGTTTGCTGTGGTATAATAGTCTTTCCATTTTGCTTCTTCGCTTGTGAAAGGTGCTTAGTTTGTACCAATATGGTGTGATCTACACCCTTTGTATCATCTGATGACCTGAGGGAATATCAAATTCGCCACCAAATATCCTGTAATACCACATATGTGAATTATTATGCTACATGTCCATGTGAGAAAATACATGTGGATTTAACATCACAGGAACTTAAAATGTGCATCAGAGAACACGTAAGAGAAATCACTGCTGCAAAATTGGTATTGGATAAGTCTTTATTGAAAACGCTACCAAAGCACTTTAACATTTTTCATGGTGGTAATCCTTTGGCCAATTTTTGAGTGGATCTATGAAAACACTTATGGGGAGGGGATTCGGTTATAGATAGATATAGGGAATACCTTTTTATCATTCCTATTTGTTGTTTATTCTTTTCTATTTATTTTTTATTTAATATTTATTACTATTTAATTTTTATTATACATCTATGTTTTATTTATTTTTCTTTTTAGTATTATTTTTTGAAGTACTTAAATGTAATGCACATATGTAACAGGAGAAATTGGACCGCAAAAGTTATTCTGCAATTGGTCCTGAGTACGCAGATACCCCATATGTTGGGGGGAACCACTGTTTGGGCGCACGTCAGAGCTCGGAAAGGAAGGAGCGCCGTTTGCCTTTTCAATGCAAAAATGGCTGGAATTGAGATCGGACGCCATGCTGCGTTTGAAGAGCCCCTGATGCGCCTAAACAGTGGAAACCCCCCACAAGTGACACCATTTTGGAAAGTAGACCCCCTAAGGAACTTAACTAGATGTATGGTGAGCACTTTGAACCTCCAAGTGCTTCACAGAAGTTTATAACGTAGAGCCGTAAAAATAAAAAATCATAATTTTTCCACAAAAATGATATTCTCGCCCCCAATTTCTTATTTTCCCAAGGGTAACAGGAGAAATTTAACCACAAAAGTTGTTGTGCAACTTGCCCTGAGTACGCTGATACCCTATATGTGGGGGTAAACCACTGTTTGGTCGCATGGCAGAGCTTGGAAGGGAAGGAGCACCTTGTGACTTTTTCAACGCAGAATTGGCTGGAATTGAGATCAGACGCCATTTCACGTTTGGAGAACCCCTGATGTGCCTAAACAGTGGAAACCCTCCCAATTCTAACTCCAACCCTAACCCCAACACACCCCTAATCCTAACCCTAACCACAAACCTAACCCTAACACACCCCTAACCCTAACCCTAATCCTAACTCTAACGGGAAAATAGAAATAAATACATTATTTTAATTGTATGATTTTTCCCTAATGGGGTGATAAAAGGGGTTTGATTTACTATTCATAGCGGGTTTTTATATCGGGTTTTTATGATTGGCAGTTGTCACACGCTAAAAGACGCATTTTTATTGCAAAAAATAGTGTTTGCATCACCACATTTTGAGAGCTATAATTTTTGCATATTTTGGCCCACAGAGTCATGTGAGGTCTTATTTTTTGTGGAACGAGTTGACGTTTTTATTGGTACCATTTTTGGGCACATGACTTTTTTTGATCGCTTTTTATTACGATTTTAGGCAGAATGAACAAAAACCAGCAATTCATGAATTTCTTTTTGGGGGGCGTTTGTACCGTTCTGCGTGTGGTAAAATTGATAAAGCGGTTTTATTCTTCAGGTCAGTACAATTACAGCGATATCTCATTTATATCTTTTTTATGTTTTTTTATAGCCGTCTTTTTGATCGCAGTTATTCCACTTTTTGTTCGGCGGTATGATGATAAAGCATTGTTTTTTTTGCCTTTTTTTAAGGTGGTTTACTAAAGAGGTTAACTAGTGGAACAGTTTTATAGGGCGGGTCGTTACGGACACGTTGAAACTAAATATATATACTTTTATTGTTTCTTTTATTTACATAATAATAATGTGTTTATTGGGGAAATATATATATATATATATATATATATATATTTTTTTTTTATTATTTATTTAGGGATTTCTTTTTAAATATTTTTACACTTTTTTTTTTTTTTTACATTTTCACATTGTCCCAGGGTGGGACATCACTATATAGTGTCAGATTGCTGATCTGACAGTTTTCAGAGCACTGTGTAAGATCAGCGATCTGACAGGTAGTGCAGGAGGCTTGCCGGCGCCTGCTCTCAGCAGGCACTGACAAGCCACATCCCTGCAGGACCCGGAAGGACCCCACAGCCATCTTGGATCCAGGGGCCTGCAGGGAGGAGGCCCTCTGAACAACTCGATCACATCGCTTTGCTCTGAGGGTCTCAGGCAAACACACCGGGAGCTCCCATCCTGCGTGATGCTTCCCTATGCCACCGGATCGCTGCAATCATGTTTGATCGCAGTGTGCTGGGGGTTAAAGTTCCGGGAGCGGTCCGAGACCGCTCCTGACACTTAGTGCCGTGTGTCAGCTGTCAGAATCAGCTGACACCTGGCTGCGATCGGCCACGCTCCCCCCGTGAGCGCAGCTGATCGCGTATGAATTACTATTTCGTCCTTGGGAATTAAGTTCCAGGTCACATGGATGGAATAGTACGTCTAATGGCAGAGAGGGGTTAATGGAGTTGCAGCCTGTCATGTGTGCATTGCCACGAAGATCGTCGCGGTTGCACATTTTGACTTCTCACAGCTGAGCTGCTGTTTCTTTGTGTTTGGCAGCTAGGGAGTTAATTCTGTCAGTGCTCGGTTCTGGGACTGGGTGCAGTTTCTCCCGGCTGCAATTGATTATTTGTTGATTGGTTTCCTTTAAATTCCTGGTTGTCTGCTTGGGGAGTTGCCAGTGAAACCTTCATGCAGACCACAGATAGGAATGAATCTCTATAGACTTTAGTTGTGAGCTCCTTAGTTGTTCTAAGCTCAACTTGGTTAGAGTTTATTTCCCAGACCATTTATTTTCCTTTGGTGTTTGAGTGTGTGTAACGGGTCTGGTGGGTGGAACTACTGATGAGACAGGTCAGGTTGGTGGAACCACAAAGCTTTATTATACAAGAGAGTTCACTTGTAAGAGAGCGGGTGGCACCCGGGAAAAGGGCAGGGAATCACGGCAGGGGATATAGGTAGTCTCTGGACAGGCAGGTTTGTCACAGCAAGTGACCAAGGAAGTCTCTGGGCAGGCAGGTTGTAACGGTAAGTGACCGAGGCAGTCTCTGGACAGGCAGGCTGTCACGACAAGTGACCAGGCAGTCTCTGGACAGGCAGGTTGTCACAGCAAGTGACCAAGGCAGTCTCTGGGACAGGCAGGTTGTCACAGCAAGTGACCAAGGCAGTCTCTGGGACAGGCAGGTTGTCACAGCAAGTGACCAGGCAGTATCTGGGCAGGCAGGTTGTCACAGCAAGTGACCAAGGCAGTCTCTGGGACAGGCAGGTTGTCACGACAAGTGACCAGGCAGTCTCTGGACAGGCAGGTTGTCACGGCAAGTGACCAGGCAGTCTCTAGAACAGGGCAGGCATATACGACCTGATATGGTGGAGCCTCCAGGTAGGCTGCAGTCGGATGGCAGATGATCGCTCCCAGGTGAGCAGGCAAGAGCCGTGGATCTCTGCAGATGATGTCCGAACTTCCGGATGGAGCTGCAGTCGGATGGCAGATGATCGCTCCCAGGTGAGCAGGCAAGAGCCGGGGATCTCCGCAGATGATGTCCGAACTTCCGGATGGAGCTGCAGTCGGATGGCAGATGATCGCTCCTAGGTGAGCAGGCAAGAGCCGGGGATCTCTGCAGATGACGTCCGAACCTCTGGATGGAACTGCAGACGGATGGCAGACAGGCAAGCCGACAGGTAACAGGCAGGTAACTGGAATCAGGAGCTGATGGCTGAAACAGAGTTAGACTGCACAGGAACAACATTGCTCGGGCACCTACATTAAGGAGGAAGCCCTTAATATAGGGTGGAGTCCTCCAGCATTGGCTGGAGACTGATTTGGAAAGAGCGCGCGGCTCCTTTAAGAGCGGGGGAGGGTGCGGGCGCGCGCCCTAAGGCCAGTAGCAGGGAAGGAGCGCGCGGGACCAGCAGGGCGGAAGGAGGACACCGAGGATGCCAGAGGCGCAGAGAAGGCTGGGAGCACTGAGGACGCTGAGCGCAGGTGAGGAGAGCGACGTCCCTGTCTGGCAGCAGGCAGGGACGCGGGCGCTACAGTACCCCCGCCTCTAGGCCCCCCCTTCTTTAGGCCAGAAAGAAATTTAGCTAGGATAAGAGGGGCATGGATGTTCTCCCGAGGCTCCCAGGTTCTCTCCTCAGGACCAAACCCCTTCCAATCCACCAAAAAATAAGTCTTTCTTCCTACCCTTTTTGTGGCCAGAATGTTCTCTACCTCAAATTCATCATCAGCAGACACTGGAGCAGGAGGTGTACCTGTAGACTTAAAAAAAGAGTTAAGAACCACAGGTTTGAGGAGAGATACATGAAAAGAATTAGGAATTCTCAAATTGGCCGGGAGTTTCAATTTATAGGACACCGGATTGATCTGACTGATGATCTCAAAAGGACCGATGAACCGAGGACCTAACTTGTAGGACGGAATTTTGAGTCGAACATATTTGGACGAAAGCCAGACTTTGTCCCCAGGACGGAATTGAGGAGGATCCAGACGTTTTTTGTCAGCATGTCTTTTCATGCGCTCGGATGACTGAATGAGTGCGGACCGGGTACTCTCCCAGATGGAGGAGAATTCTCTAACCAGAGATTCCGCAGCTGGATTGTCCACAGAGATGGAAACAGGGACAGGGATCCGAGGGTGCTGACCGAAGACTACAAAAAACGGAGAATTGGTGGAAGATTCGCTCTCATGATTATTGTAGGAGAATTCGGCCCAAGGCAGGAGCTCCACCCAGTCAGAATGGTGGGCATTAACGAAGTGTCGAAGATAACTGGTCAAATTCTGATTTATTCGTTCAACTTGTCCATTGGACTGTGGGTGGTAAGCAGAGGAAAAATCCAGGGTGACGTATAGCAACTTACAAGTGGCTCTCCAGAAACGTGAGGTGAACTGAACCCCACGATCCGACACAATGTGACGAGGCAGACCATGAAGACGGAAGATGTGGCGGATAAAGTCTTTAGCCAACTCGGGTGCAGACGGAAGACCTGGCAGAGGAATGAAGTGAGCCATCTTGGAAAAGCGGTCAGTGACCACCCAAATGACTGTACAACCAGCAGAGACGGGAAGATCAGTAATGAAGTCCATGGCTATATGCTGCCAGGGGGCAGCGGGTACAGGAAGCGGAAGAAGACGGCCGGCAGGCAGGTGTCTCGGAACTTTGTTGCGGGCACAGGAAACACAAGCAGAAACAAAGTCTATTACGTCTTTGTGCAGGGTAGGCCACCAATAATGCCGGGTAATGAGTTGGAGGGTCTTTTTTTGACCAGCGTGGCCAGCGAGTTTAGACGAGTGACCCCAATGTAGGATTCTCTTCCGATCGGTTTCTGATACGAACGTCTTACCAGGAGGGAGACGATTTAGACTCACGGGAGCCACCTGCATCACTCTGGCGGATCGATGATATGTTTAGGCTCATCTTCGAGATCCGACACCAGGAAAGACCGAGACAAGGCATCCGCCTTGACGTTTTTGTCAGCTGGGCGAAAATGCAAAAGAAAATCGAAGCGGGCAAAAAACAAGGACCACCGGGCTTGGCGAGGATTAAGTCTCTGTGCCTGCTGGAGGTATGCCAGATTTTTGTGGTCCGTGTAGATGATTACCGGATGAAGAGCCCCTTCGAGTAGGTAACGCCACTCCTCCAATGCCAACTTAATGGCCAATAACTCTCGATTCCTATGGAGTAGTTGCGCTCGGAGAGGAGAAGAGTTTGGAGAAGAAACCGCAGGATACCATCCTCCCGGATGGCGATTTTTGGTAAGAACCGCTCCGGCTCCAGCAGAGGAAGCGTCCACCTCCAGGAAGAACTGCTTGTTGCCATCCGGGCGATGCAGCACTGGAGCGGAAGAGAAGGCCTGTTTAAGAGAAAGGAAGGCCTCCTCTGCTTCGGTCGTCCACTGTTTGGGGTTAGCATCCTTGCGAGTGAGCGCTGAGATTGGAGCAGTCCTGGAAGAGAAGTGCGGTATGAAGAGACGATAATAGTTAGCGAATCCCAGGAACCGCTGAATGGCCTTCAACCCCTCTGGTCGGGGCCATTTCTCGATGGCAGTTTCTCTGGATCCATTCGTAGGCCGGTCTGAGAAATAATGTAGCCCAGAAACGGAAGCGAAGTCTGCTCAAAGAGGCACTTCTCATATTTGGCGAAGAGGTGATTCTGCCTGAGCCTGAGCAGAACCTGACGAACATCCCTCCGGTGAGACTGAAGATCCGGAGAGAAGACCAAGATGTCGTCAAGGTACACCACAACACAGGAGTAGAGGAGGTCCCGGAAGATGTCATTGACCAACTCCTGAAAGACTGCTGGAGCATTACAGAGACCAAAGGGCATCACCAAGTACTCGTAGTGGCCGTCCCGGGTGTTGAATGCCGTCTTCCATTCATCTCCTCGACGGATACGAACCAGGTTGTATGCTCCACGAAGATCTAGTTTGGTGAAGACTCTAGCCCCTCTAAGACGATCAAACAGTTCTGGAATGAGCGGAAGAGGGTACTTATTCTTCACCGTGATCGAATTTAGGCCTCTGTAGTCAATACAGGGACGGAGAGATCCGTCTTTCTTTTTAACGAAGAAGAAACCTGCTCCCGTTGGGGAGGTAGATTTCCGGATGAATCCCTTTGCTAAGTTCTCCTCGATATATTCGGACATCGACCTGGTCTCAGCAGCAGACAACGGGTAAATACGCCCACGGGGAGGCGTAGTACCGGGCAACAGGTCAATCGGGCAATCATATGGTCTATGCGGGGGTAATGTCTCTGCTTCATTTTTATTGAAGACATCAGCAAATGACCAATATGGAATCGGGAGTCCAGGTAGATTAGCAGGTGTAGGAGAAGAATAGACAGGATGAACAGGCACCAGACACGTTTTATGACAGTCCTGTCCCCAGCGAAGAACCTCTCCATTCTGCCAGTCGAGCACAGGTGCATGTTTTTGGAGCCAAGGCAGACCTAGTAAGAAAGCATGAGAGAGTCCGGGTAAAACATGAAACGAGATGCTCTCAGAATGCAACATTCCCACCTGCAGGGTTATGACTTCGGTGATAAGTCGGATGGGACGAGGTAGGAGGCCCCATCCACAGCAGCAACAGATACAGGTTCAACAAGAGGTTTGGTGGGAATGTGATACTTCTCTACTAGAGCCTGTGACACGAGATTCCCAGCTGCTCCAGAATCAAGTTGGGCCATTTCGAAGTGGCGGTTCTTACCGAGCAGAATTGAAACCGACAGCAGCAGGGATGAAGAGGATTTATTTTTGTCTAGATTGACCTCTCCGAGCGAACCTAGACACAGGCGTTTCCCGACCTCTCCGGACAGGTTTGGATCCAGTGCTCCTTACTGCCGCAGTAGAAGCAACTTTTCTCGGCACGGCGTGAGTCCTGACGGGCTTTGACCATCTTGGTCTGGTCGACCTGCATAGGCTCAGCAGTGTGCACCTGAGGAGAAACGGAAGAGGTTATGGATCTCTGGCACGAGGGTGCAAGATGGGAAAAGTTTTTTTTACGGGTGATCTCTTTGGCTCGTTCCTGGAACCGTAGATCAATTCGATTGGCAAGATCTATTAAATCATCTAGAGAGGTTGGAATGTCCTGACCGCAAGTTCGTCTTTAATACGGCCGGACAGACCCTCCCAGAAGACCGAAATTAGAGCTTCATTGTCCCAAGCTAGTTCTGAGGCTAAAGTCCGGAACCGTATGGCATATTGACCAACGGTGAGGCTCTCCTGACGGAGACGCAGCAGAGATGATGCAGAGGAAGTCTTCCGTCCAGGTTCGTCGAATACCTTCCGGAAGGCCGAGAGAAAAGCAGGCAGGTCAGATACCAGAGGATCCTCTCTCTCCCAGAGAGGATTAAGCCAGGCCAGGGCCTCTCCGGTGAGATGGGACATGATGAAGGCAATTTTGGCCCGGTCAGAGTTAAACTGGTGTGCCAGGAGTTCAAAATGCAGGGTGCACAGATTAATGAAACCCCGAGCCAGAGCAGGATCGCCTCCAAACCTAGGAGGAGCTGACAGTCGGGGTCCGGGAATGGAAACCACGGAATTGGGAATCAGCGGGACTGACGGAGTATGAGTCATGGCTCCAGCGATGGTTGCTGGTGATGAATTCAGAGTGTCCAGACGGGAATTGACGTTCCGCAGGTGACCCAGGATGGCCTCCTGTTGAGACCTCTGGCGACACAGCTCATGACACAGTTCCGGGAGTGAAGGGGTTTGGGTGCCACCGGGTTCCATGGCCCGAGCAAACTGTAACGGGTCTGGTGGGTGGAACTACTGACGAGACAGGTCAGGTTGGTGGAACCACAAAGCTTTATTATACAAGAGAGTTCACTTGTAAGAGAGCGGGTGGCACCCGGGAAAAGGGCAGGGAATCACGGCAGGGGATATAGGTAGTCTCTGGACAGGCAGGTTTGTCACAGCAAGTGACCAAGGAAGTCTCTGGGCAGGCAGGTTGTAACGGTAAGTGACCGAGGCAGTCTCTGGACAGGCAGGCTGTCACGACAAGTGACCAGGCAGTCTCTGGACAGGCAGGTTGTCACAGCAAGTGACCAAGGCAGTCTCTGGGACAGGCAGGTTGTCACAGCAAGTGACCAAGGCAGTCTCTGGGACAGGCAGGTTGTCACAGCAAGTGACCAGGCAGTATCTGGGCAGGCAGGTTGTCACAGCAAGTGACCAAGGCAGTCTCTGGGACAGGCAGGTTGTCACGGCAAGTGACCAGGCAGTCTCTGGACAGGCAGGTTGTCACGGCAAGTGACCAGGCAGTCTCTAGAACAGGGCAGGCATATACGACCTGATATGGTGGAGCCTCCAGGTAGGCTGCAGTCGGATGGCAGATGATCGCTCCCAGGTGAGCAGGCAAGAGCCGTGGATCTCTGCAGATGATGTCCGAACTTCCGGATGGAGCTGCAGTCGGATGGCAGATGATCGCTCCCAGGTGAGCAGGCAAGAGCCGGGGATCTCCGCAGATGATGTCCGAACTTCCGGATGGAGCTGCAGTCGGATGGCAGATGATCGCTCCTAGGTGAGCAGGCAAGAGCCGGGGATCTCTGCAGATGACGTCCGAACCTCTGGATGGAACTGCAGACGGATGGCAGACAGGCAAGCCGACAGGTAACAGGCAGGTAACTGGAATCAGGAGCTGATGGCTGAAACAGAGTTAGACTGCACAGGAACAACATTGCTCGGGCACCTACATTAAGGAGGAAGCCCTTAATATAGGGTGGAGTCCTCCAGCATTGGCTGGAGACTGATTTGGAAAATGCGCGCGGCTCCTTTAAGAGCGGGGGAGGGTGCGGGCGCGCGCCCTAAGGCCAGTAGCAGGGAAGGAGCGCACGGGACCAGCAGGGCGGAAGGAGGACACCGAGGATGCCAGAGGCGCAGAGAAGGCTGGGAGCACTGAGGACGCTGAGGGCAGGTGAGGACAGCGACGTCCCTGTCTGGCAGCAGGCAGGGACGCGGGCGCTACAGTGTGTATGCAAGCGAGTGTTATCCTGTCTGTCTTATATGTCTAATCTGTGTATTTAGCTAAGATCAGCCCATATCCCTTTGGTGGTAGTCAGGATCCTTCTTAGGACTGATTACAGGGTTCAGGGTCTGATAGGAGACAGGGTTAGGTTGGAGACTTGGACCTCTGAACCATTATCAGTACCTCCAAGGTGAGGGATTAGTTAGGACCCCAGTTTAGGGTCAGGTTAGATCCCGGTCCACCTCTTTCCTGTTTCAGCTCATCAAGTCCTCAAGATTAACCCTGAGTTCAGCAGATATCGTGTCAGGTAAATCTATTCTATACTTACATGCTGATGTTGCTATACTAGTTGTTGTATAGAGTGTTGTTCCTGTATTAATAGTTTACTGACATTGTATACATATCATTAGACAGCGTGACATTTTCACTGGCCATAAAAATTATCTCCAGTTACCATGGATCCAGTAGCCCAGCTGGCTCTGCAGTTGCAGGGATTATCCATTGAGCTGACGGACATTAAGTCCAAAGTTTTGTCTCCCCTGGAGCAAACCAGAGTTGAACCTAAGGTTGCTCTCCCGGACAGGTTCACTGGTGGGCGAGACAAATTTTTCACCTTCCGGGAGGCATGTAAATTGTATTTTCGGCTTCGGCCTCGATCATCAGGGAGTGAGGAGCAGAGAGTGGGAATTGTTATCTCACTTCTGCAAGGGACCCTCAATCCTGGGCATTTTCCCTTCCTCCGGGATCCCCGGCTCTACTGTCTGTAGATCAATTTTTTACTGCCCTGGGATTGGTATATGATGACCCAGATCGGGTCTCTCTTGCTGAGACAAAATTACGTAAGATACAGCAGGGAGATCGTCCGGCAGAGGAATTTGCTTCTGAGTTTCGTAGATGGGCCACAGATACTCAGTGGAATGACCCAGCTCTTAGGAGCCAGTTTTGTCATGGGCTTTCTGATAAATTAAAAGACGTTTTGGCTCAGTATGAGTCTCCTCCTTCTCTGGAGGCTGCTATGGCCTTAGCTATCCGTACTGATAGACGGCTTCGGGAGAGGGGTGAGGTAACCCCACTCCCTGTTGTTTCTCCACCTACCACTAAAGTCCCTTATGTTGAGGTTCCCCTTGTCTGTTCGGATGAGCCTATGCAGTTGGGAGGGACATCATTTCGTAGGAGGGGATTGGCGGTACGCCGCAGGACTAGAAGATGTTTTTTCTGCGGGAAAGAGGGACATTTTGTTGGAGAATGTCCATCCCGTGCCTTGTTGAGCCAAAAGTCGCCGGAAAACTGTTAATCCCAGGTTGTGTGGTGGACGACAACCTGGGAGTATGTATTTCATCCGCCAGTTCTTCTCAGTTCCTTGTACCAGTGGAGGTGGTAGTTGGTACGAGAGTGGAGAGATTGTCTGTTCTTCTTGATAGTGGTTCCGGGGCTAATCTGGTTGACGCTCAGTTTGCTCAGGCTCAAGGTATGCATCTGAGTGTATTGGTCAAACCGATCCCTATATTCTCCATTGACGCCAGGCCTCTCGGCCAAGGTAGCTTTGTTCATGAGGTTCATAACATTGACCTTCGGGTAGGGGCAATACATAGGGAACAATTATCTTGTTATGTGTTGGAGGGTCTACCTACTCCCATTGTGTTGGGACTTCCTTGGTTGATTAAACATAACCCTGTAATTGGCAGTCCAGAGAAATAAGCCAATGGGGTGAGTTTTGCAAAAGCAACTGCATGAACACAGTCATCAGTGCGGTCGTGCCTAGTACATTGCCTCCTTTTTTGGAGGATTTTGGGGATGTTTTCTCTGAGGAGGGGTGTCAGGAGTTGCCTCCTCATCGCGTGTATGACTGCTCTATTAATCTCCTTCCTGATGCTAAGTTGCCTAAAGCTAGGTTGTATAATCTTTCTGGTCCTGAGAGGCAGGCTATGAAAGATTATATTTCTGAAAGTCTGGCCAAAGGGCATATTAGACCTTCATCTTCCCCAGTAGCCGCGGGGTTCTTCTTTGTGAAGAAGAAAGATGGAGGCCTACGCCCTTGCTTGGATTTCCGCGAACTTAATCGGATTACTGTTCGAGATCTGTATCCACTCCCTCTTATTCCTGATCTCTTCAATCAAATTGTTGGCGCCAAATGGTTTTCTAAATTGGATCTCAGGGGGGCGTATAATCTGATTAGGATAAAAGAGGGGGATGAGTGGAAAACGGCGTTTAACACGCCGGAGGGACATTATGAGAACCTAGTCATGCCTTTTGGTCTGACTACTGCACCAGCAGTATTCCAACATTTTGTTAATGACATTTTTCGTCACCTTGTGGGGCTGTTTGTGGTTGTATATTTGGACGACATTTTAATTTACTCGCCAGATCTTGTGTCTCATCAGGAGCATGTGAGACAGGTGTTGCAGATCTTGCGAGACAATAAATTATACGCCAAACTGGAGAAATGTGTATTTGCCGTACAGGAACTTCAGTTTTTGGGTTTTTTGGTGTCAGCCTCCGGTTTCCGTATGGACCCTGAAAAGGTGAGAGCAGTGCTTGAATGGGATCAGCCAGGGGATCTTAAGGCTCTGCAGCGTTTTTTGGGGTTTGCTAACTACTACCGGAAATTTATTTGTAATTTCTCATCTGTCGTCAAACCTCTCACTGACATGACAAGAAAAGGGACGGATTTTTCTAAATGGTCGGACAAAGCTTGCCAAGCCTTTTCCTCTTTGAAGAAATGTTTTGCTTCGGCACCCGTTCTCATCCAACCAGATGCATCTCAGCCGTTCATTGTGGAGGTGGATGCGTCTGACGTAGGGGTGGGTGCTATATTGTCCCAGGGTCCGTCCCCTGGTAAATGGCATCCGTGCGCTTTCTTTTCTAAGAAATTGTCGTCCGCCGAAAGGAATTATGATATCGGCAATAGGGAACTTTTGGCCATTAAGTTAGCTTTTGAAGAATGGCGTCACTTTTTGGAGGGGGCAGTCCACCCGGTTACCGTTATTACTGATCACAAGAACCTGTTGTATTTGGAATCCGCTAAGCGTCTGAATTCCAGACAAGCTCGATGGTCGTTGTTTTTTACCAGGTTTAATTTTGTCGTCACTTATCGCCCGGGGTCTAAGAATGTAAAGGCTGATGCCTTGTCTCGCAGTTTCCCAGGGGCCGGGAAAACGGATGACCCGAGTCCTATCCTTCAGGAGGGGGTGGTAGTGTCGGCTGTATTTTCTGAGCTTGAGGAGGAGGTGTTAGAGGCTCAGGGGGACGCCCCTGCAGGACCTCCAGGGAGACTGTTTGTCCCAAATCTGTTGAGACAAAAGGTTATTGAGGCACATCATAATTCTGCTCTTGCAGGACATCCAGGGAGTAAGGCTACTTTAGATCTCCTTTCTCGCCGGTTTTGGTGGCCTAATGCTAATAAAGATGTTATAACTTTTGTCGCGTCATGTGGGGTGTGTGCTCGCTCTAAAACCCCTCATACCCGTCCGTCTGGGACCCTTTTACCCTTGAAACTTCCGGAGCGTCCATGGACTCATTTATCTATGGACTTCATTACGGACCTTCCTCCGTCGTCAGGGAATACTGTCATACTGGTGATTGTTGACAGGTTCAGTAAGATGGCACATTTCGTTGCTCTTCCTGCACTCCCTAATGCTAAAACTCTGGCGCAGGTGTTCATTAGGGAGATCGTTAGACTTCATGGGTTGCCTTCTGATGTGGTGTCAGATAGGGGGTCTCAGTTTGTGTCCAAATTTTGGAGGGCATTTTGTTTACGTCGGGGGATGCAATTGTCATTTTCCTCGGCTTTTCATCCGCAGACCAATGGTCAGATAGAGCGTCTGAATCAGAGCTTAGAGACATATCTCCGGTGTTTTGTCTCAGAGAACCAAGAGGACTGGTCTTCTTTCTTGCCTCTGGCAGAGTTCGCTCTTAACAACAGGCGGAGCGAGTCCACTGGTAAGTCCCCGTTTTTTGGGGCATATGGTTTTCATCCCCAGTTTTGTACTTTCAATGGGGGGGGCCCTTCTGGGGTTCCTGAGGAGGAGCGTTTCTCGTCGTCACTTGCTTCTGGGTGGAGAGGTGTATTGAATAATCTGAGTGCGATGGGGAACCGTTACAAACGTATGGCTGATAGGAGGAGAGTTTCTGGTCCAGATCTGAATGTGAACGATCTGGTATGGTTGTCTACCAGGAATATAAAACTTAAAGTGCCCTCCTGGAAACTGGGTCCCAGATTCATCGGGCCGTACAGGATCAGTTCCATAATTAATCCTGTGGCATTTCGTCTGGACCTCCCTCCTACGTTTAAAATTCATAATGTGTTCCACAAGTCATTACTTAAAAGGTATGTGGCACCAGTCATACCGTCACCTCTACCTCCTCCTCCTGTGTTGGTCAATGGTAACTTGGAATTTCAAGTATCAAAGATCATTGACTCACGTCTGAATCGCCGGTCCCTTCAGTACTTGGTGCATTGGAAGGGGTATGGTCCAGAGGAGAGGACGTGGGTCCCTGCGTCTGATGTTAACGCAGATCGTTTGGTTCGGACCTTCCACAGAACTCACCCGGGCAGGCCTGGCCCTGAGGGTCCGGAGGCCCCTCGTAGAAGGGGGGGTACTGTCATGTGTGCATTGCCACGAAGATCGTCGCGGTTGCACATTTTGACTTCTCACAGCTGAGCTGCTGTTTCTTTGTGTTTGGCAGCTAGGGAGTTAATTCTGTCTGTGCTCGGTTCTGGGACTGGGTGCAGTTTCTCACGGCTGCAATTGATTATTTGTTGATTGGTTTCCTTTAAATTCCTGGTTGTCTGCTTGGGGAGTTGCCAGTGAAACCTTCATGCAGACCACAGATAGGAATGAATCTGTATAGACTTTAGTTGTGAGCTCCTTAGTTGTTCTAAGCTCAACTTGGTTAGAGTTTATTTCCCAGACCATTTATGTTCCTTTGGTGTTTGAGTGTGTATGCAAGCGAGTGTTATCCTGTCTGTCTTATATGTCTAATCTGTGTATTTAGCTAAGATCAGCCCATATCCCTTTGGTGGTAGTCAGGATCCTTCTTAGGACTGATTACAGGGTTCAGGGTCTGATAGGAGACAGGGTTAGGTTGGAGACTTGGACCTCTGAACCATTATCAGTACCTCCAAGGTGAGGGATTAGTTAGGACCCCAGTTTAGGGTCAGGTTAGATCCCGGTCCACCTCTTTCCTGTTTCAGCTCATCAAGTCCTCAAGATTAACCCTGAGTTCAGCAGATATCGTGTCAGGTAAATCTATTCTATACTTACATGCTGATGTTGCTATACTAGTTGTTGTATAGAGTGTTGTTCCTGTATTAATAGTTTACTGACATTGTATACATATCATTAGACAGCGTGACACAGCCTCTGTGGTCTTTCAGAGAAGGTAAAGTGTATATACTGACAGACATGTAACACTTACATTACACACAGGCAGACGTCCTGTTAGTAAGTATATGACTTATTAAGGTAATTGCTTGCACTAGAAATTTTAGGAACTTCATAGCAAAAGGGGTCAATACATATGCACATGCCAATTTTTGTTATTTAATCCCATAAATTTAATTTATGCCTATATTTTTTCTCACATCACTTCACCAACTTAGACTATTTAATGCTGATGCATCGCACACAAATCGGATTCCAAAAATATTTAATTGTAAAAACTGGCCTGGGCAGGAAGGTGAAAACAGCCTTCGGGGAGAAGGGGTTAAACACAACTTGTAATGTAACAAAATAGCTAAAAAGCCAAGGGTGCTTAATACTTTGGCAAGCCACTGTAATTGATGTGTTAGTTGTTTTTTTAACAGTTTCTGCATTTTTAGAAGAGGAGTAAGAAAGACATTTTTTACTTTATCTCCATGGCAGATTATGAATTTTATTTTGGAGGTAAAAAAAAAAAACAAAAACAAAAAAACAGAAAACAAGTGAGTAATCAAAAATATGAATTATGCATATTTTAGCGCAATCAGTCCAAGAAAAGTCATCTTTTAACTTATACCTGAAGCACATGGGATGGAGGCCACATAGTTCACTGGAAATCAGCAGTTCCACAGCCCGTCTTCTGCACACTCAGACAATACACAAACACTGTGGGAGGGATCATGTGGCACCAGTGTATTTACTGCGCGGCAAAGCTGTGTGCTTTTAGCTACACATTCTTCATTATAAGTGGAACACAATTAAATACACAGTAACTGCATCACTAAACTGTGAGAAATTGTGGTAATCCCTCTGCTGTTTTGTCACTTATAGCAGTGTTCCCCAACTCCAGTCCTCAAGGCCACCAACAGGTCATGTTTTCAGGATTTCCTTAGTATTGCCCAGGTGATAATTGCATCACCTGGGCAATACAAAGGAAATCCTGAAAACATGACCTGTTGGCGGGCCTTGAGGACTGGAGTCGGGGAACAATGACTTATAGGGTTGATCGAATAGCTTCGGATAACTCATCTGAATAGCTATAGCGCTTACCGAATAGCTGCCTCGGTAAGCAAGATACCTGGAGCGCTCCCGATAATCAGCTGTTCAGCGTCGCAGCTGCATGTGTCGCGGCTGTGTGACAGTCACAAAACATACATGGAGTGCCCAACAATCAGGCTCTCCATGCAGGTGTTGAGACTGCCACACAGTCACGACACATGCAGCTGCGGCATCGAAAGCTGATTATCGGGAGCGCTCCAGGTATCTAGGTTACCGATGCAGCTATTCAGTAAGCGCTATAGCTATTTGGATAAGGAGCTATCCAAAGCTATTCGATCAACCCTAGTCACTTACTAATTTGCTGTAGCTATGTGTGAACTGTGCTATTATCCATTAGTAAGTGAAGCATTAAAGGTGATCAGTCAGCAGGTTTTTGCTATGTAAAAAAAAATATATATGCAAGAAATATGTTTTCAGGTACAGTTATTGTAAGGTAGATAGTTGATTTTAAATTTCAGGATTCTGGAATATTGTGATTTGTATTAACAAAAAAAATAACAATGTCTTCCCTGTGACACACAAGGCTAGCTTTCAGGATTCTTCTTTACTAGCAAAATTAGGACACAAGGTATTAAACTGCCTTCCTGGTTTGCAATTGCAGTGTATGAAAATAAAACCCTGCTATTATTAAGACGCTGTCACTGCAGTATATCATTGATTAATTAATTCACAATCACATTAATTATACAGCTACAGGACCTCCCTATCTCACTTAAATCTTTAATTATTATTCACAGTCTACCAATTTCTACACATTTCAATGTGCTTCACTAGTTCAGTAGTGTTAACACAATCCAATCTCTGCCTCTTTCTGAGGTCAGGGCCCACAGCTCAATGTGGAATGAGCTGTGGGCCCTGACCTCTATTCCTTGGCAACAAAAACATAAAAGGTGCTGCTTGGCCAGCCCTCAGTTTTTACACTGGCTACAATAGCTACCCCTGCACTAGACAATGCGATGCGATAGCTGCAGGACATTTTGGGGCGATTGGTATGTAATTTGACAACAGTATGAGGTACGAACAGAGACACTGTTTCCAGCGATGTATCACTAAGTTTACTTTGTGTAACAGTTATAATAGAATCACAGTTTTATTTGCTTCAGATTCAGTTGTTGAGCTGTGTGTAACCCCACCCACATCGCAGCTTTCTATATGCATTGTATAGTGACGGAAAGCTGCTAATCTGTGGTGGGGCCATGGTTGGACAATCAGACACGAGGCCAGTTGTTCTGTAGTGATAATCTCCTTAAAAAAACACTGATTTTATTGAAACATCTAAACACAGTCCAAGGGACACATCACTGTATCAGGGTCTCTGCTCTGACATTATGGTGATTACCATATTTTTCTAACTATAAGACGCACCAGACTATAAGACGCACCCAGGTTTTAACCCCTTCATGACCCAGCCTATTTTGACCTTAAAGACCTTGCCATTTTTTGCAATTCTGACCAGTGTCCCTTCATGAGGTAATAACTAAGGAACGCTTCAACGGATCCTAGCGATTCTGAGATTGTTTTTTCGTGACATATTGGGCTTCATGTTAGTGGTAAATTTAGGTCGATAATTTTTGCGTTTATTTGTGAAAAAAATGAAAATTTGGCGAAAATTTTGAAAATTTTGTAATTTTCAAATTTTTTATTTTTATTCTGTTAAACCACAGAGTTATGTGACACAAAATAGTTAATAAATAACATTTCCCACATGTCTACTTTACATCAGCACAATGTTGGGAACAACATTTTTTTTTGTTAGGAAGTTACAAGGGTTAAAATTTGACCAGCAATTTCTCATTTTTACAGCAAAATTTACAAAACCATTTTTTTTAGGGACCACATCACATTTGAAGTCACTTTGAGTGGTCTATATGGCAGAAAATACCCAAAAGTGACACCATTATAAAACCTGCACCCCTCAAGCTACTCAAAACTACATTCAAGAAGATTATTAACCCTTCAGGTGCTTCACAGGAACTAAAGCAACGTGGATGGAAAAAATGGACATTTTAATTTTTCCAACAAAAATTTTCTTTTAGCATCAATTTTTTCATTTTTACATGGGCAACAGGATAAAATGGATCCTAAAATTTGTTGGGCAATTTCTCCTGAGTACACAGATACCTCATATGTGGTCATAAACCACTGTATGGGCGCACGGCAGGGCTCAGAAGGGAAGGAGCGCCATTTGACTTTTTGAATGGAAAATATGCTGGAATATTTAGCGGTTGCCATGTCGCATTTCGAGAGTCCCTGTGTGCCTAAACATTGGAGCTTCCCCACAAGTGACCCATTTTGGAAACTAGACCAACTAAGGAACTTATCTAGATGCATAGTGAGCACTTTGAACCCCAGGTGCTTCACAAATTGATCCGTAAAAAAAAAGAAAGTACTATTTTTTTACAAAAATTTTCTTTTAGCCTCAATTTTTTCATTTTCACATGGGCAACAGTATAAATTGGATCCTAAAATTTGCTGGGCAGTTTCTCCTGAGTACACATATACCTCATATGTGATCATAAACCACTGTTTGGGCGCACGGCAGGGCTCAGAAGGGAAGGAGCGCCATTTGACTTTTTGAATGGAAAATATGCTGGAATATTTAGCGGTTGCCATGTCGCATTTCGAGAGTCCCTGTGTGCCTAAACATTGGAGCTTCCCCACAAGTGACCCCATTTTGGAAACTAGACCAACTAAGGAACTTATCTAGATGCATAGTGAGCACTTTGAACCCCCAGGTGCTTCACAAATTGATCCGTAAAAAAAAGAAAGTACTATTTTTTTACAAAAATTTTCTTTTAGCCTCAATTTTTTCATTTTCACATGGGCAACAGTATAAATTGGATCCTAAAATTTGCTGGGCAGTTTCTCCTGAGTACACATATACCTCATATGTGATCATAAACCACTGTTTGGGCGCACGGCAGGGCTCAGAAGGGAAGGAGCGCCATTTGACTTTTTGAATGGAAAATATGCTGGAATATTTAGCGGTTGCCATGTCGCATTTGGAGAGTCCCTGTGTGCCTAAACATTGGAGCTCCCCCACAAGTGACCCAATTTTGGAAACTAGACCCCTAAGGAACTTATCTAGATGCATAGTGAGCACTTTGAACCCCAGGTGCTTCACAAATTGATCTGTAAAAAAAGTACTTTTTTTTCACAAAAATTTTCTTTTAGCCTCAGTTTTTTCATTTTCACATGGGCAACAGTATAAATTGGATCCTAAAATTTGTTGGGCAATTTCTCCTGAGTACACAGATACCTCATATGTGGTCATAAACCACTGTTTGGGTGCACAGCAGGGCTCAGAAGGGAAGGAGCACCATTTGACTTTTTGAATGGAAAATATGCTGGAATATTTAGCTGTTGCCATGTCGCATTTGGAGAGTCCCTGTGTGCCTAAACATTGGAAATCCCCCACAAGTGACCCCATTACGGAAACTAGACCCCCTAAGGAACTTATCTAGCTGCATAGTGAGCACTTTGAACCCCGGTGCTTCAAAAATTGATCCGTAAAAAAAGAAAGTACTTTTTTTTCACAAAAATTTTCTTTTAGCCTCAGTTTTTTCATTTTCACATGGGCAACAGTATAAATTGGATCGTAAAATTTGTTGGGCAATTTCTCCTGAGTACACAGATACCTCATATGTGGTCATAAACCACTGTTTGGGCGCACGGCAGGGCTCAGAAGGGAAGGAGCGCCATTTGACTTTTTGAATGGAAAATTAGCTCCAATCGTTAGCGGACACCATGTCGTGTTTGGAGAGCCCCTGTGTGCCTAAAGTTTAGAGCTCCCCCACAAATGACCTCATTTTGGAAACTAGACCCCCTAAGGAACTTATCTATATGCAAAGTGAGCACTACGAACCCCCAGGTGCTTCACAGAAGTTTATAACGCAGAGACGTGAAAATAAAAAATCTTTTTTTTCTCAAAAAATTATTTTTTAGCCCACTATTTTTTTATTTTCACAATGGTTACAGGAGAAATTGGACCACAAAAGTTGTTGTCCAGTGTGTCCTGAGTACGCTAGTACCCCATATGTTGGGGGGGAACCATTGTTTGGGCACACGTCAGAGCTCGGAAGGGATGTAGTGACGCTTTGAAATGCCGACTTGATGGAATGGTCTGCGGGCATCATGTTACGTTTGCAGAGCCCCTGATGTGCCTAAACAGTAGAAACCCCCCACAAGTGACCCCATTTTGTAAACTAGACCCCAAAGGAACTTATCCAGATCGCGTTATGCTATACCCGCTATCGCAGATGAATCATCAGATGATTCATCTGTGCTAGCGGTGACGGAGCCCAGACGCTGCAGCCCGTGTCCGAGGCTCCGTCACTAAATGACGGCACGTTGCGAACGCATGCCGCTTTACGGAATGCGTTGCGATGCGCACACAAAAGGGGTGAATGGCAGCGTTAACGGACTGCGTTACACCACGTTATACCGCGGTGAAACGCAGTCCATCTAACGGACTGCCATAATGCAATATGACCACAGCCTAACCCTAACCCTGAGGCCCCGTGCACCCGTTGCTGATTCACTTGCGGATTTTTCTAAAATCCGCAGGTAAAATTACCTGCGTTTTACCTGCGAATTTAGCGCGGATTTGCTGCGGTTTTTCCATGCGGTTTTACAACTATAATGGAATAGGTGTAAAACCGCTGCGGAATCCGCACAAAGAATTGACATGCTGCGGATTTAAAACCGCAGCAAATTCCGCAGCATGTGCACAGCGTTTTTTTTTACCATTTATTTGCATTGTACTGTACATAGTTTCTGGATCTGCTGTGGATCTGCAGCGCCAAATCCGCTGCGGATCCGCAGCGAAATCCGCTGCGGATCAGCAGCGAAATCAGCTGCGGATCAGCAGCGAAATCCGCTGCAGATCAGCAGCGAAATCCCCTGCGGATACGCATGGAAATCCACTGCGGATCCCCAGCGAAATAAGCTGCGGATCAGCAGCTAAATCCACTGCGGATCAGCAGTGAAATCCGCTGCGGATCAGCAGCGAAATCCGCTGCGGATCAGAGGCAAAATCCGGTGCTGATCCGCAGCAAAATCCGCTGCGGATCAGAGGCAAAATCCGCTGCGGATCAGCAGCTAAATCCGCTGCGGATCAGCAGCGAAATCCGCTGCGGATCCCCAGAGAAATCTGCTGCGGATCAGCAGCGAAATCCACTGCGGATCCGCAGCAAAATACGCTGCGGATCAGCAGTGAAATCCGCTGCGGATCTGCAGCAAAATCCGCTGCGGATCCGCAGCAAAATCCGCAACGTGTGGACAGGGCCTAAAAGGAAAACAAAAAAAATTCTTTATTTTATTTTTTGTCCCTACCTATGACAGGGGGGGTTCATTAACTTTTATTTTGATCACTGTGAGAGTTTATCACAGTGATCAAAATAAATTGTACTTTGAAAGGCGCACTGCGCATGCGCCGGCCGCACTGCGCATGCGCCCGCCATTTTCCAAGATGGCGGCGCCCATGAAGAGTCCCGGTCGGACGCCGGGACGGATCAAGGGGCCGCAGAAGACCGGGGGAGGTGAGGACAGGCGTGGGGGGGTGATCGGAGGGCGGGGGGAGCGGACCACACTGGAGAGGATCGGATCGGAGCGCACAGCAATTGATAGTAACGGCTGTGACCGATCGCCGCCATGAATCGGCGGCGGCGGCCGATCACCACCGTTACTCGGTGTGGGGAGGGTGGGAACATAGTGTCCAGCCATGGCCGATGCTATTGCAGCCAATCAGAGCAATCGTAACCACATGGGGGTTAAGCCACCCCCACTGTGGTGATGCGCAAGGGGTCCTGTGCCTGCGGGTCGGGTGACCTTTCAGTGACCCCGGTCACCCGACCCGCAGGAACATGATTTATAGCATGACGCCTACGTTGGCGTCATCGGTCGGGATGACACAGGTTTTCATGACGCCAACGTAGGCGTCATGGGTCGGGAAGGGGTTAAAGGAAGAAATTAGGAAAAAAAAATGTAAGTAAAAATTGTGGTCAATTCTGTACTTAACATTCTCTATCCTTATATATATGGTCCCCTCATCTCCATCCTGATACACATGGCCCCTCTCATCCCTATCCTCGTATGCATCGCCCCCTCATCCCTATTCTGGTAGGAATGGTCCTCCTCATCCCTATCCTGGTATGCAGGGTCCCCATCTCGTCCTCGTGTGCATGATGTGGAGAGGTGGATATTCATTTCTCTTAAGTAGTGGTACACGTTACCGCCGGCAGCAGCAGGAAGCCGGCGGCTGACACTTTACGCGCTACTGAAGAGCAATGAATACTCACTGATCTTGCGCGCACACAGTCCCGACATGCAGAGCACTGAGGATTCCGGCAGCTGCTCTTCAGCTTGCAAACACCTCAAGGAATGGATTTAGATGTGTGGTAAGCACCTTAAACCATCAGGTGCTTCACAGAAGTTTATAACGCTGAGCCATGAAAATAATTAAAAACAAAACAAAACACACTGTTCCCACAAAAAAGTTTTAGCCCTAAATTTTACATTTTATATGGGTAACAGGAGAAATTGCACATTACAATTTGTTGTGCAATTTCTCCTAAGATACTTAATATGAGGAGAAAACTACTGTTTGGTGCATGGCAGGGCTCGGAAGTGAAGGAGCGTCATTTGACTTTTTGAATGTAAAAATTGCTGGAATCATTAGCGGACGCCATTTCTAGTTTGGAGAGCCCCTGATGTGCCTAAACAATGGAAACCCCCATGACTGTATTTCGATGAGCACCTTGAATCTATAGGTGCTTTACAGAAGTCTGTAATGTTGAGCCGTGAAAATTAAAAAAAAATCACTTTTTCCCCACAAAAATGTTATTTTAGCCCCATTTTTTTTACAAGGGTAACTGGAGAATTTGCACCATACAATTTGTTGTGCAATTTCTCCTGAGTACGCCGATACCCCATATGTGGGGGAAAACTACTTTTGAGGCACAATGCAAAGCTCAGAAGGGAAGAAGCGCCATATTGGAGTTCAGATTATGCTGGAATGGTTTAAGGGTGCTATGTCACATTAGCAGAGCCCTTGAGGTGCCAGAGCAACAGAAACCCCCATATGTGAACTAATTTTACAAACTATACTCCCAATGAATTCATCCAGGGGTGCAAATCATATTGACACCACATGTGCCTTACAGAATGTTATACCATTAAGTGGTAAAGAAAGAATAAACTACATTTTTAGCATTAAAATGTTGTTTTAGCCCCAAGTTTTTAATTTTTCTAAGGGCTACTAAATTTTTTTTTACAACAAACTGAGGTCCATGTTTTCCTGAGTGCATCAATACCCTACATGTAATAGAGAAGTATTTTACAGGCACAGTGCAAAGATAAGAAGGGAAGGAGCCCATATTATAGTGCAGATTTTACTGTTATGGTTTGCGGGTGCCACAACCCAAGGGGAGAACCCCGAGTTGCCAGAAACCCCATAAGTTACCCCATTTTACAAACTACACCTCTCAACAAATTCATCTAGGGGTGCAGTGATCATATTGACACCAAAGGTGTGTCACAGAATTTTATACCATTGGGCAGTGAAGAAAAATAATTACATTTTTACCAACAAAATTTTGTTTTAGCCCCAGATTTTACATTTTCACACAAGAAGTAGGTAAAATGGCACTATAATTTGTCCTACATTTTCTATTGAACGTGGCAATACCCATATGTGACTGTACAGTATTGCTTAGCCATACGGAGAGACTCGCGAGAGACAGAGCTCTATTTCCCTTCAGGAACGCAGATTTTCCTAGAATATTTTTAGAACTCCATATACTATTATTTTTATTTTCAGAAGTGCACAAAACTGTGGCTGACAGCACTTTTATGCAATCCTTAAAAGACGGACACCGCTATATCATAGGTCCTATGGCATCCACAGTTCCTCCATCTGCCTCATTACAGGGAATTTTCTGCCAGGGGTTCCATATTTCAGAGATTTTCATGGAAACCCCAGTGCAAGCGCTCAGCGCAGGATAAATGTGCGCCTTACTGAGATCTTTGGGAGGCAGAATGAACAAATCAACAGCAGGTGAAGAATTGGTTTTATTTTTTTTACGTCATTCCTTGTATGGTATAAGTGATTTGGCGACTTTATTCTTCGGGTTGGTTCAATTGCAGTGATACAAAATTTACATAGGATTTTTTTTATGTTTGGCTGTTGTCATACACTAAAAATGTTTTTAATTGCAAAAACTAGTTTTTGCCTCACCAGATTTTCAAAGCTATAATTTTTTTTCATATTGCAGCCCACAGGGTCATGTGAGGGCTTGGTTTTTACGGGAGTGATGAGTTGACGTTTATATTGGTACCATTTTCAGACACATGACATTTTTTGATTGCTTAGTATTGCTCGGATTCGCCCATCTCTAATCATGAGTGCTTTTATTTATACCCAAAAAAACAGGCAACCTTTGGGGACTACAGGTGAAACAGAAGTCTTGAGCTAGTACGTTTCCAGAAAGCAGGCATAGCAGTAACAGAGCATTGTTTTGAGACGGTTGAGCTTGTGACATTATTAATGAAATAGAATTATATAGCGATCCCTTATAAACTTGAAAAATAGAGTGTTTACTTCTGCATTTGAGCCAGATACAGGCAGGGAAAGGAATACTGACTCCAAAAGCCAAAGAAGTAAGGGGCCAATATTCTTTTTATAATTTATGTAGTGGGTTATTCCAGGAGAACCCCTTTAAACAATCCTTATTTAATGACCTTCAATAAGTGACAGTCAAATTCAAAAAACACTTTTTTCATCTACAAAAAGAAACTACTGAAGAAAATGACATTTTTCTTTCAAAATCTGCTACAATTAAAGAAAGAAGAAGTTGGCAGAACAAACTGCCAGGACAAAGAACACTGTTCTACTTCTCTGTGATACCCTGACAGCACTCAGATTTTAGTCTTAGTCGGTAAGATTACATTTTTACTCATTTTGGAGGTTGAACACAGGAAGGGTAAAAGAGCGTCTAAGGCAAGACAATGTATTAACCTTTCTTATTTCATTTACTTTGAGACAGTCAACCTTCAGCTTGCGCCACGTATACCTTCTACAATTAAAAGATACCATTTATCATAAAGTTATTGCATTTTAACAGAGTTATGTGAAGCTTCCAGCAAAGACATCTTGGGTTTCAGCTCAGAGCCTTTTGATAGAATCATGTTTTTGTATGTAAGGAAAAGAAAACTTTTTTTTTTCCCTGTGGAACATACCACGGCATGTTAATTCAGCATTAATTATAGAACATGTCAAACTGTATTTCAGTCAAAGCTCGCTGCAAGTCTCCTGAGCTTTCTTAATGACAGTAATTATAGGTCATAAAAAGAGTCGTCTGAAATTAACATTTCTCTCATGTCTTGATGGGAAGATGTAAATGGTCACACGATGCAGATGTTTTGATTAGTAAAATTTTCACTTCCTTTTTTGTTTCAATGCTTGTCAAATTTCACAGTGCTAAACCTCTGGGTGCTTTTTATCAGCTGCCAGAAAATCAAAGTGGAGGTGTATCCAAATACACTGAAAAAAATGGAAAGAATAAAAAAAAAAAGATCTTTCAAAGTTTCATCTGCTTCATATTTCGAAATGTCCTATTTTCCTCCTGATTGTTTCATTTCCCCAGGCACATCATCCATTCTCTGGGCTTCTGACAGACAACACTTTTTGGATCACGAGAAAAATTTACAGAGAAAATACACTTACATAAACTTCCAGGATAAACAGAGCGTCTATTAATACTCTACAGTATATCAGGTGTCCTACTTCACAAGAAAAGACATCTGAAGGAGGAGTAACAATTAGACAGATTTAAATATTTTTTTGTTATTTTGGCTGCATGGTGACTTTGGATAGAACGAATGTTTGATGTAGAAGGTTAAGGCTATGTGCCCACGTTCAGGTTTGTTTGCAGAATTTTCCTGATCAAAACCGGACTCCTTTCCCAGGAAATCTGCACACTTGTTTTTGCGTTTTTATCGCGGTTTTTACACGGTTTTTGAGCGGATTTTTCACGCTTTTTTCCGGAGCATCCTAATAATATAGCGGCAAATCCGCAGATTTTCAGAAAAATTAAAGAACATGCTGCGTTTTTTTGCGGAAAAAAAACTCAGCATGTGCACAAAAATTGCGGAATGCATTCTAATAATGGGATGCTTAATGTATGCGTTTTTTAACCGCCGTAAAAACGCTAAAAAAACCTGAACGTGGGCACATAGCCTAAAGGTCATTAATGAGAACGGAAATACACAAGAAAAAAGGTGCAGCCAATAAATGCAGACTGCACCCACAACATTATAAATGTGTCATGACGGACTTGTCTGTGTTACACCCCTTCAGGACTATAATACATGTATGGCACTATTTTTGGGAAAAAAATATTAACGCTTCTTTAAGGCACCATTCTAGCATTTTTTTTTCGACGCTGGCGTGGTGCTTTAGGCGTAATCCCCTGTCCCTGGTCATAAACGCAACCTTCAGCGTGTTCACAGTTTTTCGGCGATGGCCCAGTTCCGTAGCGCCATCTTGTGAGTGCAGCTTCTGAGTGGCTCAGAAGCATCGACAAGCGATAGATGCTACTGTGCATGTTCCGCCTCCAGCACCATTTTGCTGAAGTTATTTTTTTTTTTAAAGCTAACACTATTATATGCAAGCGATAGATGCTACTGGGCATGCGCCACCATCGGCACCATTTTGCAAAAGTTGTTTTTTTTTCAAAGCCAACACTATTACTGTATATGCAGTATGGAAAATAGGAGGCAGGTGACTGAAGTTTCAGTGACCTGTCATAAGTCCATAAGTATGAATATTTAAGCAGAGTACCACATAAAGTCCCATCCAATGGCCGCCCCAAAGCACCTCATTAACTGAAAACTGCAAACACTAATTAAACAACAACCACAAGATGGATTTCATCAACCAAGGTATCATTTTACTCAGTATAACTGGCACCAACCAGACACTGTCTGTAGTTTACTTAGCAAATCCTGTTGACAGGTTTGCTTTAACTGGAAAAGTCTTCAGAAGCCCTCCTCTTCCACCTGACTTCCTTCTTGCCACATGGAATTGTGCTCTTTAAGATTGACAGGTTGGACTAGCAGATTTGCCATGCTACAGATACAAACTATTTGTTTTTCCATACTATAAACATCAGAGAAGCGCAAGGACACTAAAGCTGTCCAGATCCAGGGATCTGGACAAGCTTCAGGGTGGTGCTTACAAGATCTAAAGCAGAGCTACCAAATCACACTCCTCCTCTAGTAACCTGGCCTCCTCTGATAAACAGCAGAAGTGGCCAGTGGGCTAGGCAGATGTCAGCACTCAATAGAATTAAAAATACTTTCAGTTCTTGAGAACAGAGCAGATTTTTAACAAGTAAATTGCAAAGTTGCTTGTGTTTTGCAAGCACTTTGCAATTTTGCCATTTAACAGGATGAGAGAACCCCTTTAAATGAATAATTAACATGGTATGTACAGTACAGACCAAAAGTTTGGACACACCTTCTCATTCAACGTATTTTCTGTATTTTCACGACTATGAAAATTGTAGAATCACACTGAAGGCATCAAAACTTTGAATTAACACATGTGGAATTATAAATTACACTTTATAAAAAAGTGGAAAACAACTGAAAATATGTCTTATAGTCTAGGTTCTTCAAAGTAGCCACCTTTTGCTTTGATTACTTATTTGCACGCAGAAAAGGTGAACGGATGGACTCTACATGCCTAGTTCCCACCGTGAAGCATGGAGGAGGTGGTGTGGTGGTGTGGGGGGGCTTTGCTGGTGACACTGTTGGGGATTTATTCAAAATTGAAGGCATACTGAACCAGCATGGCTACTACAGCATCTTGCAGCAGCATGCTATTCCATCCGGTTTGCGTTTAGTTGGACCATCATTTATTTTTCAACAGGACAATGACCCCAAACACACCTCCAGACTGTGTAAGGGCTATTGGACCAAGAAGGAGAGTGTTGGGGTACTACGCCAGATGACCTGGCCTCCACAGTCACCAGACCTGAACCCAATCGAGATGGTTTGGGATAAGCTGTACCGCTCACCGCTTCAATTTTGATTAAATCCCCAACAGTGTCACCAGCAAAGCACCCCCACACCATCACACCACCTCCTCCATGCTTCACGGTGGGAACCAGGCATGTAGAGTCCATCCGTTCACCTTTTCTGCGTGCAAAGCAGTAATCAAAGCAAAAGGCAGCTACTTTGAAGAACCTAGAATATAAGACATTTTCAGTTGTTTCACACTTTTTTGTAAAGTGTAATGTATAATTCCACATGTGTTAATTCATAGTTTTGATGCCTTCAGTGTCATTCTACAATTTTCATAGTCATGAAAATACAGAAAAATCTTTGAATGAGAAGGTGTGTCCAAACTTTTGGTCTGTACTGTATATGTGTATATGTACTCCATGGTATGTTTATGTACAAATAATCACTAGATCATTTTGTAGATAGATGACCTTAACTATTATGCTATGCAACTTTATTTCCAATAAGTATCCAAAATTTTTAACTACAAGCTCCAGCCAATTCATACATGGCCAGCAGACACGGCAAGGGGATCTTCTTTGCTAGGAACCTATCCTAATGTGATTTCTCTCCTGGGCTGAAGCCTACATTTGTATGGGTAGGTAGGTTCTTGCTGTAGTTAAAACCACCACGGGCTGATGGGGGGAGTGCATAGTCAGAGAACCTGTATATACAAATATAAAAAGACAGACCCAGGAGAGAAAGCACATTAGTATAGGTTCCCAGCAAAAAAAAGGTTGCCTTGCCGTGGCTGCTGAGCATGAATGAATTGGCCAAGTATCTTCGTAATTTAAATTTCACATATTTCATGTTTACATGCTATAAAACTACAGAGTGCAACTTTATTTGACAGTTATGTATGGAGATGGCTACTCTTAGTATGCATCTTTACACACTAGTTTTTGATTTGGAAGTGGTGGTCAGTCATTTGATATTTATACATAGACTCTCTGACTGAGCACTCCACCTAATAGGCCCGTGAAGGTTTTGATTACAGTAGGATCCTACCTACCCATATAAATGTAGGCTTTAGCCCAGGTGAGGAATCACATTCCCAGCAAAGAAGGTCACCTTGCCATGGCTTTGCATGAATTGGCCAAATTATGTGCTAAGTGTCTTTGTTCTTTCCTATTTTGTAGAGCAGTAATGCAATTCAAATGTCATATATTTTATGTTTACATGCTATAGCACTGCAGAGCGAAATTTTATCAGGGAGAATAGCTGCCATCTAAAAAACAAGGCACATAATCACAAGCATGAAGCTGCCTAATAATGTCAATGCCCTCTTGAACCCGGTCTTGCTTAGCAGTAGTGGTTTTTCTTAGGCTAGGGTCACACCACCATATTTTCTCTACTATGAGAGAAATTGGCAAATTATGCTAATCACACTCTGATCATACACTGATCAGAGTTTGATCATCGCATGATCATAGTGTGCTCTGATTTTCTCAGATGAGTAAAGGATGGAGAAAATAAATTCTTCATCTCCTCCATTCTGTCAGTTTGTGGAAATCGGACAGCAATCAGATATCATCCGAGTGCAGTCCGATTTTGTCCACGGGCTTACTAACAAGTATGGCCGAGTACGATTCGAATATCAGATGCAAATTGATAATCCTGCAGGTTTTACCTCAGGCAGACTCTCCTAGGAAAAAATCGAGCATGTGCATGGCCCCATAGAATAACATCGCTCTTAGCGCTGTACGTTGTTTTGTCAGCTCGTACATTGACTGAAGATACTGTCGTCTGCATGATCCTTAAATCTTACAAATTTAAGAGAAATGGAAATGGGATTCGGAACCACATAATGCCAAATAATAGTTTCCATACCAACACTAACAATTGGTCACTATATGTTAGCACAGTGCAATAAAAAAAAATACACCTAAAACAAAAATCAGAATTTTTAGAACTATGCTAATTGTACAAGCCCAGTGGGGAATTAGCAGAAATTAAAAGCAAAACACTTGGAATAGGAAAAGGCCGACACCTTAAGTAATAATAAAACTAATACTTGACATTCATCTTCCTAGAAAATAATAATAAGATAAACTTTTGCAAGGGCATTCTGAGCAGCCAATCCGGTTTTATTAATAATTTCCTGCTCCTATATTGGAAGCTCACATTATCTGGTCACAGTCACAGTAGACCTGCACAGATATTTAATAAAGCTGCCATTGGTAATCCTCTCTGATTACCTATAAGCTTCCAGCTGTAATACACACTGTGCTACAGCTCCGTAGAAGGACATCACACTGTCACCTGGTATGATGTTTGACAGCTTATTCTGCAATATCAAGCTAGCACAAAATTGCTTTTTCCAAATCCATCCCTAGTTAATAACTGAAGGCAATAATGGTATTCAGCATGCGTAATATACTGAGAAGGCAAAATGAGGCAACAGAGAGAAAATGATTAAAGACTGACTATTATGAGGAGGAGATCAAACGTTGAATTTTGAAACCGACAACAATGGTTCAATTACAACATCATGCAGAGAGCGCTGCGAGTCTACATTGCGATTCGGGGAGACGCACGCACACCACAAAGACCCATTGTGTGAATAAGAGATGCCTTCTAATTTCAATTTAAACAAAGCAATATTTCACATTTTATTTTCGTGACAACTGTATGCACAATAATTCTCCCGTGAGCCGGGCAGGGACTTATCTCTCGATAAACTACGTACCGTGCACATTCATCTGCTTGTGCACAACGCTCTGCTCAGGTTTTCCTGCGTGCACCCGTTACAGCACGACATAAGAATTAATGCAGGTTTTAATCTCCATGTAAGGGACTCAAGTCTACAGAATGTAAAGAAGCTTGCTACACACAGTCCACCATATTGCTGAATATGCATGTTATACTGGAGGAGTGGCTCTGCGTCAAGGGATTTTACTTACATCCTGACTAGCTGAACTAGAACAAAGCTGAAAATCCTCTTTTTTGTTAATTTTTATAGATCAATTCAATTGCTTGGTTACAGTGTTGCCAAATTGACTTTTTTTTTTTTTTTTCTAGACAGCTTATTAAAAAGTCAAGGACAGACAAGATTTTTGATGAACACATTGAAAAACCTTATGACATAATTCTGAGTATAAGTGATCCATGCCTACAGCCAATAGTTCTGATGAGAAGACATCAGCTGAATTCACTGCAAACTCTAAAATGTCTATAATTACAGTCAGAATAATCTGAAGAAATTTATTCTGCTTAAAAAAAAATCACAGACACCTAAAATGTTTTTTTACGGACAGGGGAAAAAAGTGCCCTATTTTTACAGACTATCCTGGAAATTCTAGATGGTTGGAAACCCTCCTAAGCTTATCTTCACATGTCCAGTAGTTCTTTTTTATCATAAAAACAGAAATAAAATGTTGCAGTACATTCATTTGAATGGAAGTGTCATAAAACATCTTCTTCTTCCCTCCTCACCAGGTGCAATGTTTTTTTTTAACTGTATCAAAAAACACAGTTGGCACAACTTTTTTTGCCAGGCCAAAAGAAAAAAAATGTATAACTACTGGATGCATTTTTTTAAATATTGAAATGTATAGAAAACTGATAATGATGAATAGTTTCCATTTTCTTTTGGCTTTACTCTGTAACGGATATATTTTTTTAAAATACTGGATACTGCATAATTTACAAACAGATGACAACTGGACATGTGAACGGAGCCTTAGAGTCTCTACATACATTACACTAACATATCGACAGTCTAATGTGTAGAGGGTCCTCCTGACTCCTCCCGATAGAGGATATTGGGGAGAAAAGGATCCAGCATATTGAATTTTGGATTCCCAATCTTTTTGTTCTTGGCAAGATAAGATGGCGCTAGAGGAGGAGTCTTGGATGTGCTTTCTCATTGAGAACACAAGAGAGCGAGTGCTCCTGTATATGCGGGAGATGGGAAACACAGCTGCTGGCAAAATGATTGTTCAGCTGACAGCTATCTATTGTATGTAAGCCCCGTTAATTTACAAATAAATTTAGCCAATCGAGCAATCATTTTCCAGCCAAAGTGATCTGAGTATACAGGCGCTTCTCATAAAATTAGAATATCATCAAAAAGTTAATTTATTTCAGTTCTTCAATACAAAAAGTGAAACTCATATATTATATATTCATTACAAACAAAGTGATCTATTTCAAGTGTTTATTTCTGTTAATGTTGATGATTATGGCTTAGGCTACTTTCACACATCAGGCTTTTTGAATCAGGCATGATCCGTCTTATGCCTGATAGGACGGATCCGGCGCTGATTTTAAAAAACTGATGGAACTGATCAGGTTTTTCGCCTGATCCGGCCTGACCTTTTCAACCCGGAAAAAGAAGCTTTTCCATGTTTAAAATACAGACATCAATGTCCGGACCGAGGAGAGAGAGAGAGAGAAAGAGAAAGAGAAGAGAGAAAGAGAGAGAGAGAGAGAGAGAGAGAGAGAGACCTTGGACTCCGGATCAGTTTTCTGACGGATTTGTCAAAAATCTGGTCCGGCTCCATAGGTTTGCATTGTTTCCGGCCGCCTGAAGTGCCGATTCAGGCACTGTCAGGTGCCTCCGGAAAAAAAAAAAAAACGTTACAAAAACCGTCTTGTCCGGCCGCCGGAATGTACAATTCCGACGGATCCGGCCAAAAACGGATGCAACGCAGTGACATCAGGCGCGATCCGGCGCTAATGTAAGTCAATGCTAAAAAAAACGCATCCGCTACCGGATCCGTTTTTTTAGAAACACGCCGGATCGCGCCTGATTCAAAAAGCCTGATGTGTGAAAGAGGCCTTACAGCCAATGAAAACTCAAAAGTTATTATCTCAGTAAATTAGAATACTTTATAACAGCAGCTTGAAAAAATGATTTTAAAATCCGAAATGTTGGCCTACTGAAATGTAACGACGTCATCGCGCCCTCTGCCTGAACATTCACAGCCAGAGGAGTCGGACGAGGGAGCAGCGCAGCGGTGGTCAAGGGACAGGTAAATATCGCTATACTCACCCCTCCGCGTCTCTGCAGCCTCTCCTCTTCTCCCGGCGGTCTCCGCAGCTCTTCCGTCCTACAGCGGTCACGTGGTACCGCTCATTAAAGTCATGAATATTTGCATATTCATGACTTTAATGAGCGGTGCCATGTGACCGCTGCAGGAAGGAGCCGGAGATCGTGGGAGAAGCAGGGGGGTTGCAGAGACGTGCCGGCGGAGGGGTGAGTATGATCCGATACCCCGGCTCCCCCGCCGACCCCCGTATATGACTTGCGTATAAGCCGAGAGGGGGACTTTCAGCCCTAAAAAATTGGCTGAAAATCTCGGCTTATACATGGGTATATACGGTAATTCATTATAAAAAGTTTTCCAACCCGGGACCTAACATATAGTATATACGGTATTTGCTTTTTTATTAGGGTTTGTTCAGACTGTTTTGGGGCTTTTTATACTGTTTTACAACTTTTTGTGTGAATGTGGGGCTAATAATTGATTTAATTATCAAATTTGGAGATATTTTTCAGGCAGAAACGCCCACGAATTGATGTCTTTTGGTTTTATTTGCCAAGCTGAAAAAGAAAATATGGAAAAAAAGATATTTTTTTCTTATTTAAATCAACAGAAAGCTTACTTGCATAATTTAAAGTGATTTTTATTAGACTCTGGAGCAGAATCTGCTGCAAAACCCTTTTTAAAAAACTTAGAGGATCTGACCACTCTCCTGACATGCCTGCTTTAGTAAATAAGTGCATCCCCACATAAAATGAGAATTGTGGAAAACTTTTCCTACCAAATAATATCGTTCCTCTACTATTCCTCTACTATTTCTGTTTTGTAAGTTAAATGACAACTGGGTGTTTCCAGTTTCTTTGTCAAAGGGGCGAGTTCAAACAGTCTGACACTGTCCAATAAGAGTTGATGGTCAAAAATGTTACTTCATTATAAATACAGAAATTTACTAAAACTCAAAATATGGTGAGTCAACAGATTATCTTTAAATCATGCTTTACAATTTCCTTGCACACAATTTCCATTATTCCCAACTGGAAGAACTCATACATGATACATACTCATATATACGCTAAACCTATGTTTCCATTATAGGGAACAGTCAATTGTACGAAATGGGGGAAAGACCAAGTTTAAAACTATAACATACGAGTTAAAAATACGGAGTTGATTTTGAATATTTGTTCGTTTCTATCCATATATTGGTTTGTGCGGTGCTGAAATATGCTTCAGGGTTTTACATTCCCTGACCTAATAACCATATAGCTTCATTAAAAGATTATCACGGTGCTCTATGGATTAGGTTCAGCTTCCTATAAAATCAGTAGGAGCAAATAGGACTTCATTGTGTTTTTCCACGTATCACAGGGATGAATGTTATCCCTAATGTAATCAGGCAGAGCGAGAGATCCTTTATAACAGATAACAAACATGTTAATTTCATTTGCAATGAGGTAATAAAACTTTCATTAACTGTGAATTTTAAACACATTTCATTTACGATAATTACCATTGTAAACAAATGTTTTGCCTTACTGCTACAGATAAGTTCTGATGAGTTATGGGGGTGCCATCTGTTCACAGTGAAATTAGTACCCCTAAATGGAGCTAGGATATGCAATATAGGAGTTATAAAAAAGCATACTCCAGAGCAAAACAGAAACATAAATTACTTGAAAAGTACCAAATAATAAGGTGAATCCTTTCGGAGGGCTGCCTGTTTGGAAACAACACAATGTAAGGCCACCTGCATACGTCCCCACAATGCACTTTCCAGGTAATCCCCTCCATTCAATCACTCTCATTCTCTTCTTTTGAGGTCCACACCATCAGGCTCTTCTGTCCCCTCTCCCTCAGAGTAGCGGTCATATATAGGCCCCCAGGCTCGCCCACCCAGTTCCTTGACCATTTCTCAGCCTGGCTGACGCACTTCATGTCCTCAGAACTGCCAACCCTTATCCTGGGAGACTTCAACATCCCCATTAACAGCCCCACTCCCACATCTGCATCCTAGCTTCTATCACTAACCACTTCTCTAGGCCTCTCACAGCTTTCAACCTCTGAGACACACAAGGATGGTAACACTCTTGACCTGGTCTTTGTCCGGCTCTGTTCAATCTCCCACCTAAATAACTCACCGCTTCCACTCTCTGACCACAACATTCTCTCCTTCACGCTCACAAATCCTCGACCACCCCAGCGCACTCCTACCTACCACACATTCAGAAATCTACAAGCCATTAACCCTCAGACACTTTCAGACTCCCTACACTCATCACTGTCACCAATCTCCTCTTTTTCCTGTTCTGATCTGGCTGTTCATCACTACAATGACACTCTTAGAAGCACCCTTGACCAAGTAGTGTCACTCACCCTCAGAACTTCCAAAAACACAGTAAAACAGGTGGCTTACATCGCAAACTCAACTTCTCCAGCGATGCTCTAGGAGTGCTTGAACGCCTATGGAGAAAAACCCGCACACAAGAAGAATTCATCCACTTCAAATTTATGTTAAGAACTTATAACGCTGCCCTTCACCTCGTCAAACAGACCTACTTCACCACCCTGATCTAATCACTAGCCGACAACCCCAAGAAACTTTTTGACACTTTTCACTCCCTCCTCAGGCCAAAAGCACAAGCCCCTATCACGGACATCTGTGCTGATGACCTGGCCTCCCACTTTATAGAAAAAATAGATAATATCCGTCAGGAAATCTGCTCCCAACCACCAAGTGCTGTGACTCCCATCCCTCCCTGCATTTCCCCTGGCTCACTTTCCACATTTAATCTCATCACAGAATAAGAAGTCTCCAGACTCCTCTCCTCCTCTCGTCCGACTACATGCACTACCGACCCCATGCCCTCACATCTCCTCCAATCTCTCTCTCCAGTTGTCACAACTCACCTAACTACAATCTTTAATCTCTCGCTCTCCTCTGGCATTTTCCCATCCTCCTTCAAACACTCCATCATTACTCTATTGCTAAAGAAACCCGCTCTCGACCGTTTCTGCACAAACAACTACAGACCAGTCTCCAATCTCCCCTTCATCTCTAAACTCTTGGAGCGCCTAGTCTACTCCCGCCTTACCCGTTACCTCTCCACTCCCTCCTAGACTCTTCACCGTCCGGCTTCCGCCCCCTACATTTGACTGAAACTGCACTCATCAAAGTGACCAATGACCTTCTGACAGCAAAACTTAACGGTGATCACTCTCTGCTCATTCTTCTCAACCTTTCTGCAGCTTTTGACACTGTTGACCACCGTCTCCCACTCTCTAGGCTCCAGTCACTAGGCATTAAGGACACTGCCCTCTATTGGTTCTCTGCCTATCTTTCTGACCGCTACTTCAGTGATTTGTTCTCTGGCTCCACGTCATCTCCTCTTCATCTCGCTGTCTGGGTACCTCAGGGCTCAGTCCTTGGCCCCCTTTTCTTCTCTCTCTAAACGGCCCCAATTGGACAGACCATCAACAGATTTGGCTTTCAGTACCATCTTTATGCTGATGACACACAACTACACACGTCATCCCCCGACATTACCCCTGCTGTACTACAGAACACCACTGACTGTCTGTCCGCAGTCTCCAACATCATGTCCGCTCTCTATCTGAAACTCAACCTCTCCAAAACTGAACTTTTTCTGCTCCCGCCATCTACTAACCTCCCTAAATCTGACATTTCCCTCTCTGTGGGTGGCACCATAATAACACCCCGGCCACAGGCTCGCTGTCTGGGTGTTATGTTTGACACCAATCTCTCCTTCACCTCCTCCCATATACAATCTCTTGCCCGCTCTTGCCGCCTACACCTAAAGAACATCTCTAGAATTTGCCCTTTTCTCACCATGGAAACAACAAAAGCCCTCACTGTCGCCCTGATCCACTCCCGCCTGGACTACTGCAATGCTCTATTACTTGGCCTCCCCATTACTCGACTATCCCCTCTCCAGTCCTTCCTTAATGCAGCAGCCAGGGTCATCCATCTGGCTAATCGGTACTCGGACGCGTCCGCTCTTCGCCAGTCCTTACATTGGCTGCCAATTCATTATAGGATCCAATTCAAAGTACTTGTTCTCACATAACAAAGCTTTCCACAGTGCAGCACCCCCCTACATCTCCTCCCTCATTTCTATCTTTCGGCCTAACCAACTGCTGCGCTCTGCAAACGACTTTCGACTAACCTCTGCACTAATCCGTACCTCCCACTCCCGACTCCAAGACTTCTTCTGCGCTGCACCAATCCTCTGGAATGCTCTACCCAAAGAAATTAGGACCATCCACAATTTGCATAGGTTCAGGCGCTCCCTCAAAACACATTTGTTCAGAGCGGCCTATCACGTTAACTATTCAAAGTCATTCTAGGTGTCAGTGTGCGTGTGTAGCCCATTCACTATCTCCATCCCTCACTCCCTCAAGATGGCTGGACCATCATTGTAAATACACAATTGTATATACACACCTGTACTTTGTATCTCCCCCACCTCATTGTAGATTGTAAGCTCTCACTAGCAGGGTCGTCTTATTTTGCTTTAATCATTGTATTGTTAACGTTGTTACTTATGACTTGCATTTTGAAACTGTTAAAATCTAAAGCGCTGCGGAATATGTTGACGCTAAATAAATAAAGATTATTATTATTATTATACGTCCTGGTGATTAATGTACTAGCAAAAAACAGCACCAATGAGATTTGTGGTCCGTACCCGTGTGACAGCCTTGTGTATGCATGTGACATCCATGTATGTTGTCAGTGTGACATGCATGGAATGAAATATAACATAGAAATTAAAGACTTTTATGTGTTAAAGATGTTCAAAGATAGAGATAGATAGTGATGAGGAACATGATAGATAAGACAGATATAGGTCGGTGTGAATTCTAATCAGTGCTTTACGTGCTTATTTTTCTATACTTATTGTTTAAATAAATAAATTTAAAAAATTGCGTGGGGTCTCCCTTCAATTTCATAACCACCTGGGGGAAATCTGACAGCTGGGGACTGATGTTAATATTAATATTCTGGGAAGGGGCCAATAGCCATAAAGGTTTCCAGTCTATTAATATCAGCTAAGCTGATTGTGAGAACGAGGTTGCATGTGACCGGCGGTGACATCATTAAGGTTATGGCCGGTCTCACACTCAGCTAAATGTGTTTCGGATGACTTTTAATTGTTCATTTAACACACAACATACACAGACAGGAGGTGCTGACTCCAACTCTCATCAGCGTCGCATGGTCTCGCTGATCTCAGGAAGACCAGGCGACAAAGAGCTGCATTTTGCACACAGCACCTGGGAACAGCGCTAATTGTACTGCTTTTCAGTAGCGCTGGTACATATAACACTGATGAGACACAGATCTGACATTGTGCTCAGATTTCAGCTTTACAGTGTGACCTGGTAACTTATTTCTGCAGGTCAGTACAATTATATTCACACAAGGTTTTTTTTTTTATTGTCTGCTCTTAAAAAAAAAAGCTGAATTTTTGTCTTTTTTTGTGTCCACTTTCAATGACCAATATATTTTTTTTCTGCCGATGGAGGTGTATTAAGAAATATTTTTGTTTTTTTAGGAGCAAGATTAATTTTTATTGGTGTCATTTTGGGGTACATTTCTGATTTTTTTCTATTTGGGGGGAGGGGTAGAGGAGACAATGTGACCGTTAAAGGTGCATTTTGGGGGGTATTTCGATTTTGGTTACAATATGGGATTCATTATTCTGTATTTTGAAAGATCAGAGTTTTATGGCTAAGAAGAAATACCAAAAAGTCTATAGGCGATACAAAGCCACCCACATACAGTACAGACCAAAAGTTAGGAGACACCTTCATTCAAAGATTTTTCTGTATTTTCAGGACTATGAAAATTGTACATTCACACTAAAGGCATCAAAACTATGAATTAACACATGTGGAATTATATACTTAACAAAAAAGTGTGAAACAACTGAAAACATGTCTTATATTCTAGGTTATTCAAAGTAGCCACCTTTTGCTTTGACTACTGCTTTGCACACTCTTGGCATTCTCTTGATGAGCTTCAAGAGGTAGTCACCGGAAATGGTCTTCCAACAGTCTTGAAGGAGTTCCCAGAGATGCTTAGCACTTGTTGGCCCTTTTGCCTTCACTCTGCGGTCCAGCTAACCCCAAACCATCTCGATTGGGTTCAGGTCTGGTGACTGTGGAGGCCAGGTCATCTGGCGTAGCACCCCATCACTCTCCCTCCTGGTCAAATAGCCCTTACACAGCCTGGAGGTGTGTTTGGGGTCATTGTCCTGTTGAAAAATAAATGTTTAGGTAGCTGAGGAGGCAGGAGCAAAAAACCGCATAGGCAGCTGAACACCAGAGAGGTTGGAAACTAATAGGTTGCAGACCCCTAAACTAACCGCACAACTAGAAGTAGCCGTGGGACGTTGCTACGGTGCCCTAGACGCCTCGTCACAGCCGGAGAGATTAGCTATCCCTGAAGATTGAAAGAGGAAAGCTAACTGCCCCAGAGTAGACCCCAAAAGAATAGGAAGCCCCCAGACATATAATGGCAGTTAGACAAGATGAAAATACGAACACAGACAGAAATAGATTGAGCAAACGCTGGGGCCCAAAACTGTCTAGATAGGACAGCAAAGGAGAGAATACTGTCTGCAACACAAAAAACCCTAGGAAAAACTCCAACACTTCTGAATCCAAAAATACTGAGACCACACGGTCACGACCACCCATATCAGATCTCTGGTGTGGACCAGGCTGAAGACAAAAAGCAATGCAGCAAAAAGCAAGGAATTCAAACCACAGTAAAAAAACTGAAAGAGACTTATCTGAAAGCAAGCAGGAGACAGCAGGAAAGCAAGCTGAATTCCAACCTAGACCAGGAAGAACAATTGATCATGGGAGGTCAGCTCACTTATATCAGGCCAGTCAGTACCAACTGACAACCACTCGTTATCTGCAGGTGTAGGACTCTTGGTGTTCAACATAGGTTCAATACCCTCAGCAACCACCAGAGGGAGCTTCAGCTCCGAAGTCATCTCCAAAACGTTCACAACAGAAGATATAAGAGGAGAGTAGAGGAGATCTTGAGAGGATTGAAGGTTGCATGTGGGTAAGTACCGGGAGACCATATCACAGATATATGGAGGAGACAGGTTGTGGATGGCTTTGTATGTCATAGTTAGGGTTTTGAACTGGAGCCTCTTGATGATAGGAAGCCAATGAAGGGCTTGGCATAGAGGAGAGGCTGGGGAATAACGGGGAGACAGGTGGATTAGTTGTGCAGAAGAATGAAGCATGGATTGGAGTGGTGCCAGAGGGGAGGCCAGAGAATAGGAGGTTGCAGTAGCCAAGGCGGGAGATGATAAGGGAATGCACTAGTGTTTTTGTGGTGTCATGGTCAAGGAATTCACGGATCCGGGAAATATTTTTGAGTTTGAGATGGCAGGAGGAGGCTAGGATTTGGATATGTGGCTTGAAAGAGAGGGCAAAGTCTAGGAACACCCTGAGGCACCGAGCATGCGGGACTGGGGAAAGTGAGCAGCCATTGACATTGATGGATAGGTCTGGTGGAGGGGTAGAGTGAGATGGGGGAAAGATGATGAATTCTGTTTTGTCCATGTTCAGTTTTAGAAAACGAGCAGAGAAGCTGAAATAGCGGATAGACATTGTGGGATTTTTGACAGTAAGGAGTTGAGGTCAGGTCCAGATAGGTAGATCTGCGTATCATCGGCATAGAGATGATACTGCAAACCATTGGATTCTATGAGCTGTCCCAGGCCGAAGGTGTAGATGGAGAAGAGTAGGGGTCCTAGAACTGAGCCTTGAGGAACACAGACAGAGAGGGGGCGAGGTAAGGAGGTGGTGCGGGAGAGGGAGATACTGAATGTCTGGTCTGTTAGATATGATGAGATCCAGGATAGGGCCAAGCCTGTGATGCCCAGAGATGAGAGAATCTTGAGCAGGAGGGAGTGATCCACAGTGTCGAAGGCAGAAGACAGGTCCAGGTGGAGGACAGAGGAGTGTTGCTTGCTTTTGGCGGTTAGTAGGTCGTTGGTGACTTTAGTTATGGCAGTTTCAGTTGAGTGATGCAGTCAGAATCCTGATTGTAAGCGGTCAAGGAGGGAGCAAAAGGAGAGGTGGGAGGAAAGTTCAAGATGGACATGCTGTTCCAGTAGTTTTGAGTCATAAGGGAGAAGAGATATCGGGCAATAGCTAGACGCAGAGGATGGGTCAAGGGAGGTCTCTTTGAGGATGTGTGTTATCGAGGCATGTTTGAAGGATGAGGGGAACACACCATTTGTAAGTGAGAGGTTGAAGAAGTGTGTTAGAGTAGGGATGAAGTCTGTGGCGAGGTTAGGGATGAGGTGGGAGGGGAGTGGGTCAAGCGTGCAAGTGGTGAAGTATGATCTTGAAAGGAGGGTGGAGCGCTGATCTTCTGTCATGGTGGAGAAGTTGGTTTTGGAGGAACAGGGCTGAACAGCTAAGAGGGGTATTGGGGGCTGTGGGCCAAAGCTTTATCTGATCATATCAATCTTCTGCTTAAAATAGGAGGCAAAGTCTTCAGCGGTAATGAGATGAGAGGGGGGAGGTGTTGGGGGACGGAGCAGAGAATTGAAAGTGTTGAAGAGCTGTTTAGGGTTGTGAGACAATGTAAAAATCCTTTTAGCAATATAGACTCTTGTTCTCTTTATTTTTCATGCAAAGTAAGAGGTCTGATTTGGCTAGATGGCAGTCTCTAAAAGGGGTTTAAAGGGGCAATGTCATTCCTTATGTAGAGTGCCAAGCTGGCATAAGGAGACCTACAGGCCAAGCAACTCCTTTCTGAAGAGGCAATTTGCATATTTAATTTACCAGAATGATGGATAAGTATCAGCCTGTATTTCTAGGCCTTGAGGACACCAAGAAATAAGCAATGTTAAGGATCAAAGACCCTATGGTCAAAAAAGAAAACTTGGTGCAGCAGTTGAAAAATACATCCTGCTTACTTCACTTAGAAAATTGGAAACTGTACAGCAGTACTAACAGCAAAAAAATAACATCATCCAGTGGGACCTAACTACAATCATCTACTGTTCACAGAAGTCTGTCCAGAATTCGTCTTCATGGAAGAATACCATCTACCTTTCGTGTCTCCCCTTTTTCCCCATAGATTGTAAGCTTGCGAGCAAGGCCCTCATTCCTCTTGGTATCTACTTTGATCTGTGTTTATTGTTATGCTGTAATGTCTATTGTCTGTACAAGTCCCCTCCATAATGTAAAGTGCTGTGGAATATGTTGGCGCTATAGAAATAAAATAATTATTATTATTATTATTAAGAATAGCAATTCAAAACACCATACCTTCGACATGCAAACAAGGCCAAGTGACTGACAATGGAGAAGATGTAGAAATCTTCTTTTCACATGGAGAAATCTTCACTTCACAGTGTGCTCCAATTCTCTCATTTGAGAGAATCGGATCACATTATACTGACACTCTGATCAAACTCTGATCGGAAGTTTGATCAGAGAGTAATTTGCATAATCAGCCCAATTCTCTCGGATGACAGAATGTATGACCACCTGATCTTGTCCAAATTTAAACTCATGTTTACTATATAGTAGTCAGTACACAGTTGCCATTCTTTATAGTGATTCTGATGAACCACATAGAAAGTTCAGCTGGTCTAGTAGGATTTTCCTGACATTTTCATACTTGCATTTCATTGAAAAAGCCATGGTCTGTAAATAGCTTACAACTCAGAAAAGGGATCTCGTCAATGAAAATGGTCAGTCAGAAGGGTACAAAAACTTCCAAGCCATTAGATATACTATGGAACACTGTTACAACGGTCATCAAGAAGTGGCTTGAATATGGCACATTATTGAAATTATCTAGAACTGGAGGTGCCTTAACACTAGGACTACTGGACTGGTCACCCCCCTACAACTACCGAATGGAGTCATTTTGACTCATGGCTTGTTTTCGTTTATTTTTAGATTTTTTTGCTCCTGGTATTGTTGTAACTTTAATTTCATCTTACAGTATAGAATGCAAAATAGCAAGAATGTCGTCAGGCTTTAGGGCACTTCTTTTAGCCATATTTGCAATTAGCAAAACTGCAGGCCGTATTCTACAGAAATAATGTAGTCCACTCGAGAGTTCACTGGTTCACTGACAAATGTCCTGTATACAGTACAGACCAAAAGTTTGGACACACCTTCTCATTCAAAGATTTTTCTGTATTTTCATGGCTATGAAAATTGTAGAATCACACATTTTAGGCATCAAAACTATGAATTAACACATGTGGAATTATACATTACACTTTACAAAAAAGTGTGAAACAACTGAAAATATGTCTTATATTCTAGGTTCTTCAAAAGTAGCCACCTTTTGCTTTGATTACTGCTTTGCACGCAGAAAAGGTGAACGGATGGACTCTACATGCCTGGTTCCCACCGTGAAGCATGGAGGAGGTGGTGTGATGGTGTGGGGGTGCTTTGCTGCTGACACTGTTGGGGATTATTCAAAATTGAAGGCATACTGAACCAGCATGGTTACTACAGCATCTTGCAGCAGCATGCTATTCCATCCGGTTTGCGTTTAGTTGGACCATCATTTATTTTTCAACAGGACAATGACCCCAAACACACCTCCAGGCTGTGTAAGGGCTATTTGATCAAGAAGGAGAGTTATGGGGTGCTACGCCAGATGACCTGGCCTCCACAGTCACCAGACCTGAACCCAATCGAGATGGTTTGGGGTGAGCTGGACCGCTCACTGCTTCAATTTTGAATAATCCCCAACAGTGTCACCAGCAAAGCACCCCCACACCATCACACCACCTCATCCATGCTTCACGGTGGGAACCAGGCATGTAGAGTCCAGCCGTTCACCTTTTCTGCGTGCAAAGCAGTAATCAATGCAAAAGGTGGCTACTTTGAAGAACCTAGAATATAAGACATATTTTCAGTTGTTTCACACTTTTTTGTAAAGTGTAATGTATAATTCCACATGTGTTAATTCATAGTTTTGATGCCTTCAGTGTGATTCTACAATTTTCATAGTCATGAAAATACAGAAGAATCTTTGAATGAGAAGGTGTGTCCAAACTTTTGGTCTGTACTGTATGTCCTGTGTATGTCAAGTATATTTGCAAAAATGCTAATAATTCTAAGTCTAAGCCAGCCATCATTTATTCTAAACTTATTCTAAACATACATGCAAATGAAAACTAAAAAAAATAATAACATTTAGCGACAAAGACTATCAAATACAGTAGGGAGTCAAAATGACTCCCTTTGGTAATTAAAGGTAAATTTTGAAAAAAAGGTACTCTTTTTCAATAGTATAAAAAGTGTCAATATATCACAAAAATTAGCAAGTAGCTGACTCTACCATACACAAGCCAGCTCAGCCAAGCTGAGTATGAATGTGCTTTCAGTGCAAGTAGTAGAGTATGCTGCTGAAATCACCTCTAGCGGCAGCTTATGTCCAGAGAGAACAAAATAAGTATAGTTAAAATGCTGAATGCTTGATCCTACTCATCACTTTTGCCATCATCAGGAGGACCCCATACACATTATAAGTCTGCTGGTTCCACCATAACCATAAGGTTCAACAGACCCTTATGTGTATGAAGACCTTTGGAGTTTCCACCAACTGAGGCAATACACACTATTAAGCTCCATATTGCTCTCATATTGAGGAGGTAATTAGGAACACTCCCACAACATGATAAGAGTTTATTGGTCACAAACAAGAAACTTTGCACAAATCAATAGTAAAGACGAAGCAAATAAACTTTGTATTATACCTTTATCAGACAAATCCACTTTTTTTTTTACACTTGTATGCCACTTCCTCCACTAACACAACTCATCATACACTCTGGAGAAAGCATGCTATATCAGTCTTGTTCAAAGCAAAATTGGCTGCCAACGAAGTCAAGTGTTAGGCTATAAAGCATATTGTAGTCTAAATAGAAGGGAGAGGGATAGGACTGAGGAGAAATCAGCATAATAATGGACCAGGCAGACACAGGTAAATGGAGCTGTAGCTTCTAGAAAATGTATGTTTCTTTAGAGCTGGATTCACAGGCACACTGCACTCATATGCTACATAATGTCATCCATTTTGTCAGCGTGATAAACAGAAACAATAGCGGGAATCCATCTCTGTGTGTATTGTATATAGAAGACATAGAAGTTAGTCTCCACCAACCAACTCAGAAAGAACTGAAAATTAGAGCGATCACCTCCAGAGGAGAAAAGTGGTGAAAAACGTAGGAATAAGTCAAATATTGAACACAAATGTTATTACTCATGTACACACTCGATAGCTTATTTTGATAAGTTACTTGAAAAGAAAGGTATGTTTTAAAGGGTTACTCTCAAGTTGTCTCTTGAGCAGCTCAGAGCTATGCTGTCTCTCCTCACTTCTTGGTCTAACAGTTATGATAAGCAACTGAACTTCAGTATTATTATAGAACTATAAAGTTCAGAATAAGGTTTGCTGCAATATATTCATCAGTAATTTATTTTGGCATGTACACTATTAATAGCATCTACATAAAGCGATACACAGTAGATTTGAACAAGTACACTGTGTTCCAAATTATTATGCAAATAATATTTTCTCAGATTTTCCCAAATTACCTATATGAATTGCAGTCATTGTAATTTTCTAGTCAAATAACTATTAGAGTACAATTGAAAGGATTTTGTACAAACTGCCTATGATAACAGTATATTTTTTAAAAAATAAAACACTCAAACAGCACTCAAAATGCATGTTCCAAATTATTATGCACAGCAGAGTTTTCTACCTTTTTTTAATAAAGAACAAAAAAATGTTCATTTTTGATATTATAAGCGTTAGCAGGTTATTACAAACTGAAATCAAACAGTTTTCAACTCAAAACTTTATTCTAGGTGATGTTACATTTGCACATAGGACCCCTTGTTCGAAAGGAGCTTCTCAACTCCCTTGTCCATTGAATTTGTCAGGTTTTGGATGGTTTCTGCTTCAATTGTTTTGCATGAGGACAGAATACCCTGCCAGAACTGTTGCTTAGATGTGAACTGCCTCCCGCCATCATAGACACTCCTTTTGATGATGCTCCAGAGGTTCTCAATGGGGTTGAGGTCAGGGGAGCATGGGGGCCACACCATAAGTTTGTCCCCTTTTATGCCCATAGCAGCCAGTGATGCAGATGTGTTATGTGCAGCATGAGACGGTGCATTATCATGCATGAAAATGATCTTGCTGCGGAATGCACGGTTCTTCTTCTTGAACCATGGCAGGAAGTGCTGTTTGAGAAACTCAACATACACTATGGAGTTCATCTTTACCCTTCAGGGATCCTAAAGGGGCCGACAATCTCTTTCCCCATGATTCCAGCCCAAAACATTACTCCACCTCCTCCTTGTTGGCGCCATAGCCGTGTTTGCATGGGGTGTCCATCAAACAGCCATCCTCCACTCCATCCATCTGGACCATCGAGCGTTGCACGGCACTCATCGGTGAACAAAACAGTTTTGAAGTCAGTCTTCATGTATTGTTTGGCCCACTGGAGCCGTTTCTGCTTGTGTGCAGTGGATAGAGGAGGTCGACAGGATGGCTTACGCACATCTGAAAACCTCTGAAGGACCCTGCATCTTGTTGTTCGGGGGACGTTGGAGGCACCAGCAGCTTCAAAAACTTGTCTGCTGCTATGACAAGGCTTTTTTGCCGCTGCTCTTTTAAACTGACGTAATTGCCTGTAGGAAAGAGTCCTCAATTTTCCCTTATCAGCAACGCACACATGTGTACTGTGAATCAGCTACATGCTCCTTGATTGTGCGATGATCACGATGAAGTGTCTTGGCAATGTTGATTGTAGTCATGCCTTGACCTAAACACTCCACAATTTGTTGCTTCTCAGCAGCCAACACATCCTTTTTCTTTCCCATTTTGGCAGAAAATGTAGGCTGCTTAATAATGTGGGACAGCCTTCTTAAGTAGTCTTGCCTTTCATTGGACACACCTGCCAAACTAATTAGCACAGGTGTCTGCAATTGCTTACAGTGATAAAAGAGCCCTGACACACATCACCATCAATGAGTTTAACTGACAAACAAAAAAATTCTTACCTTATCACTCCTAAACAATTTTTGCATAATAATTTGGAACACAGTGTATACAGCTCAGGTCAGGAAGAGCCATAATTAGGAAAACTACTTTGAAAGTCAATGCTCAGCACTGGTGATTTTGCAACATTTATAACAGCAGCTTGTCAGGAGCGTAGATGTAGTGGGAGGTAGGTGAGAAGAAAACTGCTGCATAGAATTCAATAGGCCAGAGAGCTGTGGATGTTATGTTAGGAGTTATTGCTCTCCTAAACTGTAACTAATGTGCACTCTCGGACAGAGTGTCCAAGCTCCATGGATACCAGCTATGCAAAATGAAACATAAAAGTCGTCACTGCAGGAGAAGGACAACAGCCAGAAAAAGCAGATATTTTCATGCTATGTAACTAACTAAAGCAATTTAATAACTTGAGAATACCCCTTTAAATAAAGAAATAGATTAAGAGCTTGATAGTGAGATCATGACTAGAGCCAGGTAAGGATAAATGTCTGGGGATAAATATTGTTTTGGCAGCAAAAACTCCTAAATAAACAATTGTCACAAATTAGTAAAATCCAACAGGGATGAATTCCAAAAGTTCTTCACATTTTTTGCATTGATATTAATATAAAAATACACTTTCTATGAATTGTCAAGGGAAACGTTTACCTCACTCCAAAGCAAAACACACAAATCAATAAAGAAATGATTAATATACCATAATGTAGTTTAACGTTGGTGTCTCTACTAGAACTGTTCAGATGCTCAGAACACAGTCATAAAGCATTTCTTCAAATAATATTCACAATCTGGAAAATATTCTTCTGGGGGAGTTCATGCATCTGAAGAAGCACATGAGTGCAAGTGCTTTCTGGATGTAAGAGACATAATTACTTCTAGCATCTATTTATCCACACATCTGCACTTATTACTCACAGTATCATAGTCAAGAGGGCCTCAGCTCTAAATCTCTATGGATAAAAAACACTGAAATCTGAAAGTTGCGTCATTCATCATGACATCATAATATAAAATCTACTGTTTTACATAGGATGACAGGTAACTTATGCATCATCACAATGGACATATCACAAATCCCTAAGGCTATGTTCACTTTTGCTTTGGAAGCTGTATTGTGCCGTAACATTTAGCAACTAGAGCATCACACCAGGCATCATTATTCTTGCTGTTGAAACAGTGGAAATCACAATAAAACATTAAGGCTATGAGCACACGTTGCGGAATTGCCATGGAAATTTCCGCGGCAATTCCGCACCTCCCTGCCGCGGCAAAACCACTAAGAAACCGCAACGTGTGCACATAGCCTAAAGGGAAACTGTCACCAGGTTTTCTTAATATAAACAGAAGCCACCACCTTTAACTAGCCCATTACCGCAATCCATCAAACTGTTTGTAAGCACACAAATTCCACTGAAAATCCCCAAAAATACCCTTAATAAGTCTCCTGTACCATAAACTAATCAACACTGTTCAGTCTGATAGACGTTGGTCTGGGAAATGCACATCCTCTATTGGCAGAACTACCGTTCTCGTGCCTTGACTCATGTGGATGACACATCCTACTTCATCCATAGATCCCAGTGAATCTTGAACCTGTACAGTTAAAGCACAGGTATGCGCAGGCACACCTTAGTAGGGAAGAGCTAAGTGAGGCTGTGCAAGCCTATACTTCAACCACGCTCCTAGGAGCAAGATTTGCGGTGATCTGTGGATGACGTAGAATGTGTCGTCCACAGAAATCAGGGCAGAAGTACAGCAATTCTGTCTAAAGAAGAGCGGCACAACCCAGACCACTGACACCCATAGGACTGGAGAGTGCTGATTAGAGCACGGGACACTTACTGTATAAGAGGTATGTTTTAAAATATCAAGGGGAAGTTGGGGGGTTATGTACAGGTTGATAAGGCTGCGGTAGACTAGTTAAAGGGTTGTCTACTACTTGGATGACCCCTTCTCATTCCTCATGCTTGGCCCCATTAAAATATAAAACACCTATACTCACCTCTGATGCCGGCGATGTTCCAGTGGTATTGGCACTTGTATCCCCAAGGCTCATGTAAGGTTGTTACCTCACACGAGCCCTGAGTCCAATCAGCGCCGGATTCACTGTCCCCACCTTGGGAACTATTGAACAAGAAGAGAAATTCAGGGCTGTGGCCGCTCAATGACTTCCTCATGATGTTCAATTTGTCCAAAGGCGGAGACAGTGAGGCCAGCACTTATTGGACACATATCTCACATGGCAAAATAACCTCATGTGAAGCCCGGGAATGCGAGGCCTGAGACCGCTGGAACGGCGTCGGCGCCAGAAGTGAGTATAGGTGTTTTTATTTTAATGGTCCAAACATTAGGAATGAGAATGGATTGTGCAAATAGTGGACAACCCCTTTGAAGTTGATGGCTTTAGTTTATGTTGGGAAAACCCGGTGACAGGTTACCTCTAAATGGTTGCTTTAATTTTAATAAACTTAACCATAAATGAATAGTATGACTGAATATAATAAACTTTATATAAGAATATGTGTCACAACTCTGTTGTCAGGTGTCCGGGGACCAGGGGCTCCTTTCCTGTCTCTAACGCTAGGTGTGCCCTAGCTCACCGTTTCTCAGATTTCTTCTGATGGTAAAGACGCCGGGCCATGTACCTTGCCTTAATTCCTGAATCTGCCCTCAGTCTGTACCCTTCCTGCACCCAGGAAGAGGGGGTATAGTAGAGTACCGTAATACACCAACCAGACTAACAAGGTAATACAAACAAGGATAACGAAAAATATCAATCATACAAATATACTCACAAAAACAAAAGAGGAATGAACCAGGGAGTGGAGGATGGAGATAATCCGAAGAAGCGGAATTATCACACACCCAAAACCTAGCAACAGTCACAGATAAATCCACAAAACACCTTCTCAAATAACAACCACCAACAACCTCCAGCCATGCAGCAAAAGCTAGTGCTGACAATAAGTGTTTTTGCCACCATTCTCTCCCCCCTCCTCCCTATTGGTCACCCCTTTCCCTACAGGGGTTTCAATATTGCTTCAACACAATTATTGTTCTCTATGGGCTTACATTTTTTCACATATTATTAACTATATATTTAGTGTCATTGGAAGACATTTTCATTAAGGTACCAAACAAAATAAGAAAGCAATATGTATTTCCAGAACCTGACGGATATTCAGGATACTGTCTCATCACATGGGCTGCATTGTTGTCATATATTCTAAAAGAGAATCTGTCTTTTTTGTATATTGTAAATATTGTAATATTATTGTATATACATTCTATGTTTGTGCACTGACTTTCTGTTTTTGTTCCCTTTTGCCTAGAGCGACTATGTGATCAAGGCCCGGCATTGGGTTGAAACGTTAAGTCGCGTCTATCTAGCCAGTGTGTCTGACTTCTATACCAGGAAAGATCTTTGAACAAATTATTAAACAACCTGTATGTAAGTACCTGGATAAGAATGAAGTGATTAAACAGAGTCTGCATGGGTTTTTAACAGCAAGCAAAAAGACAGCAAAACTCACCTGCCCAAGTCTTAGAACAAATGCACTATAGGGTGCAGCCAGCCCATAAAGCAAGATGTTAGCTACACAGGAGCAAAATACTAGATAAACAGCCACTCACCACATACCCATTCAGGGAGGGGGTGACTGCCCAGTATAAAATTGCACAATGAAGGCCCACATAGGGTACCATTCACACAAGGTTAATGCATAGTGTCTGGTTCACAGCCTATTAGTCACACCCTTACTATTCGACTAGGCAGGCTGGCCAGCACACTCTCAATGCATAACAGTGTGAACACCCCTCATGTGAGACCAGACATGTTTGGGCTTGGCTGTACCCTGAAAAAACAGTGCAAAAACACAAAAAGTTTTTTGTGAGGTATTAGTTGATATTTTGGCCAAAATACGTAAGCTCGTAACCTGCGCCAAAGGTCCTCACGCTTACGAGTACCTACACTAAACTATTCAGCAAAGCCACTAAAAAAGACTCAACGTCTCTAAAAATCCAATTGAAACCGCAAGCAAAAAGGCAGCAAAACTCACCTGCCCAGGTCTTAGAACAAATGCACAGTTACGAGCTTATGTCAAGGCCAAAATATCAACTAATACCTCACCTATGTGGGCCTTCATTGTGCAATTGTATACTGGGCAGTCACCCCTCCCTGAATGGGTATGTGGTGAGTGGCTGTTTATCTAGTATTTTGCACCTGTGTAGCTAACATCTTGCTTTATGGGCTGGCTGCACCCTGTAGAACATTTGTTCTAAGACAGGCAGGTGAGTTTTGCTGCCTTTTTGCATGCTGTTTCAATTGGATTTTTGGAGACGTCGAGTCTTTTTTAGTGGCTTTGCTGAATAGTTCAGCATGGGTTTGTAACTAATAAGTCATGTCAGACTAACTAAATTTCCTTCTATGACAGAATCACTGACTGGGTGGATCAGGGAAATGCTGTAGATATAGTATATCTTGACTTCAGCAAAGCATTTGACAAAGTATCTCACACAATCCTTATTGAAAAAATGACTAAGTATGGAATGGACAAGGCAACTGTTAGGTGGATTCATAACTGGCTTAGTGATCGGTCCCAAAGAATAGTTGTAAATGGCTGCACATCCAGTTGGAAGAATGTCTCAAGTGGGGTACCACAGGGCTATGTCCTGGGCCCTGTATTGTTCAACATCTTTATCAATGATTTAGATGAAGGAATTGAGGGTAAACTGATTAAATTTGCTAATGACACATTTCTAGGAGGGATAGCTAATACTGGAGAAGAGAGAGGATTCAAAAACATATAAAACTGGAGCTGTGGGCTGCAACTAACAGAATGGTTTTTAACAGGTAAAAATGCAAAGTACTACATCTGTGCAATAAAAATGAAAAAAGCATATACAAAATGGGAGGAATAGGGCTAAGTAAAAGCACATGTGAAAAAGACTTGGGTGTTGTGAATATGTTGGAGATAACTTCAGAGCTGAAGCTCCCTCTGGTGGTTGCTGAGGGTATTGAACCTATGTTGAACAGCAAAAATCCATCACCTGTAACTGATGATTGGTTGTCAGGTGGTACGGACTGGCCTGATATAAGTGAGCTGACCTCCCATGGTCCTTGCCGATGATCAATTGATCTTCCTGGTCAAGGTTGGAATTCAGCTTGCTTCTCTGCTGTCTCCTGCTTGCATTCAGATAAGTCACTTTCAGTTTTTTTTGCTGTGGTTTGATTTTCCTTGCTTTTTGATGCATTGTTTTTTGTGTTCGGCCAGGTCCCCTTTGGGGAGCTTGGGCTGGTCTCCATTCTCTTTTTGTATTTGTTCATTTGCTCAGTTCTTGAGATATTTTACTGCTGGGTAGCTACGTGTCCACACCAGAGATCTGATATAGGTGGTCGAGACCGTGTGGTCTCAGTAATTTTGGATTCAGAAGTGTTGGAGTTTTTCCTAGGGTATTTCTGGGTTGCAGACAGTATTCTCTCCTGTGCTGTCCTATCTAGACAGTTTTGGGCCCCAGCGTTTGCTCAATCTATTTTCTGTTTGTGTTCGTGTTTTCATCTTGTCTAACCGCCATTATATGTTTGGGGGCTTCCTACTCTTTTGGGGCGCTACTCCGGGGCAGTTAGCTTTCCTCTTTCGATCTTCAGGGATAGCTAATCTCTACAGCTGTGACGAGGTGTCTAGTGCACCGTAGGAACGTCCCACGGCTGCTTCTAGTTGGGCGCTTAGTTTAGGGGTCTGCAACCTATTAGTTTCCAACCTCTCTGGTGTTTGGCTGCCTAAGCGGTTTTTGCTCCTGCCTCCTCAGCTACCAAAAATTAACACTTGGGTATACTAATAGATCACACACTGAACATGAGTCAACAGTGTGATGCAGCAGCAAAAAAGGCAAATACAATTCTAGGATGTATTAACAGAAGCATACAGTCTAGATCACGTGAAGTCATTATTGCCCTCTACTCCTCTTTGGTCAGACCTCATCTGGAATACTGTGACCAGTTTTGGGCACCACATTTTAAAAAAGACATCAACAAACTGGAGCAAGTTCAGAGAAGAGCGACTAGAATGGTGACCGGTCTGCAAACCATGTCCTATAGGGAACGTTTGCAGGATTTGGGAATGTTTAGCTTGCAAAAGAGAAGACCAAGGGTGGACTTAATAGCTGTATACAAATATCTCAAGGGCTGTCACATTGTAGAAGGATCATCTTTTTTCTCATTTGCACAAGGAAAGACTAGAAGCAATGGGATGCAACTGAATGGGAGGAGACACAGATTAGATATTAGAAAAAAACTTTTTGACAGTTAGGGTGATCAGTGAGTGGAACAGGCTGCCACGAGAGGTAGCGAGTTCTCCTTCAATAGAAGTCTTCAAACAGAGGCTGGACCGATATCTGTCTGGGATGATTTAGTGAATCCTGCTTTGAGCAGGGGGTTGGACCAGATGACCCAGGAGGTCCCTTCCAACTCTACCATTCTATGATCGTGGATATTTTTGCCTTGTCCACCACTTGCACTTATCTTGAGCAACTACTAAAAATTAAAAACATTAGCACTAAACCTTTGAGTGTGCGTGAAAATGTCTCAACATACTCTTCAAAGGCCCACTTGATTGCCAAGAGATCCGTTACCAATATCATAATTTCTCTCCGCAGATGACAGTTTTTCAGAAAAGTATGCACATGGACACCATTTACCAGGAGATGCACCCTATGACAATACAGCCCCTACCCCCCACTTCAGACATGTCAACTTCAACAATAAATGGCTGAGTGATGTCAGGCTATATGAGAATCGGCGCAGATGCAAAACACTCCGTCAAGGTATCGAATGTCTCCCTGGCCGCACTTGACCATTTTGAAAAGTCTGTCCCTTTCCGTCAGAGGTTTGGCCACTACCGAAAATTTTTTCATGAACTTACGGTATTGGTTGGCGAAACCCAATAACCTTTGTAACGCCTTCAAATCCCCAGGATGATCCCAATCCAGTATCGCCTGGGATTTCACCCGATCCATGCAAAAACCAATGGGCGATAAAACATATCCTAGAAAAGGGATCTGCTCAACTGAGAACATACATTTCTCTGGTTTGACAAATAATTTATTGTCTCTGAGTATCTGCAAGACCAGCCTGACATGTACCTGATGTGACTCAAGGTCAGATGAATACATTAATAGGTCATCAAGATAGATTACAACAAATCTACCAGGTGACCAAAGATTTAATTTACAAAGTGCTGAAAGACGACGGGAACATTAGTCAACCCAAATGCAGTCACAAGGTTCTCATAGTGTTCATCAGGCGTATTGAAAACTATTTTCCATTCATCCCCCTCTTTAATACGAATGAGATTATACGCCTCCCTGAGATCCAGTTAAGAAAACCATTTTGCTCCTACAATCTGATTAAAGAAGTCCAGGATGAAAGGGAGCGAATATAGATCCCGGACCATAATCTGATTGAGCTTGCAGAAATCTAGGGAGTGGAGTAACCCCCTGTCTTTCTTCTTTACAAAGAAAAACCCCACAGCAATGGGAGATGAGGATGGTCTGATATGACACTTTGCCAAACTTTCTGCTATATAATCCTTCAAGGCCTGCCTCTCTGGACCAGATATATTATACATTCTGCTCTTTGGCAGCTGGGCCACAAGAAAAAGATTAACGGTGCAGTCATAAGGACGATGGGGAGGAAGCTCTTGGCACCCCTCCTCTGAAAACACATCCCCAAAGTCAGACAGGTATTTAGGCACAGACTGGGTATCCACCCTTGCAAGCCAGGTGCCCAAGCAGTGTGTTATGGGTCTGCAACTCAGGAATAGAGCGGGGTGTGAATCTGACCCTGCACTAGGACTAGACTTGATTCCTATGATGGAGCGGGCGACCTATTCCTTGCAAATAGACCCACCGACGATCCTAGTCTAGACTCAAGCGAAGACCTGAAGGTGGGGGAAGGGGATCCCTGAAAGATCTAGGAACTGGGAACAAAACACTGGTAACCTCCTAGCAGGGAAATAGAGGAAGCTGCAGAAGCAAAAGGAAAAATACAAAAAGACTAAGCAAGCAGAACTGGAGTTCCCAGAACTGCACAAAGCATAGCACAAAGCTATCAAGGCTCCTAGCCAGAACTCAAGCGGATTAACACTGATGTCCAGCAAGGACTGGGAGGCAGGTGCAGGGTAATAAAGGGTGATACAATCACCTGACCAATGACAAGCCCAGCACCAGGGGAAAACAGACCAGCAGCCAGAAACCACAACAAGATGGCGGATGGTCAAACTGAATAGACTCTAACACAGTGTCTGTCATGTATAGTGTACAGTTCATATAGCGTCTTGTGCTTGGGTGCGAGGAAAAACAATGAGACATAGGTTGATATGAAATGACTTGTATTACTTCATACAAGCATGCAGAAAAGGTCACAGTTTGCAGGAACAGAGGCAGGAGAACACAGCAGGCCAGAGTAACTTCAAGCTCTACAATAACTCTCCAAGCAGGTTCAGGATCTCTTCTCTGTACCGTAATTCCTCTGCAAACATGGATTCACCAGACAGCAGGTTTCCAAAGTCCAAAAGTGTTCCAAAGTTCCTCAGTAGGAAATAGCTGGAGTCCAAAATCCTAGGTTTCCAGGAGTCAGGTCACAGGCTGACTGAGGCTTGATTCAGGAGCACTGATTGTTCAGCTGAGGCTGCTTAAGAAGCAAAAGGGAGAGAATCAGTGCGGGAACATGAAAACTGGAAACTCCATATTAACTGAGGGCAAGAGCTGCAGAAAGACAGAAAGCAAAATGGCCGACGGAAAACTGAGTTTCAAGGAACATGTCAAAAGAGACAAAGAACCTTACATTACTCCCCCCTTAAGGACAACCTCCGGTTGACCTCAGACCAGGCTTGTCAGGGTACCTCTGATGAAACTGGCGGAGCAGGCGAGGAGCATTTACATTATTGACTGGTTCCCATGAGTTGTCCTCCACTGGGTAGCCCTGCCATTTAATCAAATATTGCAACTGATTTCTGTACAACCTGGAATCTAGAATCCTTTCCACCATAAATTCTTCCTGACCATCGACCAGCACTGGGTCAGGGCAAGGAGAAGAGCGTCCAGGAAACGTGTTGGGTGTTGCAGCCTTTAGTAGATATACATGAAAGACAGGGTGGATTCTCATGGTTCTGGGCAGTTGAAGACGACAAGCAACAGCACTTATAATCTTACTGATCTTATAAGGTCCAATGTACTTATGTCCCAATTTAGACGATGGAATCTTTATTTTAAGATTTCTGGTTGACAGCCAGACCAAATCTCCTACCTTGAAAGCTGGTGCAGGTTTACGAAATTTATCTGCTGCTTTCTTGTACCTTTCCTGAGCCAATTCTAGATTTTCCTTTAGAAGATCCATATTCTTTTGTAAAGAAGTGATTCTTTTAGCCACTGCCGGCAAGGGCGTATCTATGGGAAATCGAGGAAGAATGTTAGGATGATAACCTAGATTGGAGTAAAAAGGAGACTGCTTAGTGGAGGCGCTCTGAGAGTTATTATAAGAGAACTCAGCCAGTGGAAGTAGATCCACCCAATCATCTTGTAGGTGGCAGATAAAGCAGCGGAGATACTGCTCCAGGGTCTGATTGGTTCGTTCTGTCTGTCCATTAGTCTGGGGATGAAAAGCAGAAGAAAGGTTTACTTTAATGTCCAATGCGGCACAGAAATTTTGCCAAAACCTTGAAGTGAATTGCACCCCTCGATCCGAAATGACCTCATCCGGTACTCCATGTAAGCGAAACACATTCTTAATCATCAAGTCTGATGTCTGTTTTGCAGTGGGTAAGCCGACACAAGGGATAAAATGAGCTGCCTTTGTTAGACGATCAACCACCACTAGAATGGTGTTCTTCCCTTGAGAGGTTGGTAACTCCACAATGAAGTCCATAGAAATGGATCCCCACGGGCGGGACGGGGTGGGAAGAGGTTGTAACAGACCAGTTGGTGAGGAGCGAGGTGTTTTGCATCTTGCACAGACTTCACATGAAGTGACATAGTTTAAAACATCTTTCCTGTAAGTGGGCCACCAAAAGAAACGCGAAAGAAATTCTTGTGTCTTTAGAATTCCCCTATGCCCGGCTATCTTGGAATCGTGGATGAGTTGCAATACTCTCAATCTGACTGTTTCAGGTATATACAGACGTTGTCCCTGAATCCACACACCATTCTTAAATACAAGACTTACGTCCCTTGGGGGTTGAGCCAACAAAGAATCCGCATGGTATGCTTCCTTGATGTCCTTAAGTAGGTCTTGATTATGAATCACTATCAGGAATCTAGAGTCAGGAAGAATAGTCTTAGGAGTAGGGTTGAGCATTCCGATACTGCAAATATCGGGTATCGGCCGATATTGGCTGTATCGGAATTCCGATTCCGAGTTCCGATATTTTCGTCATATCGGATACCGGAATCGGGATTGTCACTGTCACTGTCAGTGTCCGTCGGTCGGGTCTGTCAGGAGTCATCGGCACTTACCTGGCAGAAGATCTCCGGCGGTCACGGACTGGACTGCTTCATGGCCGCAATCTTCTTTCCCCGGCGGTCACATGCAGTTTCTCGCGATAACTGCAGTGACTGCTGGGTAATCCCGGCCGTAAAGCAGTCAGTCCGATGACGTCACCGCCGGGGAAGCAGGTAATCAGCTGTGCTGCGTCGCGATGACAGGCTCTGCCTGTCATTGCGATGTAGCAGAGCTGGATCGTCGTGGGACTGTCGTTATGGACTGCGTCGGACAGGTGGTATACTGTTGGTTTGTTTTTTTTCTTTTTTTACAGGAGATCGATGGCGTCGCAGGAATGAGAGTACAATAAAAGAAATGAAAACTGTGTTGTCTCTTTTATTTCATTAAAATACTTTTTTCTTGCTTTGTCTTTTTTTTAAACATTTAAAAACTTTGGGATTAATAATGGATCGGTGTCTTATTGACACCTCTCCATTATTAACTGGGCTTATTGTCACCGTGCAATCAACGGTGACATTAACCCCTTATTACCCCGCTTGCCACCGCTACAGGGCAAGTGGGAAGAGCCGGGTAAAGTGCCACAATTGGCACATCTTTTGATGCGCCAAATGTGGGGCTGCTGTAGCCTGGTATTATCAGGCTGTTGAGGGCCAAAATCCATGGGCCTTGACAGTCTTTTAATACCAGGCCGCAGCAGTCTGCATTTTACTTGGCTGGTTAACAAAAATAGGGGGGATCCCCACGCCGTTTTTTTTTCGAGGGGATCCCCTATTTTTGTTAACCAGCCAAGCTAAGCAGACTGCTGTGGCCTGGTATTATCAGGCTGGCAAGGTCCATGGATATTGGATCCTTACCAGCCTGAAAAACCAGGCCTCAGCGGTCTGCTTCATCTGGCTGGTTAACAAAAATAGGGGGGACCCCACGCCAATTTTTTTCGAGGGGATCCCCTATTTTTGTTAATCAGCCAAGATATGCAGACTGCTGTGGCCTGGTATTATCAGGCTGGCAAGGTCCATGGATCTTGGCTCCTTAACAGCCTGAAAATCCAGGCCTCAGCGGTCTGCTTCATCTGGCTGGTTAACAAAAATAGGGGGGACCCCACGCCAATTTTTTTCGAGGGGATCCCCTATTTTTGTTAATCAGCCAAGATATGCAGACTGCTGTGGCCTGGTATTATCAGGCTGGCAAGGTCCATGGATCTTGGCTCCTTAACAGCCTGAAAATCCAGGCCTCAGCGGTCTGCTTCATCTGGCTGGTTAACAAAAATAGGGGGGACCCCACGCCATTTTTATTTCGAAGGGAACCCCTATTTTTGTTAATCAGTTCCCTCTGACGTCACTGATTGTGTCCCTGGCTGACCTGAAGTGAAAGTGGAAAGCAATCAATTAAGCTTTCCACTTAAGGGCCCGTCTCACATAGCGATATCGCGGGGCTGTGCCTAGAAACCCGCTGTGTACCTTGGATACCAGCGCCCTGATGCAGGGAGCTGGTATCCAAGGTACACAGCGGGTTTCCAAGCGCTGCGCGGTGCCTGGAAACCCGCTGTGTACCTTGGTTACCAGCGGATCGCTGGTCTCCCGCCTGTCACACGCAGCGATGCGTGCCTGTCAGAGGGAAACCAGCGATCAAAAAAGGTCCTGACATTTCTGCGACGATCAGCGATACCCGGCAGGGGGGCTGATCGTCGCTGAATGTCACACACAGCGATATCGCTGGTGAGCTCGCTGCTGCGTCACACAAAACTAGTGACTCAGCAGCGATCTCGGTAGCGATATCGCTATGTGAGACGGGCCCTTAAGCGATGTTACCCGCAGTGTCGCTGTCCCAGATCGCTGCCTGAGCTGCCTGTTTGGCAGCTCAGCAGCGATCATGTAGCGATACACCAGCGATCCTGACAAGTGCATATCGTTGTCGGGATCGCTGGTGTATCGTTATGTGACACCCAGCCTTTACTCTCCTGTCAGCCAGGAGAGGAACTCATTCATTTGGGGGTTTACTGTGAGGCTGCAGCATTAGCTGCGGTCCCTGCAGTAAACATTAACCCTTTCTGAAGGATTACACCGTGGGACCTGACTGTGCATGGGATAGGTAAGAATAATTTTGCTTTATTTTATTTTTATTACAGGAAATGGTTTTTGCAGTAAAATAAAAGATGGTCAAAAACATGTGTCTTTATTTCATTTATTTTTAATTAAAGTGTGTGTGTTTTATTTTTATTTCATGCAATAGGATTAATAATTGATAGTTGTCTAATTGACAGCTCTCAATTATTAACCTGGCTTAAGGTCACCTTTCAATAGCAAGGTGGCTTTAACCCCATATTAACCCATTCGCCACCGCTACAGGGCAATGGGAATAGACGGGCAAAGTGCCAGAAAGGGCGAATCTAATTATAGATTTGTCTTTCCTGGGGTGTCTGGGGGCAGATGTTAGTAGCCGGGGGGGGGGGGCAAAAATAATGGTCCCTCTCTGGGCTATTATTATCTGCCCCCCACTCACTGGCTTTGTCTGTCTGGTTGCGAAAATAGGGCGGGAGCCCACGCATTTTTTTTCAGCAATTTTACACCTCATATATATATATATATATACATGTCATTGAATTTGTGACACATACATATATATATTTATATTTGTAGTTCATACACTTCTACATAGTATAATAGCCGCTAATTCAATTGCCGGCTTTTGTGAAAATGCAGAACCCGACATGAAATGACACTTGGTGTACATAGGGTTAACCATGTCCTTTGCTATCTGATTTGCACAAACAATTAAATCAGTCTATGTGTGCAAAATTTCACACCTGTAGGGGTTAATTAAAGGTGTAAATTCGTAGCAAAAAAGTCCGTTTTTTTTACAACGAATTTACACCTTTAATTAACCCCTACAGGTGTGAAATTTTGCACACATAGACTGATTTAATTGTTTGTGCAAATCAGATAGCAAACGACATGAAAAGACATGGTTAACCCTATGTACACCAAGTGTCATTTCATGTCGGGTGCTTCTGTCTTTTCACTGAAGCCGGCTTTACCCGGCAATTGAATCAGAGGATATTTTACTATGTAGAAGTGTATAAACTATACATATATGTATATATATATGTCACAATGACATGTATATATAATATATATATATATATATATATATTCTATGTGTGTATATTTAGTGTTTACAAGGAAAGAATGGGGTTTTTTTAGTTACGATATTTTGTTCCCATAGACTTACATGGGACTTCCGGTATCGGTATTGGGTATCGCCGATATTTTAATGATATCGGCGATACCATTCCGATTCCGATACTTTTGGATATCGGAAAGTATCGCTCAACTCTACTTAGGAGGAGTAAGTGGACGTGTCTCTGCTGAATGAATCCTAGAGAGTGCATCAGCCTTTCCATTGCGCAATCCTGGTCTATAAGAAATTACAAAATTAAATTGGTTTAGGAAAAGATTCCAGCGAGCCTGGCGAGGAGTCAGGCACTTAGCCGACCTGATAAACTCAAGGTTACGATGGTCTGTCAGGACGACTATTTGCTGTGCAGCTCCCTGAAGAAGGTGTCTCCATTCCTTGAAGGCGGCAATAATGGCCAACAATTTTCTATTGCCCACATCGTAGTTCCTCTCAGCCGAAGACAACTGCTGGGAAAAGAAGGCACAGGGATGCAAGACATTCTTCTCACCTGTTCTCTGAGAGAGTATAGCTCCAACGGCACAGTCTGAAGCATCCACCTCTATTATGAAGGCAAGCTCGGGGTTGGGATGTACTAAGATAGGTGCGGTGGTAAATTTATCCTTTAAACAGGAAAATGCTTCCTGAGCTTGCGGGGTCCAGGAGAACCTAGACTGTTTCCGGGTAAGTTAGGTGATAGGTGACACTACCTCAGAGAAATTCCTAATGAAACGTCTATAGAAGTTGGCAAACCCGATGAAGCGCTGCACCTCCTTCACATTTCTAGGAATTGGCTAATCCTTGATGGCTTGGGTCTTGCTTCCATCCATACTAATCCCTTGCATAGATAGTACATACCCCAGAAATTGAATTTCGGTCCTATGGAATTCACACTTTTCAAGTTTGATGTAGAGATGGTTTTGTCTTAGGCGTTCTAAGATCATTCTCACATGTCCATGATGTTCCTCTGTGGAGTTAGAAAAAATTAGAATATCATCCAGATAAATCACCACAAATGTATCTAGGAGATCCCTGAAGATGTCATTCACCAAGTGTTGGAAAGTGGCTGGGGCGGTACTCAGACCAAAAGGCATAACTAGATATTCGAAGTGTCCATAGCGTGACCTGAATGCAGTCTTCCATTCATCCCCAGGTCTAATACGGACCAAGTTATAGGCCCCACGGAGATCCAGTTTAGAGAAAATTTTGGCGTGCCGCACTCTCTCCAACAACTCAGGGATTAAAGGCAATGGATAACGGTTTCTAATAGTAACCTTATTGAGTTCCCTATAGTCTATGCAGGGTCTCAGAGATCCATCTTTCTTCTTCACAAAGAAGATGGGTGCACCTGAGGGAGATGAAGAGGGGCGTATGAAGCCTTTGGCTAGATTTTCATCTATGTAGTCCTTCAAAGCTTTTAGCTCGGGCCCCGCTAGGGGTAGATCTTACCAAAAGGTATCTCGGCTCCAGGCAATAATTCGATTGGACAATCATATGGACGGTGAGGAGGAAGCTGATCAGCGTTCTTCTTGTCACATAAATCCACATAGTCCTGGTATACAGCTGGTAGTTCAGGGACTGACATGGTTCCTTTAGGAACAGAGCAAGCTGAAACTCCTTGACTCATCTGTTTCTCCGGAAAGTGTAATTCCTTGGTTTCCCAGTTAATCGTAGGATTCTGCGCCTGCTGCCATGGTAGCCCTAGAATAATGGGAAAGTGGGGAGAAGAGATAAGCATAAAAGACATTTTCTCCTGATGATCTTTACCCATAAGGACCCTCAAAGGCTCTGTTTCCTGATCCACTGGTCCAGAGGTCAGCAGGGAGCCATACACAGTCTCCATCTGTACTGGAGTAGCCTTCTTCACTGAACGTATCCCCTGTTTCAGAGCAAAGGAGATATCCATAAAATTTCCACTTGCTCCTGAGTCGATCATAGCAGAGCTAGACACCCAGACTGAGTCCACCCAGAGTTTGATGGAAAGGAAGCAATGAGAATTATTTATTTTACAACTCAGCTGGGACACCGCTGAGGAAACTTGAAAAATTGCAGCGTTTATACCGTCATTGTCCCCAGAACTAACAGAGTTTAAGTCCGAAAAATCAAGATCTCTTGCAGCAGATCTCTCTGGAGTCTGAGGCTCGGACATGACAGAGCTCCTCTCGCAACACTCACAGTGAATGACTGCTGCAGTAGTCTTACGAGAACGGCTGGGGCAGTTTATAATGAAGTGCCCTGACTTACCACAGTAAAAACATAGATTTTCCTTTATACGATGTTCTTTGCGTGCATCACTAACCCGTCTTTGTAAAGAGTCCACCTGCATGGGTTCAGGTTCTGGTTCCCTTGTGATCCTACTCAAAGGTTCCTTAGCTGAGGAGGGAGGTAGGAAAAGGTTAGTGCGATTATTTTCGAACCATCTCTCTTGTCTGCGTTCAGTCAGACGAGCATCAATACGGATACAATAGATAATAAAGTCACCTAACGCAGTGGGAGGGTCGGCACGAGCAAGTTCATCCTTAATCAGTGGAGACAACCCTTTCCGAAAAATAGATTTTTTGGCGGAAGTGTCCCAAGTGGTATCAAGAGCCCATCTCCTGAAATCCAAGGCATATTCGGCTACTGAACGCTTACCTTGGCGCAAAGTTAACATGGCTGCTTCAGCTGTTGCACCTCAATTGGGGTCATCAAACACCTGCCCCATGGCTGAAATAAAAGCATCAAGGTGATTCAAACAATCATCCTCAGTCTCAATCAGAGGGTTTGCCCACATCAAAGCCTTATTGGTAAGCAACATGATTATAGTAAGCACTTTGGATCGTTCAGTGGGAAATTGAGAAGCATGTGCAGAGAAAAATAGATTGCATTGGTTAATAAATCCCCTGAATTTCTCACGTTCACCGCCAAAACGAAAAGGAGGTAACTTGGGGATCCCATAACTCGGGGTTATGGCAGGAGCCTGGACTCGTTCCTCTAGAGCCTCAATCCTGGCTCGTAATTCCTGAGTAGTTTGTCCAAACACTTGCAAATTATGATTAGTGAGGTCCTGTAGGCTTGCAAAACGGGTTTTTATAGTCTGTATATCTGCAAGGATTGTATCAGTCACTCCGCAAAGCTCCTTTATGCGGGCCTCCATCTTCCAGATCTTTTAAGGCAGAAGTGCTGGAAGGAGAAGAGGAAAGAAAAAAAAAAAACAATAGTGTTTACCTGTGGTAACACTCCAGAGTAACATTTAAGGGAATGCGCTCACCTGGAATGGTTGTGAGAAGTCACAACCACTGTCATCACAGAAGGTATTAAACGGACATCTGATATCCACAGTCACAGCAGACACGGCTTTCCCAGACCCAGCAGACACTAAACATTGGCTCCTGAATCTTGTCATGTATAGTGTACAGTTCCTATAGCGTCTTGTGCTTGGGTGCGAGGAAAACACATGAGACATAGGTTGATATGAAATGACTTGTATTACTTCATACAAGCATGCAGAAAAGGTCACACAGTTTGCAGGAACAGAGGCAGGAGAACACAGCAGGCCAGAGTAACTTCAAACTCTACAATAACTCTCCAAGCAGGTTCAGGATCTCTTCTCTGTACCGTAATTCCTCTGCAAACATGGATTCACCAGACAGCAGGTTTCCAAAGTCCAAAAGTGTTCCAAAGTTCCTCAGTAAGAAATAGCTGGAGTCCAAAATCCTAGGTTTCCAGGAGTCAGGTCACAGGCTGACTGAGGCTTGATTCAGGAGCACTGATTGTTCAGCTGAGGCTGCTTAAGAAGCAAGAGGGAGAGAATCAGGGCGGGAACATGAAAACTGGAAACTCCATATTAACTGAGGGCAAGAGCTGCAAAAAGACAGAAAGCAAAATGGCCGACGGAAAACTGAGTTTCAAGGAACATGTCAAAAGAGACAAAGAACCTTACAGTGTCCTTGACAATATTCTCTCTACTTTACCATCTCCCGAGTCTGCCAATCTACCACAGGGTTGTGCAGAGTGAGGCAAGGTAGTCAAAGAACCACAGGAGAAGGCAGACCCTCTAGCACATAATAGTCAATACCTTCTGAGTGCATGGCCCCTACCTGTAGATGTAACCCTCGGATGACTTGAGTAAAATACCCCTGTCTCAAGGGTGCGGAGTCGATGGTGATTATGGGTATAGGTCTGGACAGTGTATGTGGTTTGAGGCCCTGGACCCAGATGAACCTAGCGTCGATCAAGTTAAACCTCGCCCCACTGTCCAGAAAGACAGAAATAACCACCTTATTTTTGCACAGATGGAATTCAGCAGGCAGAAAAAATTTTGTCCTGCCCACAGAAGAGATATGTACACCCAGGTTGCTAAGCTCCTCACAACCCGGGCTCCTTAGTTTTTCGGCAGCTGTTTACAGTGAAGTAGGGAAAGGAATGCACCAACAAAATGGCCCTTTCTCTTACTGTAAAAACATAATCCCCGTTTACGCTGAACTACAGACTAATTTCCAGAATGAGCTGCCCCAACCAACTGCATAGGTTCCTCAGATGTATCAGACCAGGTTTCCCTTGACCTGTGACCTCCCGCACATTGGGGTGTCTCTATGTCCCTGGCGAAAATGGCGATCTACCCGTATAGATAGAGACATGGCCACCTCAAAGGAGACTGGAGTATCATAGAGGGCTAACGCATCATTCACCCTT
>JARQOD010000006.1:379709127-379747938 GCA_033576555.1 Oophaga sylvatica | reverse complement strand
GGTTCGTTGGCATGAAAACCAGAGGTCTCCTGGAGACCTCTATGGTTGTCAGTGTTGGTTTTGGTCTGAGTGCCACCCGGTGGTCGGCGCTCATAGCAAGTGAGTAATTCTACTACATAGAGGTGATCTGATCATCGCCTGTATGTAGCAGAGCCGATCGGGTTGTGGCAGCTTCTAGTCTTCCATGGAGACTATTAAAGCATGCCAAAAGTTAAAAAAAAAAAGTTTTAAAAAAAGAAAAAAAAATGTAAAAGTTCAAATCACCCTCCTTCACCCCATTCAAAATAAAACAATAAAAAAAAAATTAAACATACACATATTTGGTATCGCCGCGTTCACAGTCGCCCGATCTAGAAATAAGGCGTAGCAAGAAAAAAAGTAAAAACGCCAGAATTACATTTTTTTTGCTCGCTGCGACATTGAAATAAAATGCAATAAAGGGCGATCAAAAGATCAGATCTGCACCAAAATGGTAACATTAAAAACGTCAGCTCAGCGCTCAAAAAATACGCCCTCACCCAACCCAAGATCACGAAAAATGGAGACGCTACAGGTATCAGAAAATGGCTTAATTTTTTTTTAACAAAGTTTGAAATTTTTTTTCACCACTTAGATAAAAAAGAACCTAGACATGTTTGGTGTCTGTTAACTCGTAATGACCTGGAGAATCATAATAGCAGGTCAGTTTTAGCATTTAGTGAATCTAGTAAAAAAAGCCAAACAAGAAACCAGTGGGATTGCACTTTTTTTTGCAAATGCACCGCACTTGGAAATTTTTTTCCCGTTTTCTAATACACAACATGGTAACACCAATGGTGTCGTTCAAAAGTACAACTTGTCCCGAAAAAAACAAGCCCTCACACGGACATATTGACAGAAAAATAAAAAAGTTATGGTTCTGAGAAGGGGAGCAAAAAACTAAAATGCAAAACCGAAAATACCTCTGGTCATGAAGGGGTTAATCCAGTTTGTGCATTATAAAAATAGCGGCAGGCTAGTCAACTGGGTGGGCTGTTCCTTTGAAAAGACATGCTGTCCAGGCTATAATGTAAGCCATTATGCTGTGACTGACATGCTAAACAGGGTCTGACAACATCAGAATAGCTCCTGAAATCCCACCACTAGATCATGCACAATGAAGACAGGTCTTCTTTTAAGGCAATCTGTCAGTAAGACCTTTCCCTCCTCCCATGAACCACAAATATGGGCATGCAGGTCTCTGACATGTAAATCTATCACTACATTTATGTGTTACATTCTGTTGCTGCACTTAAGGGTAATTAAAAATTTTATTCATATGCAAATTGTGTGTCACATATTCTTATATTAGGTCCCGGGATGGAAAACTTTTTATAATGAATTACCGTATATACCCATGTATAAGCCGAGATTTTCAGCCCATTTTTTAGGGCTGAAAGTCCCCCTCTCGGCTTATACGCGGGTCATATACGGGGGTCGGCGGGGGAGGGGGAGCGGGGGTGTCGGATCATACTCACCCCTCCGCCGGCGCGGTCTCTGCAGCCCTCCTGCTTCTCCCACGATCTCCGGCTCCTTCCTGCAGCAGTCACATGGCACCGCTCATTAAAGTCATGAATATGCACATATTCATGACTTTAATGAGCGGTAGCATGTGACCTCTGCAGGACTGAAGCGCTGCGGAGAGCGCCGGGAGAAGAGGAGAGGCTGCAGGGACGCGCGGCGGAGGGGTGAGTATAGCGATTTTTACCTGTCCCTCGGTCCACCGCAGCGCTGCTCCCTCGGTCTGACTCCTCTGGCTGTGAATGTTCAGGCAGAGGGCGCGATGACGTCGTTAGAGCCACAACTGGGCGGTTAATTTACAGGGCTATAGTCTGTTTAGAAATGACTGTAAAAATAAGCGAGGTGGGGGTGTGTGTTTATATGTAAAATCATCCTTAAAACCCATCCTGCGTGATATCTGTGAATCTAATGAAGATGTAGAGTCTCTGTGGGTGGAGATTAGGGGAGGGGGGAAAAATAATAAATTACTGATAGGGGTTTGTTATAAGTCTCCTAAAATAATGAAAGCAACAGAGAATATCCTCGTAAAGCAAATAGATGAAGCAGCAACTCAAGGAGAAGTCATTATTATGGGGGACTTCAACTACCCTGAAATACATTGGGGAACAGAAACCTGCAGTTACAGCAAAGGTAATAAGTTTTTGGCAACTATGAGAGACAATTACCTTTCACAACTAGTTCAGGACCCAAAAAGAGGGGGGGCACTGCTAGACCTAATATTATCCAACAGGCCAGACCGCTGTCACGCGGTCTTATGATATGTGTACGATGTCAGTAAACTATTCTTAAAAGAACAACACTCTATACAACATATAGATTAGCAACATCAGCATGTAAATATAGAATAGATTTACCTGACACGATATCCGTTGAACTCAGGGTTAATCTTGAGGACTTGATACACTGTCACAGGAAAGAGGAGGACCGGGGGTCTAACCTGACCCTAAACTGGGGTCCTAACTAATCCCTCACCTTGGAGGTACTGATAATGGTTCAGAGGTCCAAGTCTCCAGCCTAACCCTGTCTCCTATCAGTCCCTGAACCCTGTAATCAGTCCTAAGAAGGATACTGATTACCACCAAAGGGATATGGGCTGATCTCTGCTAAATACACAGATTAGACATATAAGACAGACTGGAGAAAACACAGACTTGCATACACACTCAAACACAGAAGGAACATAAATGATCTGGGATATTAAACTCTAAGCAAGGTGAGCTTAAAACAACTAAGGAGCTCTTTAACTTAAGTCTATACAGATACAATCCTAACTGTGGTCTGCATGAAGAATTTCACTGGCAACTCCCAACACAGACAACCAGAGATTTAAAGGAAACCAATCAACAAATAATTAATTGCAGCCGGGAGAAACTGCACCCAGTCCCAGAACTGAGCACAGACAGAATTAACTCCCTAACTGCCAAACACAAAGAAACAGCAACTCAGCTGTGAGAAGTCAGAATGTGCAACCGCGACGATCTTCGTGGCGATGCACACATGACAACCGCATATCAAATATTAGGGTTGGGGGTCACTTGGGTAATAGTGATCACAAAATAATAAGCTTTCATGTATCCTTTAATAAGATGTGTAGTCGAGGGGTTACAAGGACACTAAACTTCAGGAAGGCAAATTTCCAGAGGATGAGAGATGATCTTGGTGCAATAAACTGGGACGATATCCTGAGACATAAAAATACACAAAGAAAATGGGAGACGTTTATTAGTATCCTGAATAGGACCTGTGCACAGTATATACCCTATGGGAATAAACATGCTAGAATTAGGAGGAAACCACTATGGCTAAATAGAGCTATAAGGGGCGCAAAAAGGGACAAAAATAAAGCGTTTAGGGAATTAAAGCAAGTAGGTAGTGATGAGGCATTAAATAAATACAGAAGACTGAATAAATTCTGTAAAAAGCAAATCAAGACAGCAAAGATTGAGGCAGAGAGACTCATTGCCAGAGAAAGTAAAAATAATCCCAAAATATTCTTTAACTACATAAATAGCAAGAAACTAAAAAATGATAGTGTTGGTCCCCTTAAAAATAGTATGGGTGAAATGGTGGATGAGGATGAGGAAAAAGCCAATATGCTAAATGACTTTTTTTCAACTGTATTTACACAAGAAAATCCCATGACAGATAACATGATCAGAGATAAAAAAATTTCTCCATTAAATGTCACCTGCTTAACCCAGCAGGAAGTACAGCGGCATCTAAAAATCACTAAAGTTGACAAATCCCCGGGCCCGGATGGGATACACCCCCGAGTACTGCAGGAATTAAGAACAGTTATAGATAGACCATTATTTTTAATCTTTAAAGATTCCATAATAACTGGGTCTGTACCACAGGACTGGCGTATAGCAAATGTGGTGCCAATATTCAAAAAGGGGGCAAAAACTGAACCTGGAAATTATAGGCCAGTGAGCTTAACATCTACTGTGGGTAAAATCCTGGAGGGTTTTTTAAGGGATACTATATTGGAGTTTCTGAAGCTGAATAACCTCATGACACAGTATCAGCATGGGTTTACGAGGGACCGTTCTTGTCAGACTAATCTGATAAGCTTTTATGAAGGGGTAAGTTCAGGACTGGACCAAGGGAATGCAGTGGACGTGGTGTTCATGGACTTCTCAAAAGCTTTTGATACAGTGCCACACAAAAGGTTGATACATAAAATGAGAACAATGGGGATAGGGGAAAATATGTGTAAGTGGGTTAAGAACTGGCTCATGGATAGAAAACAAAGGGTGGTTATTAATGGAGCACACTCGGACTGGGTCATGTTAGCAGTGGGGTACCACAGGGGTCAGTATTGGGGCCGCTTCTCTTTAACATATTTATTAATGACCTTGTAGGGGGCATACAGAGTAGTATTTCAATATTTGCAGATGACACTAAACTCTGCAGGGTAATAAATACAGAGGAGGATAATTTTATATTACAGGAGGATTTATGTAAACTAGAAGCTTGGGCTGATAAATGGCAAATGAGCTTTAATGGGGATAAATGTAAGGTCATGCACTTGGGTAGAACAAATAAGATGTATAATTATGTGCTTAATTGTAAAACACTGGGCAAAACTGTCACTGAAAAAGACCTGGGTGTATGGGTGGACGACAAACTCACATTTAGTGGCCAATGTCAGGCAGCTGCTGCCAAGGCAAATAAAATAATGGTACTCGCGCTTTTAATCAAACATACTCCCAGTACTGATCGTAACACATACCTAAGTTAGCAGAGAATTCAAATAATGGAAAAGCGATAAGTTTAATGTATTGGTAGACATACTCTTGCAATAGGCATGCTGGAAAAAAGAAAGAAAAAAAAAAAAGTGTGTAAAAAATTTTTTTTATAATAAAAAAAAATATATTTGACAAAGATTGAAAAAAAGGAGAGAAAAAATATATAATGATATCAACCAGATCTACTGGCGGTACCTTGTGTTGGGATGCAGTGCCCGGTAATCAATCCCCTAGAAGTGGCAATAATACAATTACAGAGAGCAAAATAATGTAAAAAACTATCTGATATAGTAAACCATAACCCCTATACACTTAATGAGCAATGTGAGATAATTAAACAAATCAGGGAATATAAATACCCAAAGTGGCAAAAAGAGAAGGGGGGTGATGAAACCAGTGCTATCACACAAATAATCCAGCGATACCTTATACAGGAATGCACTGACTACTATCCAGTCCGAAAAAAACTGATGGTACTTAGTTTGAGATGTTAATTCCAGATCGAGAGTCCTAGAGAGCTGTCCCGGCCGGTGACAAGCTCCCTTCCCCACTGACGCCGCTGCGCGGCTGTGTTCAGGGAGATACTTTAGTAATCCTCTGGCGCAGTAACCGTTCCAGCAAAACTTCTCACATATTCAATGCTGGCGTGCGATGGTAATGCCTAAGAGCGTCTGCGATATCCGGGTTAAACTTATCGCTTTTCCATTATTTGAATTCTCTGCTAACTTAGGTATGTGTTACGATCAGTACTGGGAGTATGTTTGATTAAAAGCGCGAGTACCATTTATTATTAGTAATTTATTTCCCCTTTTCTCCTTGTGGTTGGAGTTGTTGTACTTGCTGCTAATCTAGCATATACACACTTGCGCCGCTACACATATATTTTTTATATTTTTTAAATAAAATAATGGGATGCATTAAAAGAGGCATAGATGCTCATGAGGAGAACATAATTTTACCTCTATACAAGTCACTGGTGCGACCACACTTAGAATACTGTGTGTAGTTCTGGTCTCCGGTGTATAAGAAAGACATAGCTGAACTGGAGCGGGTGCAGAGAAGAGCGACCAAGGTTATTAGAGAACTGGGGGGTCTGCAATACCAAGACAGGTTATTACACTTGGGGTTATTTAGTTTGGAAAAATGAAGGCTTAGGGGTGATCTTATTACAATGTATAAATATATGAGGGGACAGTACAAAGACCTTTCTAATGATCTTTTTACTCTTAGACCTGTGACGGGGACAAGGGGGCATCCTCTACGTCTGGAGGAAAGAAGGTTTAGCCACAATCACAGGCGCAGATTCTTTACTGTAAGAGCAGTGAGACTATGGAACTCTCTGCCGTCTAATGTTGTAATGAGTGATTCCTTACTAAAATTTAAGAAGGGACTGGATGCCTTTCTTGAAAAGTATAATATTACAGGCTATATTCACTAGTTTCCTAGATACAGCGTTGATCCAGGGAGCTAGTCTGATTGCCGTATGTGGAGTCGGGAAGGAATTTTTTTCCCCAATGTGAAGCTTACTGTTTGCCACTTGGGTTTTTTTTGCCTTCCTCTGGATCAACATGTTAGGGCAGGTTAGGATAGGATATGGGTTGAACTAGATGGACTTAAAGTCTTCCTTCAACCTTAATAACTATGTTACTATGTTAGTGCGCGCCCCGCCCCCTGCCAAGATCATTCACAGCCAGAGGAGTCAGACCGAGGGAGCAGCGCTGCGGTGCAGAGAGGACAGGTAAATATCTCAGGTGCCGGGGTCCTGAGCGAGCGGTGACACCGGCACCTGTCCCCCATAACGCGCCGGTGTCACCGCCTGCTCAGGACACCGGCACCTGGCCCCCAGCGACGAGAGGTGAGTATGTCATTTTTTTTGCAGAAGCAGCAGCAGCAGCAGCATATAAGGCCTATACTATGGGGCATAATTGTGCAGCATATGGGGGCATAAGCTGTGGAACATATGGGGGCATAATCTGGAGCATATGGGGGCATAAGCTGTGGAACATATGGGGGATAATCTGGAGCATATGGGGGGATAAGCTGTGGAACATATGGGGAATAATCTGGAGCATATGGGGCATAATCTGGAGCATATGGGGCATAATATGGAGCATATGGGGGCATAAGCTGTGGAACATATGGGGCATAATCTGTAGCATGTGGGGGCATAATATGGAGCATATGGGGGCATAAGCTGTGGAACATATGGGGCATAATCTGGAGCATATGGGGGCATAATATGGAGCATATGGGGGCATAAGCTGTGGAACATATGGGGCATAATCTGGAGCATATGGGGGCATAAACTGTGGAACATATGGGGGCATAATCTGGAGCATATGGGGGCATAAGCTGTGGAGCATATGGGGGCATAATATGGAGCATATGGGGGCATAAGCTGTGGAACATATGGGGCATAATCTGGAGCATATGGGGGCATAATCTGTGGATCATACAGGGGCATAATCTGTGGAGCATATTGGGCATAATCTGTGGAGCATATGGGGGCATAATCTGTGGAGCATCATATGGGGCATAATCATTTTTCACCCTAGGCTTATACGCGAGTCAATAAGTTTTCCCAGTTTTTTGTGGCAAAATTAGGGGGGTCGGCTTATACACGGGTCGGCTTATACATGAGTATATACGGTAATAAAGGTTATGTTTTATACATTGTTAAGGGACACTCTCCAAGCTATATCCCTAGAGCTGAATGTGCAGCGGTTTGGTGGAAAGATGGAAACTGCAGATTGAAGGCTTGTCGGAAGAGGTAAGGCTTCAGGTTCCTTTTGAACATTTCCATGGTAGGCAAAAGTCTGATATGTTGGGGTAGAGTGTTCCAGAGAAGGGGCATACATGGGAAATATCTTGTATGCGATTGTGGGAAGTCCAAATAAGAGAGGAGTAGAGAAAAGGGTATGCCACACTAAACAATATCGCTAACGGATCGCTAAAAAACGTCACTATTTAGCGATCCCGTTAGCGATATTGTTCAGTGCGGCAGCTTCCAGCGACGAGCTTCCTGCTGTGATCTCGCTCGTCGCTGAATCGTTCCGGACCCTATTTCATCGCTGGCGCTCCGCTGGTAAGTATCTAATCGCTGTGTGGCACCTTTTCTTAGCGATTTAGCGGTACTTTTGTACCGCTAAAGTCGTTAAGAAGATCGCTAACGGCGATAGCGTCGTTAACTATATCGCTAATGCGGCAGCATTTAGCGATATAGAAACAATCCCGCTAGCGATCGCATTAGTATGCGTCGTTATCGTGATCGCTAGCGGGATTGTTTAGTGTGGCAGTACCTAAAGAGATCTTGTGAGGATTTCCTTGTCTGACACCTGATCGTGAGCTATCAATCAAGATAAAGAGATTGGAGCTGGGCAGGGAAACAACTTTGGAAAGCAGAAACTTCCAAAGTGCTCTGTCAAATGCAAAGCACTTCCTGCCTCATTTGCACATGAATGGAACTGCTAATTACTTGGGAATGCAGCTACAGATAGAAAATATAAAGATGTTGATGGATTTACCTTTCAAAGACCAGCATGCCTCTATATATGATTTGGGGGGCTGATATTACTGACAGTATTTATTTAAATGAATCAGGTCTAAGGAGAATAAGGTCATATAGCCTTAGGGTCCATTAATACAAAGATGTTGTGAATGTGCTAGAAATGAATTCTGAGCAGAAGCTCCCTCTGGTGGTTACAAACAGTACTGAACTATCCAATGAAGATTGTGAAGATTGGCGATCAGGTGTTACTGACTGGTCTTATATAAGGGAAGTTCCCTCCCATCAGGGTTGCCAGTGATCAATTGTTCTGGTCTCATCTTTGATTCCTGTTCACTTTGTAGCTTGCTGTTTCGTGCCTGCATCTTCTGCTAACAGTTAAGACATTTTCTTCTTTTAGTTTTTTGTGCTTGCTTTTTGCATTTTGTCCTGCACTTCTGTGGGGGTCTGCCGGGTCCCCTCCGGGGGCTTGTGCTCCTCTCAGTTTAGTTCAGCCACTGTTGTTTGTTCATTTGCCTTTTCCAGTTTTTTCAGTGGCTGCTGTTTAGTTTTTGTTACACCAGAGAACTAATTTAGGTGGTAGAGGTCGTGTGATCTCAGGTGTTTTTGTAATTAGTAGAGTTGGTACTTTTCAGGGTTTTTTGGGATTGCAGTAAGTGTCCTTCCTATCCTTTTCTATTTAGGAAGTTTGGGCCCCAACGTTTGCTCATACTATTTTCTGTCTGTGTCTGTATTTCCTCTTGTCTAACCGCCATTACATGTTTGGGGGCTTTCTATGTTCTTTGGGGATCTGCTCCGGGGCAGATAGTTTTCCTCTTTCTGTCTTTAGGTGTAGTTAGCTTCTCAGGCTGTGACGAGGCGTCTAGGACCAACGTAGGTACGCTCCACGGCTGCCTTTAGTTGTGGTGGTTAGTCAGGGTACTGCAATCCCATAGATTCCAACCTCTCTGGTGTATTTCCTTTTTTGCCTGCTCTCCTCAGCTACCAAATCATAACACAAAGAGTTAAACAGTAGATCAGAGATTTCACAGAACTTCACCATTAGGTGTGTGGCAATTGTGTATTAGCACCTCCTGACATCCTGGGCACGATAGCAGTGTCTGTACAATGAGCATGAAGAGTTTGCTTGTAGCCATGTAGTTATGGCCTAATGCTCATGAGGAGCTACTTGTCATTAGTAGACAAAAGGGTGAAACGTACAAATGTGTATTTCTGACACAGGGTTGTGGGTTTGATGGGCTCTTCAAAACTTGAACATGCCCTGATCATTAAAACATGAATACCTGATGCACTTATTAAGCATCTATATGTTAATCAGACAGCATAAATATCCCTTCATCTTCCTGAGCATCAGGAATTTGCTAATTATAAAGCTCGGCTGCCCCTGGGTTTTTCATAGAAACATTATCCATATTTAGTCTGCATGTTGACAGTTCCCCAATAGCATCAGAAAACCAAACTGAGCTACAGAGACATATTAAAAGTATGCTAGATTTGCAGAGCATCTACTCAGTTCAGAAGTAAAACTTCAGCTTTATACCAGTAGCTTCCTTGTGGATCTCCAATGATGCGGACTGTTCCCAGATATGCCTACAAAGCAATTTTGAGAATATATGACAAGTGGCCATTATGTTCCTAACAGATCTATTGCTCCCTGCTTTTCTTTTACTCTATACTTTAACGTCCAGATGCAAGAGCGAGTCAAGTTATATAGAACAGGCTCATATTTTATAAGCACTTGTATTAACAGGAACATAAGTTCAGGGCAATAAATAATGTATGTATTTTAACAATGGCTACCCAAAGCAAACAGCTTGAAAATCAAATGAAGTTTTTGGACTTATCTTACAAACAACAATAACATTTTAGGTCCTATAATTGAAATCAGAAATGCAAATAAACTTATGCCAAAAAATACAGGACCTCAGCTCGATTAATACTAGCAAGCTTTTCGTTAGTTGTGACAAGTACGTGCAGAAGGTACGTTTTAAGAAATTACGGCAAGTCAGTTCTCATTTTTCATACAATTAAAAGTGTTGCTCTGTGTCCCATTACAGTATTACGATTCTCTGAGGCCCAAAAACGTTGCTTATTAAGTCATGAAAACACTGCACGGTCTAAATCACTGGAGGTCAGGAGTTAAAAGCAAAGTGTCTCGACTTTACGAAAAAGTTATAATTACGAGTCATTAAGGTTCCAGTATCAGCTCGAAAGTTAATGATGAAACACTCTTGCCCCCTAGAACATCTTGTGTTACTTAACCCTTTCAAGACCAAGAGTGGTAACTCGAGACGAGAACAATAAATCTTTGAAGCCATGGGAGAGAAATTTAATCTTAATAGTTTCAGTCAAAAGAAATATTCAAGCGAGCTCCCCAAATTTTCTGCGACCTTTGTATCTCCTAATTAGATAACAGATGGAAGAGTTCCTAGCCATCTCGTCTGAAACATTCACTTGTTTCAAAAGGAAAAAAAAAGTGTTTTTAATTTTAGTAACTTTGATACAATGATTGTAAACATTTGTCTATGGCAGTGTTACCTCCTCCCCGGTACTTTTATGTTGAAGTTTCAACAATTTGATTTTGGATTCTTGCTTCAATTCAGAAAGCTCTTCTTTCAGTCTTTCGAGCTCAACACAGAGAACAAAGTTCTCTTTTGCCTTCACATTCAGCTAGAAACAAAATGAAAAACTATTAATCAGTTATCCCACAAAAATACGGATTTTGGTAAGACCTTACCTGTAAAATCCTTTTCAGCGAAGGAAGGAAGGGAGACACATTCATTACCAGTGGGTAGGCGGAGCCCACACAGGATAGAACACCTCAGATTAAAAAGAGTGTTGACCGGCCCCTCCAGCTTGGGCTCCTCCTACTCCAGCTCTCCAGTCCGTACACAAGCTAAGGAAGAGCAAAAATCACCAGCGGAGCAACATAACCCACTTCTGAAGAACTTCAGAGAAAAAACAAGAAGATAGGTTATGCATATAACAGAAAAAAACACACAGTCCCAGGTACTACTCACTGAACCTGACCACTGCGATGAGCTGGCAATGCTGGAAAAGAGCCTTAGCGCGCCGACCTCAGCCCAGATAATCGCTATCAGAGAAGGGTCACGCCGCATCTGAAAACTCAACAACACACTTCTGCCATGGGAGGGATCTGTGTCTCCCTTCCTTCCTTCGCTGAAAAGGATTTTACAAGTAAGGTCTTACCAAAATCCGTATTTCAGCAGCAGATGGAAGGAAGGGAGACACATTCATTACCAGTGGGACGTCCCAAAGCAGTCCAGAAATTAAGGGTGGGCAAAAATCCAACAGAGGCAGATTCCCAACAACTTAAATAAATGCGCAACCAGCGCTAAATACAAGTTCACAAGAACTTTAAACTACAGCCCCTGCAGGACCCTACGTCCTAAGGCCGCATCAGCGGAAGCACTGACGTCCACCTTATAAAATTTCGTAAATGTGTGGACGGAACGCCAGGTCGCCGCCCGGCAGAGCTGAGCTGCCGAGGCCCCTTGATGAAAGGCCCACGATGAACCCACAGCCCTCGTGGAGTGAGCTCGAATCTTAATCGGGCAAGGTTCGCCCTTAAGTCGGTAAGCCTCTAAAATGGCTGACCGAATCCAACGAGCTATAGAATCCTTGGAAGCTCGTTGCCCACGTCGACGACCTGCTGGAATCACAAACAGAGAATCCGACTTCCGAAAACTTTGAGTAATAGACAAATAGAACTTCAAAGCCTGCACTAAATCCAATGTGTGCAAGGCCCGTTCCTTCGCATTCCTCGGCTCCGGACAAAGCGAGGGCAACACAATATCCTGGTTAACACGAAATTGTGGCACCACCTTAGGTAGAAAGTCGCCCCGTGTGCGAAGCACTACGCGATCTGGGTGAAACTCCAGAAAAGGAGGCGAGCAAGAAAGAATCGCCACTCAGAAACCCTTCTCAAAGAAGTGACCACCACTAGGAAGGCAACCTTCCAAGAGAGCAAGGAAAAGCTAACAGAGTCCATAGGCTCAAAAGGCCCATGTTGCAGAGCCTCCAAGACAAGATTGAGCCGCCAAGGGGACACAAGCGCCTTCCGCGGCGGAAACTGACGGGTTACCCCGCGAAAAAAAGGAACGTACGTTCCTACGCGAGGCGATAGCCTTCCGAAACAGCAAGGACAGAGCAGAAACCTGCCCCTTCAGAGTGCTAACTGCCAAACCCTTGTCCAGCCCATACTGCAAAAAGGCCAACAAATTGGGAATGGAAAAAATCCTCGGGTTCCTAGAAGAACCCGAACACCACGAAAAGAAGGCTTCCCAAGTCTTGTGATAAATCCTAGTAGTAGCCGGACCTCTGGCAGCTCGCAGAGTGGCAATGACTTCGGCTGAAAAACCTTGACGGATCAAGAATTCGGTCTCAAGAGCCACGCCGTCAAACGCAGAGACTTCAGGTCCGGGTGACGAACGGGCCCTTGGGTTAACAGGTCCGGGCGAAGAGGGAGTGGAAGTGGAGGCGCTGCCAGAAGCGACACCAGTGTCGAGAACCACGTCCTCCTTGGCCAATCTGGGGCTATCAACATAGCCGGGACTCTCTCCAGTCTGATCCGACGCAACACCAGAGGAAGTAAGGATATCGGCGGGAACACATAGATTAGTCGAATTGGTCCCAAGGAGCCACCAGAGCATCCACCGCCACAGTCTTCGGGTCCTTGTACCTGGACATGAACGTCGGTACCTTGGCATTGAACCTGGATGCCATCAAATCCACTTGGGGAGTCCCCCAACGGGAGCACAGCAGTGCAAAAATTTCCGGATGAAGACTCCATTCTCCGGGATCCATCTTTTCGCGACTGAGGAAGTCCGCTGTGATATTCTGAACTCCTGGAATGTGAATCGCAGAGATGGCTGGCACCCTGGCCTCGGCCCATACCAGGATCCGAGACACCTCCATCATGAGCCTGAAGCTCCTCGTCCCACCTTGATGGTTGATATACGTGACCGCCGTCGCGTTGTCTGTCTGCACTCGGACTGGTAGACCGCTTAAAGGGACCGTCCAGTGTTGGAGGCAAAGGAAAATTGCCTTCAATTCCAGGATGTTGATCGGCAGGACAGACTCTTCCGACGACCATACTCCCTGAATCCAGAGATCGTTCCAGACACCCCCCAGCCCGTCAGGCTGGCATCGGTGGTTATGATCGACCACCTCGGAGGGAGGAAGGACTTCCCCAGGGATAACACTTCCGGACGTAACCACCATCCTAGAGACTCTCACACCCTGTGGGAGATGATGACACTGCAATCCAGTGAAAACTGCGATCGATCCCAACGGTTCAAGATGAGCATTTGGAGAGCCCTGGAATGAAATTGGGCAAACGGAATTACCTCCATCGACGCCACCATCAAACCCAGAAAGCGCATACACCTTCGAAGGGACATTGCTGTCGAAGACTTCATAACCTGTACATGTCGAAGAAGACTCGCTTGCTTGTCTGGAGGCAGAGACACCACTGCTCGTACCGTGTCGAAATGCATTCCCAAAAACAGGATTGACTGCGACGGTTCCAGAGACGACTTCTCCCAATTGACCAGCCACACGAAGTCCTCCAGGAGCTGAAGGGATAGATTGCGAGCCATCACCGCCTCCTCGTTTGAGGACGCCACAATCAAAAGGTCATCCAGATAGGGAAGAATCGTAACCCCCTGTCTTCGCAGAATCGCCATGAGAGGTGCCAGAATTTTCGTAAAAATTCTGGGTGCTGAGGTCAAACCGAATGGCAGGGCCACAAACTGGTAATGGTCCTGACCTATGACAAAACGAAGGAAGCGTTGGTGGGCCCTTCCGACGGGAACATGCAAATAAGCGTCGCGAATGTCGATTGACACCAAAAAATCGTTCTGCGACAGGGCCGCCACAATGGAGCGAAGTGACTCCATGCGGAATTTCCGGGTGCGGACATGCCGATTCAATCTTTTGAGATCCAGAAAGGGGCGAAATTTGTCCTCCTTTTTGGGGACCACAAAGAGGTTGGAATAAAACCCTCTTCCCCGGTCCTCCAGCGGAACCGGTACCACCACACCCTTCTGCAGAAGGGAATCGACCTCCCGCAGTAGAGCGGCAAATAGCTCGGGCTGACGGAATGCGGGATTGGCAAAAACTGTCTGGGGGTCGAGAAAGAAACTCTATGAAGTAGCCTGCCGACACAACCCGCGTCACCCAGGCATCCGACACACGGGAAGCCCAAGTCGGTTCGAATTGGAGCAGACGACCTCCCACTCGAGAGCCCTCGAGTGAGACCCTGGCGTCAGTCCGCCTTAGCGGGCTTTTTGTCAGCTTCCCGCTAGTCTTGGCGGAAGCTTTGTTTCCAGGGAGTGCGGGATTTCTGAGCGTTCTTTTTTCCTGAAAAAGAGGGACGACCCGATCCCCAAGAGGGCTGACCGAAACGTCCCCTGGACCGAAAGGACCGCCGACTACTACCGGCACTATGCCTGCCAGACGCAGAAGTCACAGCTCTTCGCTGCGGTAAAGCCGTTTCTTTTGCCTTTGCCTTGGCAATCAGCTCCGTGAGGTCAGATCCAAATAGCTGACAACCCTTGTAAGCTAAAGATAGCAAACCTTGCTTGGAAACCGCATCTCCGTCCACTGTCTAAGCCACAGTGCTCTTCTGACTGTGATCGCCGAGGATTGCGCCCTGGACAGTAGTGACGCAGTATCCAAACCTGCATCACTGCCATATCGGGCTGCATCCGCCAACAACTTGAAAAGCCCATCTACCTCGGATAGTGGGGATCCATCTTGCCACGCCGTCCGTAGACGGTCTAACCAGCTCAGGGAAGCTTTACAAGCACACATGGACCCTAGTACAGCTCTGAATCCATGACCCGCGGCCTCGTAGATGGATTTCGCCGCCATCTCCGTTTTTCTGTCCAGCGGATCCTGCAGACTCGCCTTCCCTTTAACAGGAAGTAATGAGGATTTGCTAAGCTGGGATAAAGGGACATCCACTTCAGGTGAAGGAATCCAACATTATCAATCAACTCCGTCGTACACGGATACAGCGTCTCAAAAAACTGTGTCCCCTGAAAACGTTTATCTGGACACAGGCGTTCCTTCTCCACTGCCCCATTAAGCTCATCCAGAGATGGTAATGCTGATCGCGACCTATGCGACTCCTGAAACATCCGGGCCGACTTACCAGGACGTCTAGTTACCTCCTCCGGTAACTGTAACGCCTCCCTCATGGCTCCAATAAAAGCCTCTGTACGGCCCAAAAGAGAGGCAGAGTGTCCCTGCCGATCCTCCTTATCCGAATCGGACATCTCCCCATCCGAGCTTGAAGGGGAACCCTCCATGCCCGAGATCTCCGAGTGCTACGCGGGAAGGATGTCACCGGCCTGTGTCGCTTCCTACCATGATAGGATCTAGCTGACACCCAATAACCTAGAAGGTCAGAAAGGCCATCAATAGAATGAGCGAGGACCTCCATTTTGACATCACTGACACCTCCGACCGCTGCGCTTGACGCCGTCGAGGTCTGCGTGTCAGATACGCGAGACTGATCCTGTAGCGGATCTGGGAGACGGTCCGCACCTCCTGGACCCTGATCTGACATGCCCTCACACAGTATATGGCAGGTTAAACTTGTCAGCCACTAGAACAGTGTGGTTTCTTAAAGGCAAATCGAACGCTGAAGCGTTAAAGCTCTTAAAGAGAGAGCTACCCCAGCTGTCCCCCAATTAAGGGTTAACCGCCAAAGAAGGGGTTAATGTCACAGACTCCCCACAACCCCTGTTAATGAAAAGGGTGTGCGAGCCCCATGTGCCTCTTATGAGGTAGCAGCTGCAGGACAGTGCCTCAAGGGTATGGCACACTAAACAAGAACGCCAACGAGATCGCTAACATATTGCGCTGATTTGTACATCGCAATGACCGCCAAAGTCGTTAAGGAGATCGCTAACCACTTATGCGTCGTTAATGAGAACGTCCATAGTGGCAGCTACTAGCGACATTAAAACGATCACAAAAAACGATCGCATTACCATGCGACGTTATCGTGATCGTTAGTGGGAGCGATCAGTGTGGCGATCCTTCAGAAAGGTGTCCTGCGCTGGGGGGGGGGGGGGTGAGGGGGTTAAGCTTCTGCCCAGACAGGCAGAAGTGACTCACCCAGCTGGCTGCGGTGCTGTTCCTTTGGTCGGTCGGGGGGAGCGGAGAGTGAGGAGCCCGAGGAGGCCGTCAGTAATGGCCGCCGCGCTAGAGGAGAGAAGCCGGAAGAGGAAAGGCAGGGTAAAGCGCACGCTCAGAGCGCTTCCTGCCCGCGAAAAAACGGGAAAGCGCAAAGCCACGCCCCCGCCGGTTTAAAAAAAAGCGCGCGACTCACTCCGCTCTCCGCTCCTGCCCCGCTTCATTTCCTGCAGGCATCCACCTGCGGACAAAAGTACACAATCACCACACTGAATACATGTAGCAGCGGCTGTCGCAGCAGCCGCTGAAGCACTCAAACACATTAAAATGTTGAGTACTCACCCAGCTGAGCGCCACAGGGAACCCCAGGTATTTGTGGCGCTGTGCCCGTAGCTTCCCCCCAGGGCGGGGAACGCAGTGACCCCAGAAGCGCGGTTTGCGTCCCCGCCAGGGAAGCAATCCTCATCCCCCAGGGCCGGCAGGGTTCTGCAGGGACCTCCTTAAAGGGTAATACAGATCCGCCAAGGGAGAGGTGGGGGTCCAGCAGCGCTGAGACCCCTGAGACCTCTAGACCACGGGGGTCCAAGTCTCTGTCCGATTAAAATAAAAAAAAAAAAAAATTTCTGAGGAGCTGCTCCAGCAGCGACTATCCTCTGTGACCTCAAATTTTAGACTGGAGAGCTGGAGTAGGAGGAGCCCAAGCTGGAGGGGCCGGTCAACACTCTTTTTAATCTGAGGTGTTCCATCCTGTGTGGGCTCCGCCCACCCACTGGTAATGAATGTGTCTCCCTTCCTTCCATCTGCTGCTGAAACAAAAATATTTTCTGTACTACTGTCCTTCATAACAGTTTGATGCAACCACTTAGCTACTGTCCTGTTCCAATATATATTAAGTCAAGTATTACATTACTCTCAGTAATAAATTTATATAATAATAAAATGGGTAGTTTAATAAATGAATGATGAGATCCTGGTTTTCTCTGTATGTAGTGAATCAAGTGTATTGTACTAAATAGTGCTCAAATAGAAGGGTAGATGGCCCACTCATGCACAGGGGTCGACAAGGGGATTCTCCTATTCCCCTCTGGGCAATTCTGAGAATGAGCCTTTGGCTCTTTCATGTAATCAGTGTTTTCTCAAGGTAATAATGCATGAAATGTCCTCAGCTTTCACCTGATTATGTACATACTGTACATCAAATAAAGTTATTTTTTACTACCTTTAGATAAAGCTGGTGAGTACAGTAAGATCCAGCTGGTGAGTGCAATTAGATCCAGCTGGTGAGTGCTGTAAGATCCAGCTGGTGAGTACAGTTAGATCCAGCCGGTGAGTGCAGTAAGATCCAGCCAGTGAGTGCAGTAACATCTAGATGGTTAGTGCAGTTAGATCCAGCTGGTGAGTACCGTAAGATCCAGCTGGTGAGTGCCATTAGATCCAGCTGGTGAGTATCATAAGATCCAGCTGCTGAATGCCGTTAGATCCAGCTGGTGAGTGCAATAAAATCTAGCTGGTGAGTGCAGTAAGATCCAGTTGGTCAGTGCAGTAAGATCCAGCTGGTGAGTACTGTAAAAATCCAGCTGGTGAGTGCTGTAAGATCCAGCTGGTGAGTGCCGTAACATCCAGCTAGTGAGTGCAGTTAGATTCAGCTGGTGAGTGCATCAACATCCAGCAGGTGAGTGCAGTAAGGTCCAGCTGGTGAGTGCAGTAAGATCCAGATGGTGAGGACAGTAAGGTCCAGCTGTTGAGGACAGTAAGGTCCAGCTGGTGGACATTAAGGTCCAGCTGGTGAGTGCCATATGATCCAGTTGGTGAGTGCCGTAACATCCAGCTGGTGAGTGCAGAAAGATCCAGTTGGTGAGTGCAATATGATCCAGCTGGTAAGTGTTGTTACATCCAGCTAGTGAGTGAAAAGTTCCAGTTGGTGAGTGCAGTAAGATCCAGCTGGTGATTGCAGTAAGATTCAGCTGGTGAGTATCATAAGATCCAGCTGGTGAGTGCAGTTAGATCCAGCTGGTGAGTGCAGTTAGATTCAGCCGGTGAGTGCAGTTAGATTCAGCCGGTGAGTGCAGTTAGATTCAGCTGGTGAGTGCAGTTAGATCCAGCTAGTGAGTACAGTTAGATTCAGTTGGTGAGTGCAGTTAGATTCAGCTGGTGAGTGCAGTAAGTTCCAGCTGGTGAGTGCAGTTAGATCCAGCTAGTGAGTGCAGCAAGATACAGCTGGTGAGTGCAGTAAGATTCAGCTGGTGAGTGCCGTATAATCCAGCTGGGGAGTACCGCAAGATCCAGCTGGTGAGTGCAGTTAGATCCAGCTGGTGAGTGCAGTAAGATCCAGACGGTGAGTGCAGTAAGATTAAGCCGGTTAGTGCAGTTAGATCCAGCCAGTGAGTGCAGTTAGATACGGCTGGTGAGTACCATAAGATCCAGATGGTGAGTGCAGTTAGATCCAGCCGGTGAGTACTGTAAAAATACAGCTGACTAGTGCTGTAAGATCCAGCTGGTGAGTGCAGTAAGATCCAGATGGTGATGACAGTAAGGTCCTGCTGGTGAGGACAGCAAGGTCCAGCTAGTGAGTGCCATATGATCCAGTTGGTGAGTGCCGTAATATCACCAGCTGGTAAGTGCAGTAAGATCCAGCGGGTGAGTGCAGTAAGATCCAGATGGTGAGGGCAGTAAGATACAGCTGTTGAGTGCCATCTGATCCAGTGAGTGCAGTAACATCCAGTTGGTGAGTGCCGTAACATCCAGCTGGTGCGTGCCATATTATCGAGGTGGTAAGTGTCGTTACATCCAGCTGGTGAGTGAAAAGTTCCAGTTGGTGAGTGCAGTGTGATCCAACTGGTGATTGCGGTAAGATTCAGCTGGTGAGTGCCGTAAGATTAGGCCGGTGAGTGCCATGACATCTGGCTGCTGAGTGCTGTATCTACCTATTGTTTGTGATGAAGATTGTGCTTGTTCGCTAAACTTTAATACTGTGCACTATCAGCCGAATACTGCAAGCCAGTGATTAGGGCTCTCCGTTTCCCAGCTGATGCAGACATGAAGGTAGTGTCAACTACTTTATTATATTCAATTACTGTTTTTCTCTATGCATTCTGGCTTAAAAGGGGTTGTGCACTTCAGGACAACCTCTTCTTGAATGCTAGTGTGGCCCAGAAGAAATAAAAAACACATATACCTTCAAGACTGACACCATTTCTACCATTTTGGTATGGTGTTTCCTTGCAAGTCATGTGAGGATTGACCGGCTGCAGCCTTCTTACTTCCGTTAGATGGAACAGTAATCAGGTGGAATCACCGGGAAACACAACAACAACATTGCTAAAAGGGGGCTGTTTCTTAATGTATGAACGTTTTTTATTTAATTTGGTCAAGAAGGGTTTATGCAGTAGTGGACACCCACTTTAACGTGTCAGTAGATGACAAAAAGATAGAATAGTGTTGTAACGCCAAGCAAGGGCAAAAACTTGGAAATTACAGGTGTAGAAGAGCAATATACATCTTTTATTGTTAACCTACCCAAACCAAAAACAAAAATAAAACCTACTGTACAAAAGTGATGTCTGGCATGAAAACAAAATTCGATGGAATACAGCAGTGTTACCTGTTCGACTGTCTGTTTGTGATCTGACTGTAATAAAGTTATTTCCCGTCTTAAATCACAAATGTTCTGCTCAGCAGACTCCATACTTTTTGAACATTTTCTGCAGTGTCTCTTTGACTGTTCCAAATCTTCTTGCAGTTTCGCGATCATTTCCTCATAAAATTCAGCCTTGAACATAAAAAATGTGCAGTTTGATGAAGACCTTTTAAGAAACTTTTTTTTATAGCATTTAGGAGATTATTTAAAGATCACCATATGATTGCGGTAGAAAGCAAAAGCAAGCGCTAGCTACTTTGAGCCCTTTTTACAGCCCAGAGCTGCGTTTTAACTATGATCGAGATCTTTAAACAATTCTCTTAAGTTTTCCTATTCTGATGACGGGGGCACACATAAAGTAGCAGCCAATGCCTGACCTGCGTGTGAAGATACAGTTGTAAGGAGTTCCTCGCCAAATGTGTGAATGCAATTTTTCTTCATTCCTTTTATCAGAGAATAGAGACTGTACAAATAATAAAAGGCACGGGTTTTGTAATCCTCCAGTCATCTAACCTCCCCACAGGGGCAAACAGAAGCAATGTGCAGTTCCATGGTGTCAGGAGCCACAACCAGAGGATTAAAACAAGCCTTATTACTGTACAAGCTCAGATACTCTGTTAAATTACTTATGTGAACAATTCAGATTGCAATACCAATTTTACCTACTGCTCAATGCGCCTACAACAAGGGGGGGATTTAATAAAGCTGGGACACAGATTACTTTTAGGAAAATGGTGTTCATATTCCTTTTCTGCGTTATATACATAATAATTTCCACCGAGATATTTCACACTGAATTATAATAAAATTGCGTCCAAAACACAATCTGCTACAATATGAAGGATTATTCTGTCACCTGAATATGTCATTGTTCCCTTGTTCCCCATAGATTTAGTTTAGAAATTTTAAATATCTTAGATATAATAAAACTCTCACTATCAAATAAAAAAAATTTAGCCTTTAGTTATATTTGCCATTTTTTTATATCTAGATTGGTCTATGATGACCCCTCTTACTTGCCTGTCTATTGCTTGGACCTTGGCATTTTTATTCTTGCAAATGAGATGCTTCCAAGAGGAAAGGAACAATGAAAACCTTAAAATTGCAGACCTGAAAAGGACAGCTTTTTAATATGAATTACATTAAGTGACCTGCCTGGGTGATCGAGATGACCTCCGAAAGCAATATATTGGTCTATGGGAATAATCTCAAGAAGAAGAATAATAAATGTTTATGAAGGTGAGAAAAAATATTCTACATATAAAAGGTAAATGCTTTTGGCTAGGTTCATGCTTTCTCCAGAACAAAAAAAAAGTCAGAACCAATTTTGGGAAAATTCTGCACTAAATAGTGAAAACTTTGGTGCAGATTTTACTGCTGCTGTTTTTTTTTCCTACATAAATGCAGTAGTTGTTACATAAGACAAGGTGTTACCACAGAAGGAAGCCTGTACAAATACCAGCAAGGAACCAGCCATGGAAACACCAAGGGAAGGATGTTTTGTCTTAGCATGGATAAAAGCACTTTCCAGGTTAAAGAAAATATAGAAACGTTATAAAGGCTATGTGCTTACGTTGACTATTTGCTTGCAGAAATTTCTGCAAGGTTTCTGCATCTCTTGGCATCAAATACGCTGAGGTAAAAACGTGCGGTTTTGCATGCATTTTTTGCATGCGTTTTTGTACCGCAATGAAGGTTTTTCTGAGCTAAATAAATGTATTTAACCCCTTAACCCCCAGAGCTTTTTTCGGTTTTGCGTTTTCGTTTTTCGCTCCCCTTCTTTCCAGAGCCATATCTTTTTTATTTTTCCATCAATATGGCCATATGAGGGCTTATTATTGCAGGACGAGTTGTACTTTTGAACAACACCATTGGTTTTACCATGTAGTGTACTCGAAAACGGGAAAAAAATTCCAAGTGCGGTGAAATTGCAAAAAAAAGTGCAATCTCATCCTTGTTTTTTGTTTGGATTTTTTGCTAGGTTCACTAAATGCTAAAATTGACCTGCCATTATGATTCCCCAGGTCATTACGAGTTCATAGACACCAAACATGTCTAGGTTCTTGTATATCTAAGTGGTGAAAAAAAATTCCAAAGTTTGCTAAAAACAAAAAAATAAAAATTGCGCCATTTTCCGAGACCCGTAGCGTCTCCATTTTTCGTGATCTGGGGCCGGGTGAGGGCTCAGTTTTTGCGTGCCAAGCTGACGTTTTAATGACACCACTTTTGTGCAGAGATGTTCTTTGATCGCCCGTTATTGCATTCTAATGCATTGTCGTGGCGACCAAAAAAACGTAATTCTGGCGTTTTGATTTTTTATCTCGCAACGACGTTCAGCGATCGGGTTAATCCTTTCTTTTTATTGATAGATCAGGCGATTCTGAACGCGGAGATACCAAATATGTGTATGTGTTTTTTTATTGTTTTATTTTGATTGGGGCGAAAGGGGGTGATTTGTACTTTTAGGTTTTATTATTTTTTTTTAATTTTTAAACGCTTTTTTCTTTTACTTTTGGCATGCTTCAATAGCCATAGGAGGCTAGACGCATGCACAACTCGATCGGCTCTGCTACATATGGGCAAATTTACTGCATTGCCATGAGCGCCGACCACCGGGTGGCACTCACAGCAATGTGCTGGCAACAACCATAGAAGTCTCTATGAGACCTCTGGTTGTCAAGGCAACGCGTCGCGGACCCCCGATCACGTGACGGGAGTCGGCGATGCGCTCATTTCCGGCAGCTGTTAAATACCCGCTGTCAGCTTTGACAGCGGGATTTAACTAGTTAATAGGCGCGGGCGGATCGCAATTCCACTCGCGTCTATTGCGGGCACATGTCAGCTGTTTATAATAGCTGATATGTCGCAGCTTTGAGGTGGGCTCAAAGCAGGGGATACTGCCAGGTCACGTACTATTCCGTCAGCTGGCAGAACGGGGTTAAAAAAAGTTTTGTGATGTAATTTCTTGGTTCAACATCACCTTTTTCATTTTGATGCCATAGCATCAAATTAATGGGATTAGGGCTTGGCGTCAGCAGCTGTCATTGAGACCTAGCCATAGGTTTAGTAATGAAAAGTTGTCAGCCCAACAATCTCATTACTAAGATGATAAGTAAACACAAACAAACACACACACACACACACAAACACATTGTCACGAGGCTATGTAGGAGTAGAATGAACCTACATAGGCTGTAACCAAACAGCAACTCTTAGTTTAAATTAAAAAAAAAAAAAAAAAATTGAGTGGCTCCCGCGTAATTTCGTAATTTTCATAACCAGCAGAGGGAAAGCTGACGGCTGATGTTAATATTCTGGGAAAGAGCCAATAGCTATAAAGATTCCTTGGCTATTAATATCAGCTCACAACTGTTTCTTTAGCCTTTACTGGCTAGTATACAGTGGGACCCCAGAAACAAATTGACATAGGGTCCCGCTATAAAATCTAACCAGCAAAAACTAGACAGACAGCTGCGGGCTGATATTAATAGCATAGGAAGGGGCCATGGATATTGCCACCCCCAGGGCTAAAAACATCAGCACTCAGCCGGCCCAGGAAAGGTGCATCTATAAGATGCGCCAAATCTAGCACTTAGCCTCGCTCTTCCCACTTGCCCTGTAGTGGTGGCAAGTGAGGTAAAAGTTGGAGGGGTTGATGTCATCTTTGTATTGTCAGGTGACATCAAGCCCTGAGGTTAGTAATAGAGAGGTGTCTATAAGATGCCCCCATTACTAACAACATAGTGATATTATAAAAAAACAAACATCCAGAATAAAGTCCTTTATGAACTCCGGTGAACTCTCTCACTGCAGCTCAGTAATACACTGCGGGAGCCGATGTGACTGTTCTACACGTGAGATCGCCGTGAGACGCTCGGCATTATGTGGGCTACGGCGGACAGAAGAATATATGGTAGTTCATAATTTTTGATTATTTCTAGGAGACATGGGCATCGGGGATTGGGCGTCAGGCGAGTATATGTTGTTTTTTATTTTACATTATTTCTAGGAGACGAGGGCGTTGGGGATTAGGTGTTAGGTGAGTATAATGTGTTTTTTATTTTTATTTGAACATGTATTTAATTATTTTACACGTTTTGTTTTTAAGTGTGAGCACAGGCGCCGGCTGATGAGACTACATCTCCCATCAGTGCCTACTGGCATCACTGTTATCAGTGAAAGCAGACATATCCTGATGGGAGGAGTAGTCTCATCAGCACATGCCTGCTGACTTGCGGTAAGCTTTTTACCGCAGGTCACCGCTGTGGGTCACAGTCACAGCTGCGGTGTTATGCTGACATCTGACAGCATGACCCCGCAGTGCTCTGACTGACAGTCTTACCGTAGGTAAAGAAACCGCGGGTCACAATCACAGGTGCAGGGTCACGCTGACATCTGACAGCATGACCCCGTAGCGCTCTGACGGTCTTACTAGCGGTAGCATTACCGCAGGTCAGTTTTGGGAAACAGTTACAGCTGCAGGGTCCTGCTAACATTTGACAGCACGACCCCGCAGCACTCTGACTGTTTTACCGGCGGAAGCGTTATGCCGATCAGAACTACCGCGCCAGTGTTTCCCATGCTGTCACTCAGATGACAGCATGGGAAGCACCATGGGAAGCTCATAAAAACGCAACAAAAACTCAGCAAATCCACAAACATTTTTATACCTGCGTTTTTTCTGCGGATTTGACTGACCCAATTGAAGTCAATATGTGGGAAACGCTGAAAAAATGCACAAAGAATTGATATGCTGCAGAAGAAAACGAACTGAAAATATTCAAGGAAATTTACTGATCATGTGCACAACACTTCAGGTTTGTCATTGATATAGCTTGCACAAGGTTTCCATAGCGCTTGTGGCCCAACTCCACGCTGAAAAAATGCCGCAAAAACGCATCAAAAAAGCACATAACCTAAGGGTATGCTCACACTTGCGTATTAAAAAATTGGTCCCATCCTCATCCAGGTGAGTGGGACGATTTTTTTCTCACTTGACATCTGTGTGCTCTCCGTCTGCAATCTTATTTTTTATTCAGCAGCTATTAATCTTGTGCAGGGCCATTTACAGTCTCCTATGCTACAGAGTTGTAATGTATCTGTAAAAATCAGATGCCACTTATGGTCCATACCATGAGATTTCTTTCTCGTACTGTTCTGATTTTGGAGTGAAATCTCAGCATGCCGAATACAGCTGAGAAAAAAATACGCAGATCTGCACTGCCTCATTGAATAACATCCGAGTTCCATTGGATTGCACTCGTCCGATTTGTACGCTCGTGTGAGAGAGACCTAAGGGTTCACACTGTAACTTGGACAATGTTTCATCAGACAGCATTAGCTCCAAAGTCATACTATGGAGCAGTGCCGACTTGCATTTTTTCTTTCATGCCGTGTCGGCATGCATCATACAAATTGATGGGTGCCATCTCAGTGTAGTCCGATATACGCTCACTCACAGAATGGAGAAGATGGAGAAATTAAGTTCTCCATTTTCTCCTCACCTTTGCATGCAAGAGAATCAGATCACAGAGAAATTACACTCGGATCACGCTCACAGCAGATTTTTAAGTAATTTACATACAGCATCCGATTCTCTCTCCAATGTGAGCAAACCCTTAACCTGAGAAAATGTTGACCTGTAAAGTATCTATCGCATGTATATAATTATAAGTAGACTAGACCTTTAACTGTTATCTGCATCTCTTTATCCCATGATAAGGAATCAGAATGTAAGATCTATGGAGCAGACTGGGCATCGTCATACAGAACATTTATTACCAGATGGAAGAAATACCTGTGTAGTGTAATATTTAATCTGTTTCTCTCCTGTAGAAAGATTCAGGAGGAGGATTTTCATCTGTGCTTGGGTTTGAAGTAGATCATTTTGAGAAGAACTACTTATCTCCTGTAAATGGTGAATTTCATCCTCCAATTTTATCAGTCGATTTTCTTGTTCTTTAATCTAAAAAAATATAATGGAATATGTATTTTTTTAAATAAATACAGGTGACGACAAGGTGAATCTTGGAAATCATAGAGACATATAATATGGCTGAAAAGCTTTTTTACCTACCAGAACACTACCTCTAATTTGAATGAACTTTTAATTATAGTGGAAAAAGAACAACAAAACATGCAGTAAAAAATGATACTCAAAAAATGTCAAATCAACTCCCTTCTTTTTTCAATGGCAAATGTTAAGTAATTGGCAGCAATGCTGTTTTCAATAGTGGGGTGCTAAAACATTTAGGACTGTCATATCAGGAATGCTATGATTTATAAGTAAATTGAATTATGAAGGCATAGTATTGGAATAAAGTTTTGAGCATGGACCCACCATTAACTCCCACAAATTCCCAAGCAACAGGTTTGTGTTGTGAATGTGCTAGAAATGAATTCTGAACAGAAGCTCCCTTTGGTGGTTACAAACAGTACTGAACTATCCAATGAAGATTGTGAAGATTGGCGATCAGGTGTTACTGACTGGTCTTATATAAGGGAGGTTCCCTCCATCAGGGTTGCCGGTGATCAATTGTTCTGGTCTCATCTTTGATTCCTGTTCACTTTGTAGCTCGCTGTTTCGTGCCTGCATCTTCTGCTAACATATAAGTCATTTTCTTCTTTTAGTTTTTTGTGCTTGCTTTTTGCATTTTGTCCTGCACTTCTGTGGGGGTCTGCCGAGTCCCCTCGGGGGCTTGTGCTCCTCTCAGTTTAGTTCAGCCACTGTTGTTTGTTCATTTGCCTTTTCCAGTTTTTTCAGTGGCTGCTGTTTAGTTTTTGTTACACCAGAGAACTAATTTAGGTGGTAGAGGTCGTGTGATCTCAGGTGTTTTTGTAATTAGTAGAGTTGGTACTTTTCAGGGTTTTTTGGGATTGCAGTAAGTGTCCTTCCTATCCTTTTCTATTTAGGAAGTTTGGGCCCCAACGTTTGCTCATACTATTTTCTGTCTGTGTCTGTATTTCCTCTTGTCTAACCGCCATTACATGTTTGGGGGCTTTCTATGTTCTTTGGGGATCTGCTCCGGGGCAGATAGTTTTCCTCTTTCTGTCTTTAGGTGTAGTTAGCTTCTCAGGCTGTGAGGACCAACGTAGGTACGCTCCATGGCTGCCTTTAGTTGTGGTGGCTAGTCAGGGTACTGCAATCCCATAGATTCCAACCTCTCTGGTGTATTTCCTTTTTTGCTTGCTCTCCTCAGCTACCAAATCATAACAGGTTTGAGTATCTTGGCCTCATCCATGTCTCTTTACTCCCCGTCACTTTGTGATTTACTGTAATACAAATAGGTGCAGCAGAAGCCTCCTTGCTGTGTCCTGGGTGCAAGAGCACAAAACAGTACTGAATCTTGCACCCTTTAGATAAGGGAAGTGGCTTCAGTTGGCCATCGCTGAAAATAAAACTGGCCCATGGGAGATAAATCCTTTTATTTTCTGCAGGATTTCCATACAAACTGCAGAATCATGTAGATTATGCTTTAAACTAACAAATAGTAAGAGCAACTATATTATTTGTCTAATTCAAACATTCATTTAAAGGATTATTCCCAGAATTACACAATTTTTTTTACAAAACACAGTAAATGTATACTTAATGTTAATATGCAGACTGAGCCAAACATAAAATTTCTTTCATGTACCCGTGTGTTTTTTCATCTCTATCTGCCCGTGTCCTATACATCTTCCCACGGTTGAGTAAGCAGTCCTATTCTTATTTGCTAAAACTACATTTATCAGCAGCACTTGTTTCTCCTCAATGCTGCAGACCCCTACCCTCTTCTCCTGGGTGCTCCTGACTATCCACATGTCTGAGTTATCATAAAGCTAATCTAAGTGTAGAATTCACCTTATGCCTCTGTGCACTCTATGCCCCCATATGGTACCTTGCCTAACTGATATTATCTTCTCTAAATATACATCAATATGGCTGCCTGTGTGGTTTTATGTCATTGTTAAAGGGAACTTGTCACCAGAAAAAACACTATTAGCCTGCAGATATGGAGTTAATATGCAGGTTAATAGTGTTATTAACCTGCCCAGTGCCAGAACTCACTCAGGCGCTGTGGGGAGAAAATTAATTTTATTCCCCCGGCAGCATTCCGGTTTCAGTCACGGGGCTTGCGCCAGCGCTGGTTTAATCACCACTTTGAGTATATAGAGTGACAGCTGTAACCGCGTGCCTGGCCCTGACTGACAGCCCGCCACAATGCAGAACCTCAGTCAGTAAGGGGGGAAGGGGAGCGCAGTTAAGGACGCCACTCTCTATACTCAGATCTGGATGACTGAACCAGTGCTGGTGCCTCCTCCGTGACTGAAAAAAAGAACACTGCGGGGGGGGGGGGGGAGCTAATTGTCTCCCCTCTGCGTTCGGCTAAGTGTGGGCAGAAGCAAGGTTTATAACGCTATTAACATTCAGATTAACCTCATATCTACAGGTTAATAGCTTTTTTTCTGGTGACAGGTTCCATTTAACTGGTTTAAAGCAGAGCTCAACTCTCCTGCACTTCTTCGCAATGAAGCTTATACAGTGACATGTAAAAGTTTGAGCAAACCCTGGTCAAAATTATTGTTATTATGAACAGTTAAGCAAGTTGAAGATGAAATGATCTCTAAAAGGCCTCAAGTTAAAGAGGACACATTTTCTTTGCATTTTGGAAAAAAAAAATTTATATTTTCATATTTTACATTTTCAAAATTACAAAAAGGAAAATGGGCAGATGCAAAAATGTGGGCCCCTTGCATGGTTAGTACTTCGTAGCACAACTTTTGAAAGTATCATAACTTGAATATGCTTTTTGTAGTCAGCCAAGAGATTTTCAATTCTTGTTTGATGGATTTTCATCCATTCTTCCTTTGAAAATTCTTGGAGATCTGTGAGATTCCTGGGTTGTCTGTCAGGCACTGCTATTTTGAGGTCTAGCCCTGATCAGGGTGCTGTGAGGGCCATTGGAAAACCTTCAGCTTGTGCATTTTGAGATAGTCTATTTTGACGTGTGTTTAGGATCATTATCCATTTGTAGAAGCCATCCTCTTTTCAACTTCAGTTTTTTCTACAGATGGTGTTCGGTTTGACTCAAGAATTTGTTGAAATTTCATGGAATCCATTCTTCCATCTACCTTTCACTGAAATTTTGCTTAGTCTTCCAGACCTTATCTTGACCTCCACAGTTCCTGGTAACTGCCATTTCTTAATTACATTTCGAACTGAGGAAAAAGCAACTTGAAAACGCTTTGTTATCTTCTTGTAGCTTTCTCCTGCTTTGTTGGCCTCCACCATTTTCAGACTGCTAGGTAGCTTAGAAAAACCCATGGCTGCTGTTTTTTTGGAACAAGGTTAGAGAATGCTGGGTTTTTATAAAGCTAGGAAATTTGAATCATCTGGCCTTTACTAATGATGCTAATGAACACGCCATAACCCTAACAAGCTAATTAATATCTGAAACCTTGGTCAAAGATATCTGGTTACACAAGTCTACAAGGGTGTCCAAACCTTTGCATTGGCCTATTTTCTTTTTTGTAATTTTTAAAATGTAAAAAATGACAATGTACATATATTTTGTCTAAAATACAAAGGAACTGTGTCATCCTAAACTTTAGACCTTTTATCTTCAACTTGATCATTTCATCTTCAACTTGCTTAACTGTTCACAATAACAGAAATTTTTACCAGGTGTGTCCAAACTTTTACATGCCAATGTAATTACTAGGCAGTGCAGGGTTATGTTTGTTGCCTGCTGCTGAAAGACCAGTAATGTAAAACTGCAAATGCTGCTCTGTTGACGCATAAGGCAGAGGATTATCTTCTCTAATATGCATCAACAAAGCAGCACTTGACATCTACAGCAGACAACAGACAGTTAAAAACCTCCCAGGTTGTCTATACATTGCCCTATTCCGCAGTATGTTCTCAATTTACCATTCTTTGTACAGCCCAATCCTGCAGTACATTATTCTTCTCAGCCCCCCTTTATACAGCTTATCCTGCGGTATATCCCTCCTCGTAGTTATCAGCACAGAGGCTCCGCTGCTTCCTGGTATCAGTTCAGTTCTAGACATATCACAGAGCAGAGATTTGCTGGCAGTCATGCAGTTGAGAAAGATGCACTGTGCAAGATCGAACAAGGGCACTAGAACAACACCTGGATGGTTCCATTGGCAACTAGAGGAGAAACAAGGCTTGGAGTAGCATCCTTGGCTGTGGGGGAAGGGGGTAATATGTACAAAATGGGGCTGTTTCAAAAATGAGTCATATTAGCACAAATTAATATGTGTGCATTAGTAAAACACACCATTGTGATTTGGGGAATAATCGTCTCTTTTTCTAACCCAGTTAAAACTACTGTAACAAATGAGAAAATAATATCCTCTTCATTCTGTTAACGGTTTCTGACATTAAAATATGATATTTCTCAATGTGAAAACTCCTTATGTAGTAGTTATGCAGCATGTTCCCCGGAAAACAGAATATTGCCATGGACCACATGTTGCAAGCAGGCTCACAGTGGTGTTAATACTTCTAACTCTGCTGTTACAAAGACCAGCTATGTCTTGTGTATAGAATGGAGGCTCAGTTGTGTTTGATCAACTATGTGCCATTATAAAGTGGTGAGAGAACGTAGGAAGTAATCACACAACGTTTCAATTTGACCAAACATTGCAATATCTAGGGAGATGACATGTTTTATTTTCACACTGCCTTTAAAAGTAATGAAATTAGGAGTCTTACTCAAACACACCTGAGGAAAATAACTCTCCGCTCCTGACAAGGCCAGCAATATTAGCAACATAAAACGGCTTACTCCAGTCAGCTGGTAGAGCGAGTGAGCTCACAGCTGCAGTTCTAAGGCTGCGATTATTAAAAAATAATTGTGTATTAAGCCTGGATTAAAAAGTGCCCTATAAACACACATTGTGATTTACAGCAAAGGAAGCCATGGTATTCCATTTACAATGATAAAATGCTTGCTGTGGAACATTACTCAAAGTTCATTACCAGACCTGGATTTTAGCCCCTCTGCATGCAATTTACCGTGTGTTTTTACTTCCTAATAGATGTAAAAGTGTTCAAGAAATAAAATTCAAGGTATAGCAGCTGTTCTGTGTACTGCGTGGAAAACAAGAATTGGCATGGAAAAATCCGGAATTTCTTCTGCTTGCATTGTATTTTCTAGAGCTGCATACAGCTAATGTTTAAAGAGAGTCTGTTAGCACAAAATGACTGTTCAAACCAAGCACAGGTGCTCGGTGAAGCCTTTAGCATCGCCAAATGGTCCAGTGCATCTTCCTAACAATTTGTTTTCCATCTACGTCTGTCCTCCTCTGACTCATACATATACATAGCATACATATAGCACACAGTATACATACATACAGTACATAGCATACATACAGAATATAATATCATACATATACCGTACATACAGCATATAGCATACATACATATACCGTACATACAGCATATTGCATACATACAGCACACAGTATACATACATATATAGCATACATATAGCATACATACAGCACATAGTATACATACATAAATAGCATACATATAGCATACATACAGCATATAGTATGCATACATATATAGCATACATACAGAATATAGTGTATATATATTATATATATATATATATATATATATATATAATCATACATACAGCATATAGTATATATACAGGTCCTTCTCAAAAAATTAGCATATAGTGCTAAATTTAATTATTTTCCATAATGTAATGATTACAATTAAACTTTCATATATTTTAGATTCATTACACACCAACTGAAATTTGTCAGGTCTTTTATTGTTTTAATACTGATGATTTTGGCATACAACTCCTGATAACCCAAAAATCCTGTCTCAAAAAATTAACATATTTCAACCATCCAATAAAATAAAAGTGTTTTTTAAAAACAAACAAAAAAAACATCAAATAATAAAGTTCAGTTATGCACTCAATACTTGGTCGGGAATCCTTTTGCAGAAATGACTGCTTCAATGCGGCGTGGCATGGAGGCAATCAGCCTGTGACACTGCTGAGGTGTTATGGAGGCCCAGGATGCTTCGATAGCGGCCTTAAGCTCATCCAGAGTGTTGGGTCTTGCGTCTCTCAACTTTCTCTTCACAATATCCCACAGATTCTCTATGGGGTTCAGGTCAGGAGAGTTGGCAGGCCAATTGAGCACAGTAATACCATGGTCAGTAAACCATTTACCAGTGGTTTTGGCACTGTGAGCAGGTGCCAGGTCGTGCTGAAAAATGAAATCTTCATCTCCATAAAGCATTTCAGCCGATGGAAGCATGAAGTGCTCCAAAATCTCCTGATAGCTAGCTGCATTGACCCTGCCCTTGATGAAACACAGTGGACCAACACCAGCAGCTGACATGGCACCCCACACCATCACTGACTGTGGGTACTTGACACTGGACTTCAGGCATTTCCTTCTCCCCAGTCTTCCTCCAGACTCTGGCAACTTGATTTCCGAATGACATGCAAAATTTGCTTTCATCAGAAAAAAGTACTTGGGACCACTTAGCAACAGTCCAATGCTGCTTCTCTGTAGCCCAGGTCAGGCGCTTCTGCGGTTATGGTTCAAAAGTGACTTTACTTGGGAGCGGCACTGTAGACCATTTCCTGCACACACCTGTGCACGGTGCTTGGATGTTTCTACACCAGACTCAGTCCACTGTTCTCAGGTCCCCAAGGTCTGAATCGGTCTTCTCCACAATCTCCTCAGGTCGGTCACTCTTCTCGTTGTACAGCGTTTTCTGCCACATTGTTTCCTTCCAACGGACTTCCATTGAGGTGCCTTGATACAGCACTCTGGGAACAGCTATTTGTTGCGAAATTTCCTTCTGGGTCTTACCCTCTTGCTTGAGGGTGTCAATGATGGCCTTCTTGACATCAGTCAGGTCGTAGTCTTAGGTACTGCCACACTAAGCTATCCGCTAGCGATCTCGTTGGTTGCATACTAATAGACGCTAGCGGGTTGTTTCTATATGCTAAATGCGGTCACATTAGCGATATAGTTAACGACGCTATCGCCGTTAGCGATCTTCTTAACGACTTTAGCGGTACAAAAGTACCGCTAATCGCTAGAAAAGTGCCACACAGCGATTAGATACTTACCAGCGGGAGCGCAGCGTGAAATAGGGTCCGGAACGATTCCAGCGACGAGCGAATCACAGCAAGAAGCTCGTCGCTGGAAGCTGCCGCACTGAACATATCGCTAACGGGATCGCTAAATAGTGACGTTTTCTAGCGATCCCGTTAGCGATTGTTTAGTGTGGTACCTTTACCCATGATGGGGGTTTTGAGTAATAAACCAGGCAGGGAGTTTTTAAAAGCCTCAGGAATCTTTTGCATGTGTTTAGAGTTAATTAGTTGATTCAGAAGATTAGGGTAATAGGTCGTTTAGAGAACCTTTTCTTGATATGCTAATTTTTTGAGACAGGTTTTTGGGTTATCAGGAGTTGTATGCCAAAATCATCAGTATTAAAACAATAAAAGACCTGATAAATTTCAGTTGGTGTGTAATGAATCTAAAATATATGAAAGTTTAATTGTAATCATTACATTATGGAAAATAATGAAATTTAGCACTATATGCTATTTTTTGAGAAGGACCTGTATATATAGCATACATACAGCATATAGCATACATACATATATAGTATACATACAAGATATAGTGTGTGTGTGTATATATATATATATATATATATATATATATATATATATATATAGGGTACATACAGCATATAGTATATATACACAAAAGCCGCCACTACCTTACTAGTGTAGCACACCTCAGTGCTCCACGCTCCCTGCGTGTTACAGTCATTCTCATTCACTATGATGAGCGCCAAACTACAATATGTACTGACAGTGCACCAGAGCAGCCATTGTGGCGGCTGCCTTATCTGTATGAAAAAATAGTTCTATCCATGATTAAATTCTCAATAGTACAGCATAAGATTTAAGCTTTGAGTGAGAATTCTTCTGCTCCACTGTAAATACCTAACTTTGTTGTAATGCACATATAGAATGCCAAAATGAATTAAGATAAAATCACTGTTCCCCAAAGGAGCTGTGAATATGCAGATAAATACTGATGAAAACCGTATAATGAGAAAGAAATATCTATGTCATAAGTTTCTTATCTTCCGTCCAGCATTTCTTATCAGTTATTTGGAGATTACACATCATTTTATCATACACCACTTGTGCATAAACAGTCAGACACGTCAGAAAAAAACTGAAACGCATGTAAGGACAAGTAAGATCATAAGTCAATCCGATGAATACGTCTCTCATGACTATCTGCATTCCATCCACTACTGTAGAGGCTCCGCCATGTGCTGCAGCTAGCGGATGGCGTTGTCCCGGCAATTCTCACTGGATATGCTCAGCAATGTGCAAAAACTAGCGAGGTGTCACGTGAGCCAACAAAATCTATATCATGTTGCCAAAAAAGGAACATATTATACGAGTAATGCGCCTTAACAGAGAACCAGAAAATTACTGCGGAGGCCCCATCATCAGGCAATTTTACTAAATTGTGACTGAGAAGAGCACAACACTTACGAGATAACACACTCTTGTTTTTTTTTAATAAAATAAAAAAGTCAGAAGAATGTATTAAAAAAGTGGAAAGAATGGCATAACGAAACAGAAGCAGCAAAGCTTAGATTCCTCTGTCATTCCAGATTCCACACTGCTGCTCCTTGCTGGTCCCTGATTACCTGCTCAGCCATTTACTGGAGGTAGCAGTAACTCACATTCGTCAAGGATGGTCTGAGTGATATTTCCTATGTGTGTAGAGGAAACACGAAGCAGAGGGGGAGCAGGATCAGAGAAGTGAGATCTGACTACTTACTTAATGCCACTTGGAGACTTTAATTTTTTTTCTTTACACATTAAAACCTAAGCAGATAGGCTAACACACAATTATTATTATTAGAGACATCATTATCATTATTGGAGACAGAGACCCTGATTCTAGCAATGTGTCAATTACTGGGCTGCTTGCTGTATTTTTGATAAAATCACCATTTTATCAGCGGGAGATTATCACTAGAGGACTAGCAAACCTGCTGCCATGTAGTCCTCAATATTCCTGATCTCTGTAAAACCCCTCCCCCTTTCTGTGTACACTGTTCACAGGAAGAAAGCTGCCAATCAGTGGTGTGGGCGGGGTTAAAAAGAGATCTACTTTCAGATAACTGGTAGATCTGCAGCAAAAAAAAACAGTTATTTTATCAAAATGACATCAAGATGGTCAGTAAGTGACACATCACTGGAATCAGGTTCTCTGTCATTGCATTATGCTTCTCACAGATGGAGTAACAAAATTCTCGTGACAGACTCCTTTTAGGTTGACTTTACATGATAGTCATCACATTGACCATCATTTGGTTTCTTAACCGCTTTCCGATGTTGGGCGTAATAGTACGCCCACATCAGACTCACCCTCTTGCGCCGGTGCCTGCACCTTTCCGGGCACATGTCAGTTGATTTATATAGCGGACATGTGCCCACAACAGCCGCGGGTGGAATCGCGATCCACCCGCGGCTGTTGACTAGATAAATGCCGCTGTCAATCTCTGACAGAGGCATTTAACTTGCGCTTACCAGAAGCGCGTCTTTTATCCCGCCCATAGGTGACACTGTCACATGATTGCGGGTCACCAATGGGTCGGCATGACAACCAGAAGTCTGGAGCAGACCTCTATGGTTGTCATTGCTGGATTGCTATGAGCGCCGCCCAGTGGTCGGCACTCATAGCAGGTGAGCATTTCTGCTACACACGGGCGATCAAAGTAGTGCACATTCTAGTCTCCCATGGAGACTATTGAAGAATGCAAAAAGTAAAAGAAAAAATGTTTTAAAAATATTAAAAAAAATGAAAAAAAATATATAAATGTTCAAATCACCCCCCTTATGACCCATTCAAAATAAAACAATAAAAAAATCAAATATACACATATTTGGTATTGCCAAAATCAGAATCACCCGATCTATCAATATAAAAAAGAATTAACCAGATCGCTAAACATTGTAACGAGAAAAAAGTCAAAAAGCCAAAATTACGTTCCTTGGTCGCCGCGACATTGCATTAAAATGCAATAACGGGCGATAAAAATACGGATTTTTGTGTTACTCACCGTAAAATCCTTTTCTCCGAGACGCTCATTGGGGGACACAGGACTGTGGGTGTATGCTACTGCCACTAGGAGGCTGACACTAAGTAAACATAAAAAAGGTTAGCTCCTCCTCCGCCGTATACACCTCAGCACTGGCCGCAGGCAAATCCAGTTTAGTGCAAAAAGCAGTAGGAGGCTAAAATAAATCAGAGTTAACACAGATACAGCATATCCAGAAGAAAAAAACTGCTGATACAGATTAATCAGAGAATAGAGTTAACTCAAAACAAAGCCATCCGGCTATTAGGGAGGGTGCTGTGTCCCCCAATGAGCGTCTCGGAGAAAAGGATTTTACGGTGAGTAACACAAAAATCCGTATTTCTCCTTCGTCTCATTGGGGGACACAGGACTGTGGGACGTCCCAAAGCAGTCCCTTGGGTGGGAAACGACTCCACAGTGTAATTTATAATTAAGCATTGCTTATAGGTGCGCAACCGCACCCTGAAGAATCCTTCTACCCAGACTGGCATCCGCAGAAGCCTGGGTATGGATGTTATAATGCTTAGAAAAGGTATGCAGACTGGACCAGGTTGCTGCCTTACAAACCTGTTCCACCGAAGCCTGATGCCGGAGGGCCCAGGAGGCACCCACCGCTCTGGTGGAGTGAGCCTTGATCCCTGCGGGAACCACCGCGCCTCTGATGCGGTAAGCTTCCTGAATGGCTAACCGAATCCACCTAGCCAAGGTTGATTTAGAGGCAGCGAGTCCCTTCCTGCGACCTTCAGGGAGGACAAACAGCGTGTCCGTCTGTCGAAAAGATGCCGTCCGAGATACATATCTCCTGAGAGCTCTCACCAGATCGAGCGTATGGAGAGCCTTCTCCACTCGGTGCGTCGGAGCTGGGCAAAATGAGGGCAAAACAATGTCCTCATTAATATGAAAAGAGGACACGACTTTAGGCAAAAAAGGTGGTGTTGGTCTGAACACCACCTTATCCTGATGGAAAAGCAAGTACGGAGCTCGACAAGACAGTGCGGCCAGCTCCGAAACCCGCCTTATGGAAGTTATGGCTACCAAAAACACCACCTTCCAGGAAAGAAATGACAGAGAAACCTCCTGCAAAGGTTCAAAAGGAGACTCCTGCAGGACTCCCAAGACTAGATTGAGATCCCAAACATCTAAGGGAGCCTTGTAGGGGGGAACTAAATGTACAACCCCCTGAATAAAGGTCCTAACCTGAAAATTAGACGCGATCCTTCGCTGAAAAAACACTGATAAGGCTGATATCTGCCGTCTAAGCGTACTTGGCGCTAGACCTGAATCTAGGCCTGCCTGGAGAAATGACAGAATGTTTGGAATTGAAAACCGAAGCGGGGAACAATCATGTTCCCTGCACCAAGCAAAAAAGACCTTCCAAGTCCCATGGTAGATGCGAGCCGAGACAGGCTTTCGGGCGCTAGCCATCGTTGCGGCGACCTTTTTAGAGAATCCAGCCCTGGTCAGGATCCAAGATTCAACGGCCAAGCCGTCAAACACAGGACCGCTGAGTTCTGGTGGTAAACTGGGCCTTGAGAGAGAAGGTCCGCGCGCTCTGGCAGTCGCCAGGGTGCGTCGGCGAGCAATTGTACCAGCTCCGCGTACCATGAGCGACGTGGCCAATCTGGAGCGATTAATATCACTGGGACCCCTTCTAACCTGATCTTTCTGATCACCCTTGGGAGCAGAGCTATTGGTGGAAACAAGTATGGAAGATGAAACTGATTCCATGGTAGAACCAGGGCATCCACTGCTATTGCCTGCGGATCCGGTACCGGGAAACAAAGTTGGGCACCTTGGCATTTATCCTGGAAGCCATCAGGTCCACATCTGGGGTTCCCCAGCGTCGGCATATCTGCTGAAAAATCTCGGGATGTAGAGACCACTCCCCTGACGCTATGCCGTGACGGCTGAGAAAATCTGCTGCCCAGTTTTCCTCGCCCGGTATGTGGACTGCTGAAATCACAGAGTGATTTGCCTCTGCCCAGGTCAGAATCTGTTTTACCTCGTGCATGGCCGCCCTGCTGCGGGTACCTCCCTGATGGTTTATGTATGCCACCGCCGTGGCATTGTCCGATTGTATTCGGACTGGACGGCCTGCCAGATGCTGGTGAAAATGCCTCAAAGCCAGCCCAACCGCTCGGATCTCTAAAACATTGATCGGAAGGTTCGATTCTTGCTGAGACCAAATTCCCTGAGCTGTGTGGTGACGAAACACTGCTCCCCATCCGAGCAGGCTGGCGTCCGTTGTGACTACCAACCAAAAATTTGGAGGAAACAAACGACCCTGTCGAAGAGTGGTGTCCCTCGTCCACCACGTAAGAGTCTGTCTGACCTGCAGGGACAGACGACACCGCAGATTGAGGGAGTAAGGGCTCCCGTCCCATACTGCCAAGAGTGCATGCTGAAGGGGGCGAAGATGAAACTGGGCAAACGGAATAGCCTCGATTGCCGCCACCATCCTTCCTAGGACCCTCATGCAAAACCGGATGGTGTGAGGAATTGGTTGGCGAAGGATCCGTACCTCTTG
>JARQOD010000006.1:379636652-379709027 GCA_033576555.1 Oophaga sylvatica | reverse complement strand
GCAACGTTCAAGACATCCTTACCTCCCGGATGGGACGAATTAATGTTTAATGTTGATGTTTAATGCATAAACAAAATTGTCTCTTTGTATTTTACAGCCCGGGAGTGCTGTCTTTTACCATGGGGGAATGTGTAGCCCTGGTGTGAAGGCACACGCAGTACCCTGGAGAATGTGTGGAGAGATAGCAGTTCAATGCTCTATACCCATTCACTCAATATACACTAGACACACCCTTAGGGTAGTGTAGTGACTCGTAGGGAGTGGTCAGTGTAGATTCGTTGAGTGATTTAGTAGTCAGTTTCCTGTCTTCGGACGGAGCAGACGTGTGGAGTCTAGCTGGGACTTGGAGGGAGGAAGCAGTCCAGCTTGGTTCTATCAGCAGTTCAGCAAGTGGAGGCCAGTAAGGGCGAGATATAGATCACCTCAGCCTGGTCAGAGCTGTACCTCACTGAAGACATTGATAAAGAAAGAAGAGTTTAGTACAGATATACTTCAGTCTCCTGTCTCAAGGACAGTGAAGGTTCAGAGACGTGCTCCTGCCTAGAAGATTACTGAGAGTCTGGTAACTAACTCTGAAGGAAGAAAAGAAGGGAGTGATTATATGACTTTTTGCAAGTGTGAGTGTTTATGCTACAAGCGCGGACAAGGCGAAAGGCACAGTGGAAGGAATAATTAAAAGTGCTTTTGGATTGGAGAAGTCCTGCACATTGTTACCGGTCACTGGGGACCGAAGGATCACTATAGTTTCAAGCTTAGTGGTAAGAAAACCAGAGGCTTATCGGACCTTAGGTCGCGGCAAGCAGCCCCTAAATAGTCGGTACGTAACTGGGGTCAGGGGGAGTGAGGACCTTGAGTCTCTGCAGGACAAGATAGGAATTCAGCTCTCTCACAGGAAGGCTCCGACCACAAAACTGACTGGGCAGTACAGCTTTGGAATAGCTGGAGTTATAGAGGGAACTACGCTTCATGCTGGTTGTACTCATCATCATTTGAAAGTAAAGGAGGCCCCTAACTTGTCCAGCTGCTATCTCGAAATACATTCTCCTTGGATCAGCCTCCCTGGGACCTGCCTTACCATCTTACAAGTAAAGGTATGGAAAGACGCTGATGTGTGAGACTGTGTTATTTGATTGCATTCCTGCACTACCCCTTCATAACCATCGACCTGAGGGAAGAGTCCCACCTGTAGGGGACCCGACATCTAGCTGCCTCACCATCCCCTCAGAGATCTACAGCAGCGCTGGTACAAATTACCAGAAGACTACAGGTGGCGTCACGAACTGTATATATATATCCCCTGTAAATATACCCCCCAACATACGCCTGACCGCCAGGGCCACAGACCGAGCCACCGCTACCTGTGACAATCCCATAGACTTCTACGGGCTCGGCTCTGAGTACCCCATTGCCCTGGAAACCCACAATTGTGGTGCGTGGTCGACACAGTCTGGTAGTTCAGTAGGAGGATCACCTCTTAGTTCATGTTCAAAATGTTTAACTTTCGACCCACTTGCATTCCCTCACTGTAATTCCTCAAAAGGGGCCACGGGCTGAGTTGTAGGAACCCTCCATAATAAATCCATGCTAGAAAAAGTAGTCCCTCCATTGCAGCTGCTTGCAGCGCACAGCCTATTTGCACGTTCTGCACTGTACAGGGAGTGCAAGCGAGTAGAAACATAGAAATTGAAATTCTGCATCAGCACGTTAGAAGTTATGTACAAACTACTCCAGTTTAGGAGGGTTATTGAAGGTGAAAGGGTCTCTATGAATTGTGATTATTACTTGCAAACAAGAATGTTGCCTAGGCAGCTTCAAAAACTAAAATATATTAGCATCTCATTTCATTTTAAAAAAAGAAAAGATAAAAGGCAATAAAAACCATAGTAACAATGACAATAAGAACATTTTGATACATGTAACAAAGTTCTGTACCTCCTTTTGTAGGAAATCAATCTTTTCTTTCAACGCTTCCACCTGCTGCTCATACTGCTGGCACTGCTCTTTGTTCCATTTAACTTCGTCCTTAGAGGAATGTAGCTCTCCAGTTAACTGGTCAATCAGGTGTTCAAAGGCTTCTACCTGGTCACTCTTTTCCTTATACTGACGTTGAAGAATCAATACTTCAGTTTCGAGACTCTGAATTGTTTCCTTTTTGTTCACATTCTAACAAAAGTTGGAGAAAATAAAAGACATAAAATAACTGAAATTTCTACTCCAGCATCCCATTCCTTATATACAACACTACAGTCTCTAATAACTGTGGTAATAATTGTAATTGCTTAATTAGAACGACTTGATAAGGTAGTTTGTTAAAAGTCCAAGATCAGAATGGCTCATGTATGAAAAACTAAATGTGTTTTATGCCATTTATGTAATTAGTTTTATGACAGTTTATGATAATTTATAATAATGTTTTAAACCATTTGTAATGAGATGGAAAAGTGAGAAGACTCACACAGTTAATGCCTAAGAGAGTGTCTGCAAGCAAACACCGCCATCTGCTGGTCAATGATGATAGAAAAGGGAAAGCAGAGAGTTACATGAGCAGGAACTGATGAGATAAGTGAATGTTCCCTGGGGAAAGAGATTGGAGGAGACGCCAGGTTAGGTGATAGCTGTATCGTATTTAGGAATTATAAAAGGCACAGGAGAGCAGAGAAGTGGAGGAGTAGGTTCCTGAACCTGTAGAAGGACAGACGTTTGGTGCGGTGGTTGAATTATAGCTGCCCTGACGAGTGCCCAGACCTGAAAGCAGAACCGAATGACCTGGCCCGAAAGAAGAATTGAGTGACCAGACCCAAACTCGAGAGAAGAAATGAGGGACTGAAATCGGAGCTAAGTGAACAGAGCCAGCACCGAGCGAGCGGGAAGAGAGCCACGAGAAGCAAGCGGACTATGTTAAAGAGACATTTGTGAGATCGGCAATGTGAGGTGCAGTACACATGGGACATTAATTGCGCTTCAGGGGGCAGATGCAGCCAGCGCAAAGTGTCCTAGAAGTGACTCAAGAGGAGACTTGCGGCCTAATGATGTAGTAGCTCCTGGTAGATATGTAAAGTAATGGTGTTTGAAAAGCTTAACATTGAATATTGTTAGTAAAGAAGTAGTGGTCTGCCCAAACGCAGATAAGTCACACGGTTAGTTAGAGTTAATGGTTGGGAGTAGCCCAGAGTTTTAGGGGCTAAAGTGAAGAGACAGCAGAGTTTCCTGCCAGGACATTATATGGGGATGACCCTGCAGAAGTAGCATATCAAAAAACTGACCGGCACATCCAAACACAGATCCAGTGTGAACAGGTGCTAAACCTAGAGTCACCAATTCATACACATACAAGAAAAAAAGGTAGCACACTGTAGCGCTATAGCTTGCAAACACGAAATATGAAAATATGAAAAATATGAAAAATGAATTGCATCACTGCCTTAGAAATATGAAAAATTGAGAAGTCTTAGCGCATAAGATGGCCAAATTATGTGAGCCTGATAGCCACGTCAAGGCTCTTCTCGTATATCAGGTCCTAACTAATGCCAATCCTCACTTAGAAAAGTCTGTCCAAGTGAGGATTGGCATTAGTTAGGACCTGATATACGAGAAGAGCCTTGACGTGGCTATCAGGCTCACATAATTTGGCCATCTTATGCGCTAAGACTTCTCAATTTTTCATATTTCTAAGGCAGTGATGCAATTCATTTTTCATATTTTTAATATTTTCATATTTCGTGTTTGCAAGCTATAGCGCTACAGTGTGCTACCTTTTTTTCTTGTATGTATATGAATTGGTGACTCTAGGTTTAGCACCTGTTCACACTGGATCTGTGTTTGGATGTGCCGGTCAGTTTTTTGATATGTATTCATTTACCTTCTACCTGAGCACTCCACCTGTTGGTCACAGGCTTTTTAATTACACCAGGTTCACTACCCCTCCACAGAGATGTAGATTTTAGTCTGAAGAGAGGATTCATATGTTCCCATGCAGACAGACTTTTCTAAGTGAGGATTGGCATTAGTTAGGACCTGATATACGAGAAGAGCCTTGACGTGGCTATCAGGCTCACATAATTTGGCCATCTTATGCGCTAAGACTTCTCAATTTTTCATATTTCTAAGGCAGTGATGCAATTCATTTTTCATATTTTTCATATTTTCATATTTCGTGTTTGCAAGCTATAGCGCTACAGTGTGCTACCTGCAGAAGTAGCAGACCTTGGGTCTCACTAGTTGGCAGACCCGCTTTCCGTGTGTAGTGTGTGTCCTGTGGGCAAGAGAGAGACGACCTAGCGGATAGTACGATCCTACAGAGAAGTGAGTCACAGTCCAGAGTCCGTAAAGAGTGAAAGAGAGGAAAGTAAGAAGTATTGGGGCCTGGGGCAGGAAGTCTAGTGTGACAGTACTGTTGTCTGTCAGCCGGGTAATGGAATGGAGAAGGAAAGAATAAGCGAGACGGAGAGGAAATGCTGCGTGTGGTGGTCCAGAGGCGTCAATAAAGTGTAAAGCTAAATAGCAGCCATACTGGCAAAGAAAACTCCTCTAAGGGTATGTTTCCACTGTCACTAAACGCTGCTGGTTGGACGCTGCGTTCATCTGCAGTGTTCAACCGGCAGCGTCCAGATGTTACAGCACAGTGGATGGGATTTCATGAAATCCCATCTCCACTATGCATGCATGCCACCTCTGGCTGTCCGGCTTTCCAGACCACAGCATGTCAATTTATCTTGCGGAGACGCTCAGTCCCGTGCAATGTATTGGATGCGGTGATTCCGCATGGTTCAATTAACACATGCAGAATCACCTGCGTTCAAAAGCTGGCAGCGCTTTGGAAGGAGCGGACATATGCTGAATCCAAAGAGCTGCCTAAAACGGAACGTGGAAACATACCCTAAAGGGAGAAAGAAACAGAACCGTGATTGGAAGTATAGGACGCTTTCTTGCTGTAGTGCCATTATTGGGGATGAGGCAGCTCCCAGGAAAGTGTGCTCGGATGTGATGAGGCAGAAGAAAGCTAAGTGAAGTGGAAAGCGAAAGTGACTCCAGGAAAAGGAGGAAGAAGTGTGTGATAATGTGCCAAGTCATAACAGAAATACCATGAAGATGAATGCTTACTATCGGCTGTACATAGTTCCCCAAAAGTTATTGTTCAGTAAAATTACATTTATTTGTGAACTTGGCCTATCTCATTGAACTTTGCAACACCTGGTCCTGGCCAGCCAAAAACAATGTCACCATGCGGTCTGCAAGGGCGTATTGCATTCATAGCTAAAGTCCATACATCCAGCCAGGACCCCCATTTTCATGTAGCTTGCCAGGGTGTGAAGCATGAGTACCTTGCCTATGGCTTCCGTTCCCCCACCACGTTACACATTTATTGATATTCTTTAGCTATTAAAACAACAAATCTTTGCAAAAGATTGCTGTCATTTTGTTGGAAGCTCTAATCACTAGGCTGGAGAAACATGGCTTACAAATTACTAAATTATTCAATAATAATTGGCAAATAAAGGCACATTATCTGGTTTTACATGTCCAATATTCACAGTCTGAGTACAGGCCACTATCTTGACCAGCAGCGGGTCTCCTGACCCAAATTCAATAACCTCAAATATGCTTATGAGGCTGTTGAGTTTGAGTACGGAGACTAGTGGCAGGTTTAGACATTGCAGTACATACTCGAACCAAGAAACTTGTAATACCTAAGGCCAATCAATGGTCTCAACAAGAAGTCCCAACTTCAAAGTTGTAGCATCCACTTATCCACAGTGACTCTCCATTGAAATGAAATACATTTTTAAAAGGAATCTGTCACCAGGTTTGCCACCTAATCTGAAAGCAGCATGATGTAGGATCAGAGACCCTAATTGCATTGCAGCAGTGTGCTACTTACTGGGCTGCTTGATGTAGTTTTGATACAATCACTGTTTTATTATCAGGAGATTATCACTAGAGATCTGTAAAACCCTGCCCCACCATTGATTGGCAGTTGTATTCCTTAGCACAGTGCACACAGAAAGTTGCCAATCAGTGATGTGGGCGGGGTTATACAGAGCTCAGCATTTCAGAACTGCTAGATCTGCAGGAAATATAGCAGAGATTACATCAAAACTGAAGGAAGCAACCCAGTAAGTGATATATATCACTGTAATCATGGTCTCTGCCCCTACATTTTGCTGCTCTCAGATGGGGAAAACAAAAACTTGGTGACAGATTCCATTTAAAGAAGCACCCCGAATATTTTGTATATTAAATGTGCGTTAATGTACATGATGTGTAGTGTGAGTGTATTAATATTCTCACCTACTGCTGCTTTATCCAGAATCCAGGGCGATTATCCTCCACTTCTCAGTGATGTCACTGATCTGCATGACCCAGAAGTGGCTCTTAGGCCTCCTTCATATGTTCTGGTGATTCCTGTACTGGAAAAACCAGTACTGATGAGATCCGTGTGACATCCGTGTGTATTCAGTGTGCTGTCAGTGTGACATGTATGGAATGAAATGCAGCATAGAAATGAAAGAGTTTTATGTATTAAAGATGTTGAAAGATAGACATAGATAGCAATGAGGAACTTGATAGATACTGTAGATAGACAGACATATGTCAGTGTGATTTCTAATCAGTGCTTGACGTGCTTATTTTTCTGTACTTGTATTTATTGTTTAAATAAATTTAAAAAATTGCATATCGTGCCCCTTAATTTTCATAACTAGCTGAGAGAAAGCCAACAGCTGGGGGCTGATGTTAATATTCTGGGAAGGGGCCAATAGCCATAAAGGTTCCCAGAGTATTAATAACAGCTCACATCCGTTTGCTTAGCCTTTTCTGGTTATTACAGGGGAGATTCCACAAAAAAAATTGACATGGAGTTCCCCCTAAAATCAAAAGCCAGCAGCTGCAGGCTGACATTAATAGCCTGAAAAGGGACAATGGATATTGGCCCCCTTACATACTAAAAACATCAGCAGTGGCAAGTGGGGTAATAGTTGTGGGGTTGATGTCAGCTGTTTTATGTCCAATGACATCAAGCCCAGCGGTTAGTAATGGAGAAGTATCTATAAGACACCCCCATTACTAATCCCATAGTCAAATTTAATAAAGACACAGAGTAAAGTCCTTTAATTGAAATAAACACTCCTAGACACTCTTTCACCCATTTATTCACCAAAATATTACAATAAAAAAGCAAAGTTATACTCACCTTTCCACTGATAATCCATTATTGCCCATGTCCCACGATGATCGGGATGGTTTGGTGAGCGGTCACATCGGTGATGCGAATGCTCACCACACCAGCAGGAACAAATTAGTGAGATGAGCGGTTGCATCACTGTGTGTTTATTTCAATTAAAGGACTTAACTCTTTGCAGTGGAAGCCAGAGATTATTTTTATATCCACAGCTCCCATTCAGGACATTCATCCACAGGAAAGGAGGAAGGTGGGGTGAGGTGATCCTTCATTGTTAGATTGTTCAAATAATCTGCGTATTCATCCTAAGGTTTGTAGGTTACTTACAGTCTAATAACACCTTACAGATGAAATTAATGCACTTAAACTGACGAACAAGCAAATCTCTAATAAAACGTAACAATAAGTTTGACGTAACCGATGCTCCTTTCTGGAAAAAGTCCCCATCCCTTAGAGCCGTGGATTCTGCTCCACGTCCATTGGTCCAGTAGTCTTTAGCACAAGGCCAGCTCCTCACAAATGGTATAGATTTACTGACATTATTTTAATACATATACAACACATTAGGAAAAAGTAATGTATTCCTCAATGTTCACATAAAAAAACCCATAAAATTGCTAAATAAGTGATATTTGCACACGTCCTTATTTAAGGGATTTTTAATAAAACTGTGACTACATCACATTGGCTTTTCCCTTGAGATGTCTCATAAAAAGCTGTTCAAAAGCTTCATACTGAAAATAGCTACTGTCGCTCTTACATTAAGAGGTTTTTTTTCCCCTGTTTTAAATCAGACATTCATAATACTTAATGAAGGAATAAAATAGATTGTCATCGCCGTGCCCTGCTACAGTGTGTAATGAATGGAAACGTTGTAACAATCGCGGCAGCGCTGCCCCTGAGCATTGCGGGAGTTTTGCTGGGATATGTGCCCAGATTTTGCTTTGCTGTGGATGTTTCTAATTTCTCCTGTCTTAATCAGGTTCTCAAATTAACACAATCATCTGATTGTTCCTTTTCATAAGGTCTATCCCATAGATGGGAACTTAATGATGCTCAGGCAAAGCATGGCTAGAATTCCCAGCAGAGCCCTAATTGATGAAATGAACTTTGACGACTGGGATTTCCAAGTTTGTTTAAAATATACCCCTCAGTAACATGGTTAGGCTCATGGCATACATGATTACTGTGAAATGTATATAGTATGATGAAACATCAGGAATGAATGCTTGCTGTTATTTTAATGAAGAAATCAGCCAACATCTAGCTGAACAGAGCTGCTACTACAATCATAGGGAAGCCTGACGTAAGCGCCTGCCAGAGTTATATAGGAACGCGGAACACCATGACATGGAAGAAAAAAAAGAATGAACGCAAAAATTATGATCATGGAATCAGTCCAAGTGAACTTTGCACAGTCATTAATTGATGACCTGCTTGGATTACTTCTGTTTGTTTCATGGTTACTCAACTATAAGGCCGGGATCACACATGCGAGAAACTTGCACGATTGTCGTGCGAGTCTCTCGCATGAACACCAGGCACTCTGACTGGAGTATGCGGCTGCATGTATTTCTATGCAGCCGCACGCTCCGGTTAGATTACCGGCTGTTTATGCGAGAGACTCACATGAGAGTTTCTTGCATGTGTGATCCCGGCCTAAGGCTATGTTTCCACGTGGCGTATTGGCAGCTCTTTGGACACAGCTCCGTCCAAAGCGCTGCCCCCTTTTGTATGCGCGGTGAGGAATCACCGCATCCTATACAGACCGAGAGCGTCTCCGCAAGATAAATAGACATGCTGCGGTCTAGAAAGACGCGCCGCATGTCCGGTTACACAGGTCTGCCACCTGCGTGTTTGAACGAATAGGGGAGCTGGGATTTCATAAAATCACCTCCACTATGCTGTAACATCTGGACGCTGCGGCTGTATGCAGAGTCCAATCCGCAGCAAATACTGAAGGAATACACCACGTGGAAACATACCCTAAGGCTGAGTTCACATGTGAAGTATTCATGTGTTTGAAATGGATGCAGATTTTTTTTTTTTGGCTTACTGGATTTGTTTCAAACTGATGCTTTCTCATTGACTTCAATGATTTAACCAATGGATCCAAATGCAATCAGTTTTTAAGCCAGACATAAGTTATGTCAAAGAAAAAATAAAGCTATCAGCTCTTCCAGATTTTTAATTACCTTTGGAACCAATGGTTCAAATTACAAGGGTGACGAGTCACAGCTGGGTCAAAGGTAGTAGTGGTAATAGAAGAGGTAAAAAAAAAAAGTTTTCATCCAGCAATCTCAGGGACTGAGATGCGGACAATCCCTACTCAATGACCCTTTCCCCCAAGTAATATAATAACAGCTATAGTGGGGAAAATAAGTATTTCAGTGGATAGCACTGCAGCCTTGCAGCGCTGGAGTCCTGGGTTCGAGTCCCACCAAGGACAACATCTGCAAGGAGTTTGTATGTTCTCCCCGTGTTTGCGTGGGTTTCCTCCGGGTACTCCGGTTTCCTCCCACATTCCAAAAAAAAAAAAAAAAACATACTGATAGGGAATCTAGATTGTGAGCCCCATAGGGGACAGCGACGATAATGTGTGCAAACTGTAAAGCGCTGCGGAATATGTTAGCGCTATAAAAAAATAAAGATTATTATTATTATTATTATTTGATACACTGCCGATTTTGCAAGTTTTCCCTCCTACAAAAAATGGAGAGGTCTGTCATTTTTATCATAGGTACACTTAAACTGTGAGAGACATAATCTAAAATTAAAAAATAGAAAATCACATTGTATGATCTTTAACCCCTTCAAGACCTGTGACACAGCGTATGTGTCATGAAAGGATCGCTTTCCTGCAGGTCGGGTGACCGGGGTCAATGAAAGGTCACCCGACCCGCAGGCACAAGACCCTTTGTGCTTCACCACAGGGGGGTTGGCTTAACCCCCACATGGCTACGATCGCTCTGATTGGCTGTTAAAAGTAAAACAGTGCTCCCTTTATTCCGAGCCCCGCCGTGTGCCCAAACAGTGGTTTACCCCCACATATGGGGTATCAGCGTACTCAGGAAAAATTGCACAACATCTTTGGGGTCTAATTTCTCCTGTTACCCTTGGGAAAAAAAAAATTTGGGACTAAAATAATTATTTTTGTGGAAAAAAAATATTTTTTTTTATTTTCACAGCTCTGCGTCATAAACTTCTGTGAAGTACTTGGAGATTCAAAGTGCTCACCACACATCTAGAGGAGTTCCCTGGGGATCTAGTTTCCAAAATGGGGTCACTTGGGGGGGTTTCTACTGTTTAGGCACATCATGGGCTCTGCAAACGTAACATGACGCCCGCAGACCATTCCATCAAGTCGGCATTTCAAAACGTCACTACTTCCCTTCCGAGCCCCGACGTGTGCCCATACAGTAGTTTTCTCCCACATATGGGGTACCAGTGTACTCAGGACAAACTATACAACAACTTTTGGGGTCCAATTTCTCCTGTTATCCTTGTGAAAATAAAAAATTGCGGGTTAAAAACACGGATTTTGGTAAGAACTTACCTGTAAAATCCTTTACAGCGAAGAAGGAAGGGAGACACACTAGTCATTACTAGTGGGTAGGCGGAGCCCACAGAGGATAGAAACACCTCAAATTAAAAAAGTGTTGACCGGCCCCTCCAGCATATAGGGCTCCTCCTACTCCAGCTCTCCAGTCGTACCCAAGCTTAAGGAAGAGCAAATATCACCAGCGGAGCAACATAACCCCTTCTGAAGGATTTCAGAGAGAAAAACAAGGAGACAGGTTATGCATACAACAGAAATAACCACACAGTCTCAGGTACTACTCACTGAACCTGACCACTGCGATGAGCTGGCAATGCTGGAACAGAGCCTTAGCGCACCAACCTTAGCCCAGATAATCGCTATCAGAGAAGGGTCACGCCGCATCTGAAAACACAACAACACACTTCTGCCATGGGAGGGATGTGTGTCTCCCTTCCTTCTTCACTGAAAAGGATTTTACAGGTAAGTTCTTACCAAAATCCGTGTTTCAGCAGCAGATGAAGGAAGGGAGACACACTAGTCATTACTAATGGGTAGTGTTGAGCGATACTGCTCGATATCTAAAAATATCGGATCGGAATGGTATCGCCGATATCACTAAATATCGTCGATATCCGATTCCGATACCGGAAGTCCCATGTAAGTCTATGGGAACAAAATATCGCAACTAAAAAAAACACTTTCTTTCGTTGCAAACACAAAATATACACACATAGAATACATATATATATTGTAGCCTTTCCGGGTGGTTTAGCTCTAGGATCGCTGTCTGGGTAGACAGAATGGCACGGAAACAGTTCATTCAGACAGCAGTTTGGTGAAAACTGGCCGCAACCAGTTTTATTAAAGTCCACAGCACACAGATAAAAACAAATCATAAACAGAAAACCTGGGCTTGTCTAGCCTCTAATTACACTTAGATAGATGGCCCTCTCTATCCGGGACCCAGACTCTACCAGTCTGTGCCCAAAACAACACATATGATATCTGTTACCAGTATGGAGTTTCACAGACACTCCTCTTTATGTCTGAAGGCAACTCCAATGTCCAGACTTGAGAGAGGTCACCTCCTATTCAGTCGCTATTCGCACGGATTCTCACTGCGACTACTCCTGTGTCCGGGGTACTTCCTGCACCCAGACTGAGATAGCTCACACTCTTAGAGACTGCTTCCTTGTGCCAGGACACCTCCCTGTGTCCGGGCTAAAGACAGCTCCCACACTCTTGGAGACACCTTCTGTGCCTGGACCCCTTGTCCAGACTGAATGAGCTCTCTGACTGTGCTCCCAAGCACCTACTTCTGGCTTCCTAATCAACACCTGAGTGGATTCAGGTCTGAGCTGCAAGCGTGTACTGAATGGCAGGTTTAGTGACCTTTCTTTACCACCAGGTTTACAAAGCCACACATTTCGCTCATACCAGTCAGCAAGGTACTTAGGTGAAATATACACCTCATTCACCACATATTCCTTCACTGTCTCACATATCCCCTCCCTCTTCTCCAGACCGGAGGGCTGGTCATCCAGACCGGAGGGCTGGTCAACAATCCAACAGAGACAGTGAACTCTGGACCAGTCATGGCCCTCATCAGCTTCATCCTCACCACTGTCATAGCCAACATCAGTTTTCTCTTCATCTGAAGCATCCGCACTACCCTGTACCCTCCCAGGCCTATACTCTCTGCGGGCCTCGGGTATCCTGCACGGTTTCATCTTGACTTTAGTGCCAGCCTCAGTCTCAGTATAGTGGCTCACCAGATAAGTACGACCAGGCACGTCAGAACAGCTCTGCTGATTCTTCCTCAGAAACTTTCGTACCTCCTGTTTTTGGGGCACTGACCCTGTGTCACCCACTGTCACAGGAGGTATAGGGGTTTTCTCTTAATTCCCCCTGAACTTTCTTTAGCACATCTACTTTCTTAAATATCAGTTGATTCATAAATTCTACCTCACAGAACCCAAGCGCCTCTGTCATGGTCTCTGACCATTCCGAGCCACACTGTTCAAACGATTGGCACTGTAGAGGGAGCTGATCATTTTTCTTGGTCGGTACACATAATTTATCCTCTTCTGGTACAGGCTCACTTTGCATAAGACTCAGAGCTCTTACTTCTTTCTCCAGGAGATCCTCATGGCTACGCATCTTCTCCTGTAGTTGTTGGACGTCCATTACGTCTTCGGCCCTTTCTTCAGGCTCTTCTGGTAGGACATGCTCAGAAGCCCTACCATCAGTCTTCTTTTCCACCACGTTCTGCATCCCATCTGAGCTCCCGTGTATCTGCAGCGGCAACGGAGCGACACATCGCCCCTCCCACTCACTGGGACGTGGTTCAAGTGTAGACTCCATGAAAATGCGCCTGAGCTCACTAAGGCCAACCCGAGGTCTCAAAATCTCATCTTGGGATTTATCCAGATCCTTTGGGTCGCTCGGGAACTCCGATGGCGCACCGGGCGCCGAACTTCCGGCCCGAGCTTCGCGAGTCGCAGCCATGGATCCGGACAGTACACCGTCCACGCCGCTGTCTCCGGCAGAAACATATTCCGGGGCAGAGTCATTCCCCACATCTTCAGTCTTGTTCCTCACAGCTTCACTTGAGACATCAGCCTCTGGTGAGGCACCTGGCCTGGTGTCCACCACTTCCATGGCTTTCTCCACCTCTGCAGCATCACCTTCCGAGTCCTTGGCCTGATGCAGATCCACACCATACATTGATAACTTCTCATTTTCAACAGCATCCACTTGTGCTGTGTTCAGTTTCAGAGTCCGGTCTTTCACCTTAGTCTTCGCCAGGGAACCGGCCAACGGTACAACATCTTCAGATGCCATCCTCCGTCCGACTGCAAGGTCAGCCTCAGCCTTCCTCTCAGGACTCTCAATCTCCTCTGCTACCATGCCTTCCTCACTTGCACTGGTTGCTTTATTGTCATCAGATGACTCACTATCACCACCACTATCCCTGTCTGACCCCCTTTTCTCAGCCACATCTGGCTCACTTCCAGGGTTAGACACTTCATTTTCATTCACATCCGGCTCACTGTCAGGGTTATACAATTCATTCTCATTCACATCTTGATCTGGAACCTTAGTTAACATGTCATCCACAACATTAACTTCACCATCTGGTCCCTGGTTTCCCTCAGGTGGTCCCTCAAGTATGTGACTATGTGATAACCCCAGCACTATACTTCCATATAGCTCAGATACCAGGAGCTGACTTACGACCTCTCCCTGGACTTCAGTGTCCCTATACAATAGGTTATTGTCCATGGCAGTATGAGGAAACCTCTCCTCAGAGCCAGGCTCTTGGGGAACCTCATTCAGAACAATTATATTTTCCTGTGCCGTTTTAAGAGTGGGGTCTCGCACCGGCTCACTCCCAAAATTGTCACAGGAGCCAGGCAGGTCAGGGACACTCGGTTCCCGAGAACCACCATCCTCGTCTCCCAACATCACCTGCAAAGAAATGTCATCTTTATCACGGTCATCATCAGTATCATCACTATTATGATTAGCATTATCATCATTATCAATATCAGTATCCTCATCATGGTCATCATCATTATCATGATCATCATTATCATTATCAATATTATCATGGTCATCATCATTATCACACAGGGTGGATAAAAATCAATGATTTTTTTTAAAAAATCAAAAAAATCGGATTTTTTTCATTTAAATCAGATTTTTTTGATTTAAATCAGATTTTTTTTGATTTAAATCAGATTTTTTTCAATAAACTGCTTTTTGAGGAAAATATTTTACCATCCAAAGGTTCTTCCATCATGAGATAAAGCTGAGTTGTTTAACTCAGTAGAATAAAGGCTGTATATGTGTAACATTCACAATACCATGCTCTTCCAGAGGTTTCTGTAGGATTAGTGGGCAGTTTCTCTCCTATATTATCACAGACGCTCGCTTTACTTACGCAGTTCTCAAAAATGAATTTGACTCCGCAGAGGTCCCAGCCTCTTCTTCACGGCAAAAATGTTACAACATGAACAGAGTTGAGACAAAGACCTTAATCCTATTGTTCTACAAACCTATATGAATACAGAATCAACCCCTTCAGTGCCAAGTCCAAGAAGTTAGACAATATGTTTCTGATTGTTTGGAGTGGAATAGATCTGCACAACACAAGAAGAATGTGAATCTAAGTGTGAGGAGGAGGAAGGGCAAGCAGACAAGAAAATGAAAGTGAAACTTTGAGCACAATACTGCAGCATAGCCACAGACAGACAAGTCAGGTCAGGATTATTTTTCTCCTTCCTAAGTACAACAGAACAGTGGTGTCCAAATATGAATGATTAACCCATTAAACTGGGGAGAAAAAAGTAATATAAAAAGTGATTCTAAAAATCTTCATTTACTTGCATGTTAAAGTAGCAAGAACTAGTTTAGGTAGAAACTTTGATTTAAATCACTGATTTAAATCAAGCCTTACTGACTAGTGATTTAAATCGTGATTTAAATCGTGATTTAAATCAGTTTGATTTAAATCAAATCCACCCTGTTATCACATAAGTTTAACGGCCCACTAGCATTGTGTTCCGCCCCTCGGGACTGCGCACCCTCAGTAGGAGCTTCATCACACTGTCCATCAGAAACATTTTTCCCCCAGAGATCCTTAGACCGGGGAAAGTCATTACCCAATATAACGGGGTGCACCAGGGTCTTCACTACCCCCACTTCATATGAAACCTCCCCGAGTTTGGGGACCAAGTCCACGGCAGTCTCTGGGTAGACTTTGGTGTCTTCATGGATGTACACCACACTCAGGTGCTTATCAGGGATGAAGTCCCTATCACTCAGGCTGTCACATACGGAAGTCACTGGACTCTCTGAGTCCAAGAGGGCCTGTGCTGGGCAGTCACTTACAACCACCGGGGACCCCTGTGGTCCAGTCTCTTCGGCTGAGGTGGACACACACACAGGCTCTGCGCAGGGAGAGAGGGATCTGCCAACATCACAACACATAGGCTCCCCTCTATTGGACAGTTGGCTGCAATTTCACGCCAGCTCCAACACTGTCCATCACACTCTCCCACCCACACGTCCCCCCGGGCCCGAACCCGCCCATCAGCACACCCCATGTCCCCAACAGCTGGAACGCTCTTACCGCGAGAGTTCAGCGTCCGGGAACTCCGAAGTGACGACCTCTCAGACGGCTGTACCTCAGGAGGACGTGCTTGGGTGTAGCGGTCCACTATCACCTTTTCAACTCCATAATCAGGCCTGCTGACTGCAGACTCCCAACTGTATCTCCAGTCATGGACTCTCCTGGCACGGGCTGCAACCGTAACACCCAGCCGGGTAAGAATCGCCGCTTTCAACTTGGCATAGTCTTCGCTGTCCTGCTTGCTCAGGTCAGCCCAGACTTTTTGGGGTTTCCCAATCAGATAGGGTACGACCGCCATGGCCCATTCAGATAGTGGCAGATTCTCCTTCTCTGCCAGTCTCTCAAACCTAGTAAGATATACCTCCACATCATCACGAGGTGTCATTTTTCTCAAGGACCGTCTTACCGCCTTCTTTATAGCGGACAACGCCGGTGCCTTCACAACATTACTTCGGGACGCGGCACCGAAATCCTTTTTTGGTGCTGTCATCTGCTCAACAAATAACCGGTTATTCTCCTGCTGCTGCAGGAATTGCTGCTGGGCCTGCTGCATGTGCTGCTGGTGCTGCAGGCGCTGCTGCTCCATGCTTCGCTGGGCCTGCACCAGGTACTCAACGAGTTCCTTCATACTGCCGGACTCATCTGTCTCAATCACAGCAGTCTTATGTTGCATATTAACTTGCGCCATTTGTTCAAACAGCGCCTCCATGCTGTCATCCATGCTGTCAGATATCTCTGTCTTCACAACGGCAGACTTCAGTCAAGGCATACACACTACACAGCTTTTTTTCCACAGAAAATTCAGCCTTGCTGTGCAAACACTTTTTTTTTTTTTTTTTTTTCCTTTGCAAAGTCTATTAGGGCTACTGTCTCTTTAAGACTGCTCCACAAACTTTTCTTTTGCTGCTGCACATTCCACAGTCATTTTCACAACAAGTTCAGCTTTGCTGTGCATACATTTTCTCTCTGCAGACCCTATCAGGGCCACTGTCTCTCCAAGACTGCTCCAAACAGACGTTTCTGCTGACACACACTTTTTTTTTTTTTCTGTTGCTATTTCAATAGACTTCACCTTTAATGCTGTCTCTCGCCACTGTGCTGCATGCACACTCCAGCACTAACTGTACCAGGCCCTGCGCTGCCCCAGCATTCTCCGCCAATTGTAGCCTTTCCGGGGGGTTTAGCTCTAGGATCGCTGTCTGGGTAGACAGAATGGCACGGAAACAGTTCATTCAGACAGCAGTTTGGTGAAAACTGGCCGCAACCAGTTTTATTAAAGTCCACAGCACACAGATAAAAACAAATCATAAACAGAAAACCTGGGCTTGTCTAGCCTCTAATTACACTTAGATAGATGGCCCTCTCTATCCGGGACCCAGACTCTACCAGTCTGTGCCCAAAACAACACATATGATATCTGTTACCAGTATGGAGTTTCACAGACACTCCTCTTTATGTCTGAAGGCAACTCCAATGTCCAGACTTGAGGAGGTCACCTCCTATTCAGTCGCTATTCGCACGGATTCTCACTGCGACTACTCCTGTGTCCGGGGTACTTCCTGCACCCAGACTGAGATAGCTCACACTCTTAGAGACTGCTTCCTTGTGCCAGGACACCTCCCTGTGTCCGGGCTAAAGACAGCTCCCACACTCTTGGAGACACCTTCTGTGCCTGGACCCCTTGTCCAGACTGAATGAGCTCTCTGACTGTGCTCCCAAGCACCTACTTCTGGCTTCCTAATCAACACCTGAGTGGATTCAGGTCTGAGCTGCAAGCGTGTACTGAATGGCAGGTGTAGTGACCTTTCTTTACCACCAGGTTTACAAAGCCACACATTTCGCTCATACCAGTCAGCAAGGTACTTAGGTGAAATATACACCTCATTCACCACATATTCCTTCACTGTCTCACAATATATATATATATATATACATGTCATTGTGACATATATATATACATATATTTATAGTTTATACACTTCTACATAGTAAAATAGACTCTGATTCAATTGCCGGGTAAAGCCGTGACATACCCCATAGAAGTCGACGGGCTCGGTGCCGAGTACCCCCAAAACCTCTGGCTCTGTGCGACTCAACTTGGGCGTCACGAACAGGATTCTGTAGCTAGCTATAAGCGAGTCCTGTGTGCCTGAATTGAACTGGTTTTGTGCTTGAGAATTGCTAAAATCATCAGAGAATGTATTTGCCATTTTTCCGCCATATCTGCGTCACGACGAGGCACTGGTGAAGAAGAAGGGCGTGCTCTTCGTGGGTTACACTCACTCAGTGGCGCGAAAACGATGGCCGACCACTCTAAATGGTACTGCAATGTAAGATCGTGCCCCACAGCTCTTGAGTTCCGCCTCCTCATCCTCCTCAGTGTGCGGAAACTAACACGAAGGTCCCGCCTCACTACAAAAGAGGGGCCCTTTCCAGATGCTAATGACACATGTGACTTGGCAGAGATGGCTAATGGACACGAGCAGAAGTGTGAAGGGATGGAGCAGTCGAGCTCTCCCCCACGGAAGCGACCCGATCGCCACGGAACCACCGTTGGGCACCCGGCCTGGAAACCCTCCTACGCTGCAAGAAGCGGAGGATACCCTAAGAGGCCTGGCCCGGCGCCGGGAGGAGGTCGCCAGGATGGAAGCCAGCTGGCGTGCCCTAAAACTAAACTTGGAGCGGCACCAATCCCTCTTACCTGAAGTGTCTGTACCGGAAGGTGAGGCACCCGTTCTAGTAGAGGAGTCCGTGCGGGCATCCCAGCCCTTGCAATGTGATCCGGTTGACGTTGTCGCAGTGGAGGCACCCGTTCCTGCAAAAAACGCTGCACCGGCAGCACCCCAGATCCCGCTGTCTGCCCCCGTCGCTGAGACAGAAGAAGAGACACCCGTCCTCATGGAGGAGGCCGCGCAGGCATCAGAGGTCTACCTGTCTGTACCGGAGCCCCGACTGTCATCTGTTCCAGAGCCAGCTGCTTCCTCCGCAGGTGAGCGCCGCCAGGACTGTCGGGCGCCAGGAGAGCTGCCGCAAACCGGACATCGTAAGCTGCAGTTTGATGGTGGAGACATGGAGATGCTGGTGGAGGAGAATTACAACCGGCGTCAGGAGGAAGAGTGGAGACGCCGGGAGAGAGAAGCCGAGCGACAAAGAGAGCAGCGCGAATCCCAGAAGCTTCGCCAACGTCACATCGAGAAGGACCGGGCAGATAAGGACCGGATGAGAAAAGATAAAGGAACCCTGATGGAGCCGCGGCGTAAGGGTGCAGTACGCAGCTTTAAATTGAAAGCTGGTTGGGGCTTCATCCAGGAGCCTGGACTTTATTTAGAAGTGTTTGTGACCCGGCGGGACGTGGAGACTCACCTCCCAGAAGGACACCCGGGGAGGGACCTGTTGCCAGGAGACTTGGTAACTTACACCCGACACTGGGGTTACAATGGATGGTATGCCCTAAATGTCACCAGGTGCGACCCCTGGTCCCCAGAGTGTCAGGAACCTGTGAGACCCTCGGAGCCTTCAGCCTCCCACATCCAGGCCTCTGCACAAGTGCCCACCCCACGCCGTAAATCTCCCCAGCCTCCCTCAGTGGTCTCCTCAGCAGCCCCAGCTAAGGACATTATAATGTTATCTGGCCCGTACCCGGCGCCTGTTAGGCCCCCTGGGGTTCGTTCAGTCCAGGACATAGGGCTCCAGACCCGGAGGGAGATGAAAGAGGTGGCCACACAGACACAGATAGAGGGTCACGACTTGACTGTACAGGCCACACGACGTCATCAGGTCCTGGTGGTCCTTGGTGTCTCGGATGTTTGGCAAGCATCAGAAGAGTACCAGGTGGTACCTGGAACACCCCTGCCAAAGAATTATAAATAACCCGGACAGGGTCCCTGTATGTAAATAGTTAAATTGTTGATGTACCCGGACGGGTGAATGTTCATAAAAAAGTTTTTTAATTTAATGAAAAAAACAACACAGTTTTCATTACTTTTATTACAGTCTCATCCTGCGACGCCATCGATCGATCAGTATACCACCTGTCCGACGCAGTCCATAGTAACGAGTGTCCCACGACGATCCAGCTCTGCTACATCAGAATGACATCAGAGGCAGGCAGGCAGAGCCTGTCATCCCGGCGCAGCACAGCTGATTACCTGCTTCCCCGGCGGTGACGTCATCGGACTGACTGCTTTACGGCCGGGATTACCCAGCAGTCACTGCAGTTATCGCGAAAAAACTGCATGTGACCGCCAGGGAGAAGATAATGGCGGCCATCAAGCAGTCCAGGACGTGACCGCCGGAGATCTTCTGCCAGGTAAGTGCCGCTGACTCCTGACAGACCCGACCGACGGACACTCACAGTGACAGTGACAAATCCGATTCCGGTATCCGATATGACGAAAATATCGGTACTCGGAATCGAAAGCCCGATACAGCTAATATCGGCCGATACCCGATATTTGCAGTATCGTATCGCTCAACACTACTAGTGGGACGTCCCAAAGCAGTCCAAAAATCAGGGTGGGCAAAAAAAAACAAAGAGGCAGATACCCAACAACCTAAATAAATGCGCAACTAGCGCTAACTACAAGTTCACAAGAACTTTAAACTACAGCCGCCTGCAGGACCCTACGTCCTAAGGCCGCATCAGCGGAAGCACTGACGTCCACCTTATAAAATTTTGTAAATGTGTGGACGGAGCGCCAGGTCGCCGCCCGGCAGAGCTGAGCTGCCGAGGCTCCTTGATGGAAAGCCCACGATGAACCCACAGCCCTTGTGGAGTGAGCTCGGATCTTAATCGGGCAAGGTTCGCCCTTAAGTCGGTAAGCCTCTAAAATGGCCGACCGAATCCAACGAGCTATAGAATCCTTGGAAGCTCGTTGCCCACGTCGACGACCTGCTGGAATCACAAACAGAGAATCCGACTTCCGAAAATGTTGAGTAATAGACAAATAGAACTTCAAAGCCCGCACCAAATCCAATGTGTGCAAGGCCCATTCCTTCGCATTCCTTGGCTCCGACAGCGAGGGCAACACAATATCCTGGTTAACATGAAACTGTGACACCACTTTAGGTAGAAAAGTCGCCCCGTGTGCGAAGCACTACGCGATCTGGGAGAAACTCCAGAAAAGAAGGCGAGCAAGAAAAAGCAGCCAACTCAGAAACCCTTCTCAAAGAAGTGACCGCCACTAGGAAGGCAACCTTCCAAGAGAGAAAGGACACATTAACAGAGTTCATAGGCTCAAAAGGTCCATGTTGAAGAGCCTCCAAGACAAGATTGAGCCGCCAAGGAGACACAAGCGGCTTCCGCGGCGGAAATTGACGGGTAACCCCGCGAAAAAAGGAACGTACGTCCCTACGCGAGGCGATAGTCTTCCGAAACAGCAAGGACAGAGCAGAAACCTGTCCTTTCAGAGTGCTAACTGCCAAACCCTTGTCCAGCCCGTACTGCAAAAAGGCCAACAAATTGGGAATGGAAAAAATCCTCGGGTTCCTAGCAGAACCCGAACACCACGAGAAGAAGGCTTCCCAAGTCTTGTGATAAATCCTAGTAGTAGCCGGACCTCTGGCAGCTCGCAGAGTGGCAATGACTTCGGCTGAAAACCCTTGACGGGTCAAGATTTCGGTCTCAAGAGCCACGCCGTCAAACGCAGAGACTTCAGGTCCGGGTGACGAACGGGCCCTTGGGTTAACAGGTCCGGGCGAAGAGGAAGTGGAAGTGGAGGCGCTGCCAGAAGCGACACCAGTGTCGAGAACCACGTCCTCCTTGGCCAATCTGGGGCTATCAACATAGCCGGGACTCTCTCCAGTCTGATCCGACGCAACACCAGAGGAAGTAAGGATATCGGCGGAAACACATAGATTAGCTTGAATTGGTCCCAAGGAGCCACCAGAGCATCCACTGCCACAGCGTTCGAGTCCTTGTACCTGGACATGAACGTCGGTAACTTGGCATTGAACCTGGATGCCATCAAATCCACTTGGGAGTTCCCCAACGGGAGCACAGCAGTTCAAAAATTTCCGGATGAAGACTCCATTCTCCGGGATCCATCTTTTCGCGACTGAGGAAGTCCGCTGTGATATTCTGAACTCCTGGAATGTGAATCGCAGAGATGGCTGGCACTCTGGCCTCGGCCCATACCAGAATTCGAGACACTTCCATCATGAGCCTGAAGCTCCTCGTCCCACCTTGATGGTTGATATACGCGACCGCCGTCGCGTTGTCTGTCTGCACTCGGACTGGTAGACCGCTTAAAGGGACCGTCCAGTGTTGGAGGCAAAGGAAAACTGCCCTCAATTCCAGGATGTTGATCGGCAGGACAGACTCTTCCAACGACCATACTCCCTGAATCCAGAGATCGTTCCAGACACCCCCCCAGCCCATCAGGCAGGCATCGGTGGTTATGATCGACCACCTCGGAGGAAGGAAGGACTTCCCCGGGGATAACGCTTCCGGACGTAACCACCATTCTAGAGACTCTCTCACCCTGTGGGAGATGATGACACTGCAATCCAGTGAAAACTGCGATCGATCCCAACGGTTCAAGATGAACATTTGGAGAGCCCTGGAATGAAATTGGGCAAACGGAATTGCTTCCATTGATGCCACCATCAAACCCAGAAGGCGCATACACCTTCGAAGGGACATTGCTGTCGCAGACTTCATAACCTGTACATGATGAAGAAGACTCGCTTGCTTGTCTGGAGGCAGAGACACCACTGCTCGTATCGTGTCGAAATGCATTCCCAAAAACAGGATTGACTGCGACGGTTCCAGAGACGACTTCTCCCAATTGACCAGACACCCGAAGTCCTTCAGGAGCTGAAGGGATAGATTGCGAGCCGTCACCGCCTCCTCCTTTGAAGACGCCACAATCAAAAGGTCGTCCAGATAGGGAAGAATCGTAACCCCCTGTCTTCGCAGAATCGCCATAAGAGGAGCCAGAATTTTTGTAAAAACTCTGGGTGCTGAGGCCAACCCGAATGGCAGAGCCACAAACTGGTAATGGTCCTGGCCTATGGCACAACGAAGGAAGCGTTGGTGGGCCCTTCCGATGGGGACATGCAAATAAGCGTCGCGAATGTCAATTGACACCAAAAAATCGTTCTGCGACAAGGCCGCCACAACGGAGCGAAGTGACTCCATGCGGAATTTCCGGGAGCGGACATGCCGATTCAATCTTTTGAGATCTAGAACGGGGCGAAATTTGTCCTCCTTTTTGGGGACCACAAAGAGTTGGAATAAAACCCTCTTCCCCGGTCCTCCGGTGGAACCGGTACCACCACACCCTTCTGTAGAAGGGAATCGACCTCCCGCAGTGGAGCGGCATATAGCTCGGGCTCTGACGGAATGCGGGATTGGCAAAAACTGTCTGGGGGTCGAGAAAGAAACTCTATGAAATAGCCTGCCGACACAACCCGCGTCACCCAGGCGTCCGACACGCGGGAAGCCCAAATCGGTTCGAATTGGAGCAGGCGACCTCCCACTCGAGAGCCCTCGAGTGAGGCCCTGGCGTCAGTCCGCCTTAGCGGGCTTTTTGTCAGCTTCCCGCTTGTCTTGGCGGAAGCTCTGTTTCCAGGAAGTGCGGGATTTCTGAACGTTCTTTCTTCCCGAAAAAGAGGGACGCCCCGATCCCCAAGAGGGCTGACCGAACCGTCCCCTGGACCGAAAAGGACCGCCGACTACTACCGGCACTATGCCTGCCAGCCACAGAAGACACAGCTCTTCACTGCGGTAAAGCCGTTTCTTTTGCCTTTGCCTTGGCAATCAGTTCCGTGAGGTCAGATCCAAATAGCTGACCACCCTTGTAAGCTAAAGAAAGCAAACCTTGCTTGGAAACCACGTCCCCGGTCCACTGTCTAAGCCACAGAGCTCTCCTGACTGTGATCGCCGAGTATTGTGCCCTGGACAGCAGTGAGGCAGTATCCAAACCTGCATCACTGCCATATCGTGCTGCATCCTCCAATGACTTAAAAAGCCCCTCTACCTTGGATAGTGGGGATCCATCTTGCCACGCCGTCCGTAGACGGTCTAACCAGCTCAGGGAAGCTTTACAAGCACACATGGATCCTAGCACTGCTCTGAATCCATGACCCGCGGCCTCGTAGATGGATTTCGCTGCCATCTCCGTTTTTCTGTCCAGCGGATCCTGCAGACTCGCCTTCCCTTTAACAGGAAGCAATGAGGATTTGCTAAGCTGGGATAAAGGGACATCCACTTCAGGAGAAGGAATCCAATTATCAATCAACTCCGTCGTACACGGATATAGCGTCTCAAAAAACCGTGTCCCCTGAAAACGTTTATCTGGACACAGGCGTTCCTTCTCCACTGCCTCATTAAGCTTCGTCCAGAGATGGTAAGGCTGATCACGACCTATGCGACTCCTGAAACATCCTGGCCGACTTACCAGGACGTCTAATTACCTCCTCCGGTAACTGTAACGCCTCCCTCTATGGCTCAAAAGAGAGGCAGAGTGTCCCTGCCGATCCTCCTTATCCGAATCGGACACCTCCCCATCCGAGCTTGAAGGGGAACCCTCCATGCCCGAAATCTCCGAGTCGCTAAGCGGGGAAGAAGGCACCGGCCTGTGTCGCTTCCTACCATGAGAGAATCTAGCTGACACCCAATAACCTAGAAGGTCAGAAAGGCCATTAATAGAAACGAGTGAGGGCCTCCATTTTGTCATCACTGACACCTCCGACCGCTGCGCTTGATGCCGTCGAGGTCTGTGTGTCAGATACGCTGATCCTGTAGCGGATCTGGGAGACGGTCCGCACCTCCTAGACCCTGATCCGACATGCCCTCACACAGTATATGGCAGGTCAAAAACCTGTCAGCAACTAGAACAGTGTGGTTTTCAAAGGCAAAACGTACGCTGAAGGGTTAAGCTCTTAAAGAGAGAGCTACCCCAGCTGTCTCCCAATAAAGGGTTAACCCCAAAGAAGGGGTTAATGTCGCAGACTCTCCACAACCCTTGTGTAATGAAAGGGTGTGCGAGCCCCAGGTGCCTCTTATGAGGTAACAGCTGCAGGACAGAGATTCAAAGGTATGCCACACTAAATAAGAACGCCAACGAGATCGCTAACATATTGCGCTGAATTGTACATCGCAATGACCGCCAAAGTCGCTAAGGAGATCGCTAACCACTTATGCGTCGTCAATGAGATCGCCCACTGTGGCAGCTACTAGCGACATTAAAAAACAATCACAAATTTAGCGACGCTATTGTGATCGTAGCGGGAGCGTTCCGTGTGACAGTACCTCCTGCGCTGTGGGTGTGACAGTACCTCCTGCCCTGAAAGGTAGAAGCGACTCACCCAGCTGGCCGCAGTGTAGTGTCTTCCTTTCGGTCGGTCGGGGGAGCGGAGAGTGAGGAGCCCGAGAAGGCCTTCAGTAATGGCCGCCGCGCTAGAGGACAGAGACCGGAAGAGAAAAAGGCAGGGAAGCCACGCCCCCCGCTGGTTTCAAAAAAAGCGCGCGACTCACTCCGCTCCCATGTCCTGCAGGTATCCACCTGCGGACAAAAGTACACAATCACCACACATGAATACATGTAGCAGCGGCTGCCGCAGCGGCCGCTGAAGCACTCAAAACACATTAAAATGTGGAGTACTCACCCAGCTGAGCGCCACAGGGACCCCTCAGAGATTTTTGGCGCTGTGCCCGTAGCTTCCCCCCAGGGCGGGGAACGCAGTGACCCCAGAAGCGCGGTTTGCGTCCCCGCCAGGGAAGCAATCCTCATCCCCCAGGGCCGGCAGGGTTCTGCAGGGACCACCTTACAGGGTAATACAGATCCGCCAAGGGAGAGGTGGGGGTCCAGCAGCGCTGAGACCCCTGAGACCTCTAGACCACTGGCGGTCCAAGTCTCTGTCCGACTAAAATAAAAAAATCTTCTGAGGAGCTGCTTCCAGCAGCGACTATCCTCTGTGACCTCAAATTTTAGACTGGAGAGCTGGAGTAGGAGGAGCCCTATATGCTGGAGGGGCCGGTCAACACTTTTTTAATCTGAGGTGTTTCTATCCTATGTGGGCTCCGCCTACCCACTAGTAATGACTAGTGTGTCTCCCTTCCTTCATCTGCTGCTGAAAAATCAGTTTTTGAGGAAAAAAATGATTTTTTATTTTTACGGCTCTGCATTATAAACTTCTGTGAAGCACGTGGGGGTTCAAGGTGCTCATCACACATCTGAATAAGTTCCTTGGGGGGTCTAGTTTACAAAATGGGGTCACTTGTGGGGGGTTTCTACTGTTTAGGCACATCAGGGGCTCTACAAACGTAACAAGATGCCCGCAGACCATTACATCAAGTCGGCATTTCAAAGCGTCACTACATCCCTTCCGAGCCCTGCCGTGTGCCCAAACAGTGGTTACCCCTCACATATGGGGTATCAGCGTACTCAGGACAAACTGGACAACAACTTTTGGGGTCAAATTTCTCCTGTAACCATTGTTAAAATAAAAAATAGGGGGCTTTAAAATAATTTTTTGAGAAAAAAAATGATTTTTTATTTTCAGGGCTCTGCGTTATAAACTTCTGTATAGCACCTGGGGTTCAAAGTGCTCACTGTGCATCTAGATAAGTTCCTTAGGGGTCTTGTTTCCAAAATGGGGTCATTTGTGGGGCGCTCCAAAGTTTAGGCACACAGGGGCTCTCCAAACACGACATGGTGTCCGCTAATGATTGGAGCTAATTTTCCATTAAAGTCAAATGGCGCTCCTTCCCTTCTGAGCCCTGCCGTGCGCCCAAACAGTGATTCCCCCCATATATGGGGCACCAGCGTACTCAGGAAAAACTGGCACAAAAAACTGGACAGCAACTTTTGGCGTCCAATTTATCCTGTTACCCTTGTGAAAATAAAAAATAGCGGGCTAAAAATGATTTTTGAGAAACAACAAATGATTTTTTTATTTTCACTGCTCTGCGTTTATAAACTTCTGTGAAGCACTTGGGGTTCAAAGTGCTCACTACACATCTAGATAAGCTCGTTGGGGGGTCTAGTTTCCAAAATGGGGTCACTTGTGGGGGGTTTCTACTGTTAAGCACATCAGGGGCTCTGCAAACGCAACATGACGCCCGCAGAACATTCCATCAAGTCTGCATTCCAAAATGGCGCTCCTTCCCTTCTTAGCTCTCCCATGCGCCAAAACAGTGGTTATCCCCCACATATGGGGTATTGGTGTACTCAGGATAAATTGCACAACAACTTTTGTGGTCCAATTTCTCCTGTTACCCTTGTGAAAATAATAAATAGCGGGCTAAAAAATCATTTTTGAGGAAAAAAATGATTTTATTTTCACTGGTCTGCGTTATAAACTTCTGTGAAGCACTTGGGGGTTCAGAGTGCTCACAACAAATCTAGATAAGTCCCATAAGAGGTCTAGTTTCCAAAATGGAGTCACGTGTTTTTTTTCACTGTTTAGGCACACAGGGGCTCTCCAAACGCGTCACGGTGTCCGCTAACGATTGGAGCTAATTTTCCATTCAAAAAGTCAAATGGCGCTCCTTCCCTTCTGAGCCCTTCCGTGCGCCCAAACAGTGGTTTATGACCACATATGAGGTATCTGTGTACTCAGGAGAAATTGCCCAACAAATTTTAGGATCCATTTTATCCTGTTGCCCATGCAAAAATGAAAAAATTGATGCTAAAATAAAATTTTTGTTGGAAAAATTAAAATGTCCATTTTTTCCTTCCACGTTGCTTTAGTTCTTGTGAAGCACCTGAAGGGTTAATAATCTTCTTGAATGTAGTTTTGAGTAGCTTGAGGGGTGCAGTTTTTATAATGGTGTCACTTTTGGGTATTTTCTACCATATAGACCCATCAAAGTGACTTCAAATGTGACGTGGTCCCTAAAAAAAATGGTTTTGTAAATTTTGCTGTAAAAATGAGAAATCGCTGGTCAAATTTAAACCCTTATAACTTCCTAACAAAAAAAAATTTTGTTTCCAAAATTGTGCTGATGTAAAGTAGACATGTGGGAAATGTTATTTATTAACTATTTTGTGTCACATAACTCTCTGGTTTAACAGAATAAAAATTCAAAATTTGAAAATTGCAAAATTTTCAAAATTTTCGCCAAATTTCCATTTTTTTCACAAATAAACGCAAAAATTATCAACCTAAATTTACCACTAACATGAAGCCCAATATGTCTCGAAAAAACAATCTCAGAATCGCTAGGATTCGTTGAAGCGTTCCTGAGTTATTACCTCATAAAGGGACACTGGTCAGAATTGCAAAAAATGACAAGGTCATTAAGGGGTTAAATAATTAAATTGCATTTTATTGCATGAAATAAGTATAATACTTTGGGGATATTTTTCTGCCAAGGGGACAGGACAACTGCACCGTATTGAAAGGGAGGATGGTTGGGGTCATGCATTATGAGATTTTGGCCGACAACCTCCTTACCTCAGTAAAAGCATTGAAGATGGGTCTCCCAGCAGGACAATAACCTGAAATACACAGCTAGGGCAACTAAGGCCTCTTTCACACATCAGTTTTTTGCCGTCCAGCGGGATCCGGCATGTTTTGCAAAAAACGGATCCTTTTTTTACCGCCGGATCCATTTTTTTCTGATTGAGTTGCATTAGCGCCGGATCGCACCGCATGTGGTTGCGTTTTGTCAGTTTTTTGTCTGATCCGTCCAAAATTTATTTTCCAGTGGCCGGACACAACGCTTGTTGTAACGTTTTTTGTGTCCGGCGAAAAAACCGGACAACAGCGGATGCGGCGCATCAGGCCTGTTGATACAATGGAAGTCTATGGGTGTCGGATCAGGCAAAGGACTGATCCAGCCACCGGACTCCGTTTTCTCTCTCTCTCAAAATCGGATCTGTTGCATCAGTTTTTTCACCATCTGTGTCGGATCCGTCTTTTTATATATTGGACGGATTGTGACGGACAGCAGAAAAAGGATGTGTGAAAGTAGCCTAAGGAGTGGCCTAGCCAGTCTCCAGACCTGAACCCAATAGAAAATCTTTGAAGGTAGCTGAAATTTAATAATGCCAAAGGACAGCACCGAAATCTGAATGATCTGAAGAAGATCTATATGGAGCAATGGGTCAAAATCCCTGCTGCAGTGTGTGCAAACTTGGTCAAGAACTACAAGAAACTTCTGACCTCTGTAACTGCAAACAAAGGTTTCTGTACCAAATATTAAGTTATTTTTTTCTATTGTATCAAATACATATTTCATGCAATAAAATGTAAATTATGTAAAAATCATACAATGTCATTTTCTGGATTTTTTTTTAAGATTCTGTCTCACAGTTGTGCACGTACGATAAAAATTACAGACCTCTCCATTCTTTGTAGGTGGGAAAACTTGCAAATTCGGCAGTGTATACTCACCACCAGTGCTGCCGCCGTTCCAGCAGTGTCGGAACTCACTCTCCCAAGGCTCGCATGACATTGTTATGTCACACGATCCCTGCAGCCAATCAGTGGCTGCTTTACTCTCCCATCTTACATCCGGAGGGGGTTAGGGAGCAACTGCAGCTCTGGCTTCATCCTGATGTCTGTTACGTTTGAAGAAGAAGAGAGTGAAGTGGACGCTTATTACACCAAAAGTCTATATATAATCACATTCACCCTATATCCTACTCTGAATAATGGGGGATCCCAGAGGTGGAATGCAGATATACTTTACACAAGATATTAGTAGACTTGATAGCTAGTATTTAAAAGGCGTCTGTCAAGAGTTTTGACACTGTGAAGGTGTGGAGGTTATTCAATGAGAATTCTGATTCCACAGTAGTTGATTAGAGAGCTTCCTAATGCTGAACTGAACTCTCTCAATGGCTTAGTAATCCCTTCCCTCTATGTCTGAGTGATAGCTGTATTGTCAAACTAGAACCCTCCACACTCTCCACACTAGCTGGATCTCCGCAAGGAAAACCAGTACCTTCCGTGAGCCAGGGGTTAACTAATCTACAGATAGGTATCTCTCATTTGGCTGACAACCCTAGTCATATTTCAAGGCTCTTAATGAATTGACTTACAGGGCAGCTACCTAGATAGCACTAAAGGGACAACTTCCTTCTGGAAGAGAGTTCATTTGCACTGCTCTTCTTAAATTCACGAAATACTCATGAACACAAGTGATACTATTTCTAGAAACAATGCCTTCTTTTTTCCAATTCTCTTTAAATAAGAGAGTACAAAGCAACGAAAGGTCATACAAAAAAGACCAGAAAATAGCCAGGTTTCGTATTGTTAAAGGTCCACGTGTCGCATGTCCTTTAAATAGCTGAAAAATAAACTAGACATGTTTCTATTACAAGAAAGTTTCCAAAGACATCAGCGCAATCATAAAAGGGAGGAATTGTAAAGAACCTGCAGCTAAATTGCAGGATAATCACCATATCTCAGCTGAACAGCCTTCTGTAAAGTAACTATACTTTCCTTGTTTCTTTCATTATAAATGTGTTCGAACACAATTCTTCTGCAGGCATTTAAATGTCAAATATGTAGATTTGCTTATAAGATTATACAAATCCATAGAACAAGAAATGTCTGCTGCGAGTAAACAGTACAAGAGCACTTGATATTAGCATGTGCTCTCCTCTGTCTCTAGGCAGCTGAGCCCATATGTTGGACACGCATGACGAGCAGCTATAAGGTTGTATTCAAACTTTTATGGCACATGCACATAGCTGTCAGCCAGATTATGGCCTTAGATGGGCAGGCTGCTTAATGATGCAAGTGACACCACCTTGGCTGAGAGAGGCATCTCATAAAATGCCTTTGTACTCTTGAAAAGACCCTTTAAAAGCTTCTGCCAAAAGTGAGTTCTTAAACATAAACACAGAAGAATACACGAGCTTCAAACATTGTTCCCTTTGCATAAGAGAACATTTCTACAAATAACGTAGAAAAGAAACCTATTGTTCCTGATAGCACATATAACAAGGGAAGAGAGAAAAGACTGAAACCTGGAGACAAGTACTGAAGAAAGACAAGGCACCATCAGGCAGTACAAAGTGGCATGCCTATAATACAGGTCAGGTTCAGGACTTCACTTTCATTATGTATGACATAGTGTGTCCTAGTTAGAATTCATTATTTCTTTCTACACTACATGGTCTTCAGGTACGGCACAGATCTGCAGTGAGAAAGCTGACTGCAGTACAGGTAGTCCCAACTTATAAAAAGATAGCACTCACAAAGATATAGCAGCAACATGTCGATGCAAAGATGCAAACGCATACTTTCGCAGTGTTACATGATAATATACTTCAAAAAGTCTTTTGACTGAATTGTAGGAAAAACAAGGAAATCTAATTCCAATGTTTTCCAAAAATAAGTGTTAACATGAACATGTCTACCATGAAACTCTTTGGGCTAAGGGCTAGAACGTGCACTCAGGATAGTAATAGACCTACAAAGTCTACTCAAGAGAGATATGAACCAGCTTCATCCTCTGGACACCATTGACTTTGATTTACAATATAATCTAGCTAAGTACAATGAATATACAGAGTTCCAACATGTAGCTTGTCAGTGGCAAAGCTTATGGAACCCAATGCAAAATCACCAAAAGAGCCCCCAATTATCACAAGTCTTTAATAGTAAAATAGTCTTTTCATATGGGCCAAAAGGTTCTTTTTGGTCCCCATAGGCTCCAGAGCCCTGATGCAATTTCAACCCTTGCATATACTATAGCCTGAAGAAAAAATAGATTTTGACCATGTAAAAAAACAAATTCTGCAGCGGAGATTCCAAGGAGTACAACAGCATGGAAATGTAGACAAGTCGGATACCTTGGCTTACTGACTACACTGTCCTGTTTTTCATGGCTTTTGATCTAAGAGAAACTGTAAGCACAATTTCACACTCCAAACTATCTATCTGCGCCCCTAGCTCTTTCAAAGCCAAGTCCAACAATAACTATACATGGCCAGTCCATTTCTCAATTACTGAGAAATCAGGTATGATTTCATATGCAAATGAGGTTGAAGATCTACTATAGAGCTCAAGCCTCCTTACCCAATCTCTATCAGGAGGAGGCGGCACTGGGTGGGGAATAGAGCTGGAGTGACATAGGATTCAGATATACCTTATGCATTTACATATCAATTTACATGCTGTTTTCTCAGTAATTTGTTAAGGAACTGGTCGTGGTGTGGTGAACAGACTGGCCATCCTGCCATGTAAGAGTCAGAGCACATAACTATGGCAAACTGTCGCTTCTGCCATGGTGCATGGTGTACTTGGCAAAACCAACACTTGCTGGGTAGGTCAACAAGCATGTGACTTATCACATTTAAAGTATCTTTTTTATTTGATTCTTTTTTTTAAAGGACCATGTAGTAGGATCTTAAAAAAATAATATTTAATGTAACGATGACCACTGCTTATTGTCCCCGCTGGTCTTTGCACTTCCTCTTCCTGTAGAGGAAATGGCTGCAGAGGTGACCAACTTAACACCACTGTTCCAAGCAATTAGTCATCTCTAAGGTAGTTCTGCTCATACAGTCATATTATGCATTGATCTTTTGTTTTTCTTTGGTGGAAACCACTGGCAGCATGAATAAGAGCTTGCCTGAGCGATTTCTGTTGTGAATGGACTTGAAATGAGTTCTGAGCAGAGGCTCCCTCTGGTGGTTACAAGCGGTACTGGACTGTCCAGTGAAGATTGTGAGGAGTGGGAATCAGGTGTTACTGACTGGTCTTATATAAGGGAGTCGCCTTCCCATCAGGGTTGCCGGTGATCAATTGTTCTGGTCTCACTCCATGATTCCTGTTTCCCTTGTAGCCTGCTGTGTCGTGTCTGCATCTCCTGCTAACAGATAAGACATTTTCTTCTTTTTGTTTTTGTGCTTTATTTTTGCATTTTGTCCTGCACTTCTGTGGGGGCCTTCAGGGTCCTCTCCGGGGGCCTTTGCCCTCTCAGTTTGGTTCAGCCACTGATGTTTGTACTTTTGCTTTTTCCAGTTTCTTCAGTGGCTGCTGTTTTGATTTTGGTTACACCAGAGAACTAATTTAGGTGGTAAAGGTCGTGTGATCTCAGGTGTTTTTGAAATTAGTAGAGTTGGTGCTTTGCAGGGTTTTTTGGGATTGCAGTAAGTACCCTTCCTATCCTTTTCTATTTAGTTAGTTTGGGCCCCAACGTTTGCTCATACTATTTTCTGTCTGTGTCAGTATTTCTTCTTGTCTAACAGCCATTACATGTTTGGGGGCTTTCTATGTTCTTTGGGGATCTGCTCCGGGGCAGATAGCTTTCCTATTTCTATCTTTAGGTGTAGTTAATTTCTCAGGCTGTGACGAGGCGTCTAGGACCGACGTAGGAACGCTCCACGGCTGCCTCTAGTTGTGGTGGTTAGTCAGGGTACTGCAATCTCATAGATTCCAACTGCTCTGGTGTATTGCCTTTTTTACCTGCACTCCTCAGTTACCGAAACATAACAGTATCACCGGCCTAAAATTTAAAGTTGTATCGTACTCACAGTAGGGAAAAATATTGTGAAAGAAAAAACGGTTGTCAGAGTTGTCAGAGATATTTTTCTGTTTGTTGCATTTTTTTTTTTTTTTCCCTCTGTATCTCTGGGTGCTGGGGAGGATTTTTTCTCTCAATGGAGTTTGCACAGTTGTCTGGCCGTGTGGATCAGCTTGCCACTGAGGTTCGGAGTATTGCTGCATATCTTGCTAGGTTGCCTGTTGTGGAACCTAGGATTCCCATGCCAGATTTGTTTTTGGGGGATCAAGCTAAGTTTCAGAATTTCAAAAATAATTGTAAATTGTTTTTTGCCTTAAAATCTAAGTCCTCAGGGAACGCAGCGCAGCAGGTTCAAATTGTCATCTCTCTCCTGCGCGGCGATCCTCAGGATTGGGCTTTTTCCCTGACAACTGGGGATCCTGTTTTGAGTGATGTTGATGCATTTTTTCAGGCTTTAGGGTTATTGTACGATGAGCCTAATGTCACTGATCAAGCTGAAAAAGCCTTGTTGGCATTAAATCAGGGGCTTGATGACGCTGAGTTATACTGTCAGAGATTCCGTAGGTGGGCAGTCCTGACCAAGTGGAATGACGACGCTTTGGCGGCCCTTTTTCGTAAGGGTCTGTCAAATAATGTAAAGGATGTTATGGTGGGATTCCCTGTCCCCTCTGGTCTCAATGATTCTATGTCATTAGCGATTCAAATTGACAGACGTTTGCGTGAGCGGAGAAGTATGCGTGGAATAGTGTTGCCTTGTGAACCTGCTTCTGAATCCATGCAGTGTGATAGAGTGGTGTCTGGGGCACAGCGTCATGAGTTTCGAAAGCGCAATGGGTTATGTTTCTACTGTGGTAATGCCTCTCATGCTATTTCAGTCTGCCCTAAGCGGGGAAGACGTTTTGCACGCTCAGTTGTCTTGGGTAGTGTTCAGACTAAGTTTTTATTAACTGTCACTCTGATATGCTCTCTGTCCTCATTTTCTGCTCAGGCTTTCGTTGATTCTGGAGCAGCTATTAACCTGATGGATTATGATTTTGCTAAACGTTGTGGGTTTCCCTTGATACCCCTACAGAAGTCTATTCCCCTACTGGGGATCGATTCTACCCCTTTGGCTGAGAATAAACCTCAGTTCTCTACTCAGGTGATAATGAGGGTTGAACCTGATCATCAGGAGTGCTGCAAATTTTTGGTTCTGTATAATCTGCATGATATTATCGTACTGGGTTTCCCTTGATTGCAGTCTCATAATCCTGTTTTGGATTGGAAAACTGTGTCTGTTACCAGTTGGGGCTGCCAATGTGTTAATACCAACACTCCTGTTTTTTCTGCCTCCCCCAGGCTCAGGATGTTCCTGACTTTTTGATTGATTTTTCTGATGTGTTTAGCGAAAGTAAATCTGCATCCTTGCCTCCCCATAGGAGCTATGACTGCGCTATTGAATTAGTGCCTGGTAGTAAATTCCCTAAAGGTCGCCTTTTTAACTTGTCTGTACCTGAACATGACGCTATGCGGTCTTATATCAAGGAGTCATTGGAGAAGGGTCATATCAGACCATCCTCTTCACCCTTAGGTGCCGGTTTTTTCTTTGTGGCCAAAAAGGACGGTTCATTAAGGCCGTGTATTGATTATCGTCTTTTGAACAATATTACTGTGAAATATCAATATCCGTTAAGCACGGGGATGAATGGAAGACGGCATTTAATACCCCTGAGGGGCATTTTGAGTACCTTGTGATGCCCTTTGGGCTCAATAATGCTCCTTCTGTCTTCCAGTCCTTCATGAATGACATTTTCAGGGATTTTGTGGATAAATTTCTGATTGTTTATTTGGATGATATCTTGATTTTTTCCAATGACTGGGACTCTCATGTGAAACATGTTCGAACTGTATTCCAGATTTTGAGAGAGAATGCTCTGTATGTGAAGGGATCAAATTGTCTTTTTGGCGTACAGAGGATCTCATTTTTGGGATTCATTTTGTCCCCATCTGTTATTGAAATGGACCCGGTCAAGGTTCAGGCCATCTGTGATTGGGTCCAACCTACTTCATTAAAGGCTCTTCAAAGATTTTTGAGTTTTGCCAATTTTTATCGTAAATTTATTGGTAATTTCTCGGTTATTGTTAAACCTTTAACTGATTTGACCAAAAATGGTTCTGATGTGGTGAATTGGCCTCCTGAGGCAGTCTCTGCATTTCAGGAACTTAAGCAGAGATTCACTTCTGCTCCTGTTCTATGGCAGCCTGATGTTTCTCTACCATTTCAGGTGGAGGTTGATGCCTCTGAAATTGGGGCAGGTGCCGTTTTGTCCCAAAGAGATCCAGAGACCTCTAAAAGTAACCCTTGTGCCTTTTTCTCTCGAAAATTTTCTCCTACTGAACGTAATTATGACGTGGGTAATCGGGAGTTATTGGCCATGAAGTGGGCTTTTGAAGAGTGGAGACATTGGCTGGAGGGAGCCAAACATCAGGTGGTGGTCCTTACGGACCATAAGAATCTGGTTTATCTGGAATCTGCCAAGCGACTTAATCCTAGACAGGCCAGGTGGGCCTTGTTTTTCACACGTTTTAATTTTGTGGTTTCATTTCTTCCTGGCACTAAGAATGTTAAGGCGGATGCCCTCTCGAGGAGTTTCCTGGCGGACTCTCCTGAGTTATTTGATCCTTCTGTTATTTTGAAAGAGGGTATAGTTCTTTCCGCCATCTCGCCCAATTTGAGACTGGCTCTGGAGGGGTGTCAGGAGGATAAGCCCGAGCGCTGCCCTGTTGGGAAATTGTTTGTCCTGGACCAGTGGAAAAAGAGTGTGATGTCTGAGATTCATTGTTCCGCGCTGGCCGGTCATCCCGGAATTTTTGATACCAGAGACTTGGTTAGTCGGTCCTTTTGGTGGCCTACCTTGTCTCGTGATGTCAGGGAATTTGTGCAGTCCTGCGGGACTTGCTCTCGCTCCAAGCCTTGCTCTCGCTCTAGTGGTTTGTTGATGCCATTGCCTGTGCCCAAGAGACCATGGACCCATATCTCTATGGATTTCATTTCCGACCTCCCTGTTTCTCAGAGAATGACCGTCATCTGGGTGATTTGTGATAGGTTTTCCAAGGTGATACATCTTGTGCCATTACCTAAGTTGCCTTCCTCCTCTGAATTAGTGCCTTTGTTCCTTCAGCACGTGGTTCGTTTACATGGCATTCCTGAGAACATTGTGTCTGACAGAGGAGTCCAGTTTGTTTCAAGATTTTGGAGGACCTTTTGTTCTAAACTTGGTGTTCAATTGTCTTTCTCCTCGGCGTTTCATCCTCAGACCAATGGTCAAACTGAGAGAACAAACCAGACATTGGAGACTTATCTGAGATGCTTTGTGTCTGCTGATCAGGATGACTGGGTCTCTTTTTTGCCTTTGGCTGAGTTTGCTCTTAATAATAGGGCTAGCTCTGCCACTTTGATGTCTCCATTTTTCTGTAATTCTGGGTTTCACCCTCGATTTTCTTCAGGACAGACGGAGGCTTCTGTCTGTCCAGGTGTTGACTCTGTTGTGGAGCGTATGCAACAGATTTGGGACCAGGTAGTGGAGAGGTTGTCCCTCTCTCAGGAGACGGCCCAGCGGTTTGCTAACCGGCATAGGACTGATGGTCCTCGGTTTAAAGTGGGGGACTTGGTCTGGTTGTCCTCAAAAAATATTCCTATGAGAGTGGCATCTCCTAAATTTAAGCCTAGGTTCATTGGACCTTATAAGATCATGGAGATTCTTAATCCTGTTTCTTTTCGTTTGCTTCTTCCAGGGACATTTAAGATCCATAACGTGTTCCACAAGTGCTTGTTGAAGAGGTTTGTTGAGCCAGTGGTTCCTACTACTGTGCCTCCTGACCCTGTTTTGGTTGAGGGCAATCTGGAGTATGTGGTTGAGAAAATATTGAATTCTCGTTTTTCTAGACGGAAACTCCAGTATTTGGTTAAGTGGAGAGGTTATGGTCAGGAAGACAATTCTTGGGTGTTTGCTTCGGACATCCATGCTAGGAGACTCATCCGTGCGTATCATAGAACTCATCCTGACCGACCTGGTTGCTCAAGTGAGGGTTCGGTGACCCCTCCTCAAGGGGGGGGTACTGTTGTGAATGGACTTGAAATGAGTTCTGAGCAGAGGCTCCCTCTGGTGGTTACAAGCGGTACTGGACTGTCCAGTGAAGATTGTGAGGAGTGGGAATCAGGTGTTACTGACTGGTCTTATATAAGGGAGTCGCCTTCCCATCAGGGTTGCCGGTGATCAATTGTTCTGGTCTCACTCCATGATTCCTGTTTCCCTTGTAGCCTGCTGTGTCGTGTCTGCATCTCCTGCTAACAGATAAGACATTTTCTTCTTTTTGTTTTTGTGCTTTATTTTTGCATTTTGTCCTGCACTTCTGTGGAAGTCCGGGTGACGGCGACACGCGTTGGGCAGCCTCCGCCTCTGCCTCCTGCTTCCTTGTCACTTGCCCTCCTTCACCATGGCAGATTTGTGAGCACATTTCTACATCACTCATTGCTTTTCATTCTTTGGACTTGCATCTGGGCACATTGCATGGGATTTCCCTGACTGGTAGTATATCTTAGCAACTTTTGCTGTGCATAATTATTGTCTTTCTCTACCTCATGGGTGCATTCTGGTTCACAGAACATTTTTGTCTATGTTCACACAGCTGCTGGTTTATTTGTGGTTTTGTCCACATTTAACCATACATATGGGGGTTTTCTTTGTGGACATTTTGTCAATTATATATTAGGCATTATTGCTGATTATAGGATGGCTTATACTACATGTTTTGCCTTATTATTGACTATTGTATAGCAGGATGTATGCGGTTGGCTTCTCACTGTTTTTAGTATGTTTTTATTGTTGTTTGCCAATAAAGTCATTTTTTATTATTATATAGGGTGGTGTGCAACATTATTTTTGCATTTTGTCCTGCACTTCTGTGGGGGCCTTCAGGGTCCCCTCCGGGGGCTTTTGCCCTCTCAGTTTGGTTCAGCCACTGATGTTTGTACTTTTGCTTTTTCCAGTTTCTTCAGTGGCTGCAGTTTTGATTTTGGTTACACCAGAGAACTAATTTAGGTGGTAGAGGTCGTGTGATCTCAGGTGTTTTTGAAATTAGTAGAGTTGGTGCTTTGCAGGGTTTTTTGGGATTGCAGTAAGTACCCTTCCTATCCTTTTCTATTTAGTTAGTTTGGGCCCCAACGTTTGCTCATACTATTTTCTGTCTGTGTCAGTATTTCTTCTTGTCTAACAGCCATTACATGTTTGGGGGCTTTCTATGTTCTTTGGGGATCTGCTCCGGGGCAGATAGCTTTCCTATTTCTATCTTTAGGTGTAGTTAATTTCTCAGGCTGTGACGAGGCGTCTAGGACCAACGTAGGAACGCTCCACGGCTGCCTCTAGTTGTGGTGGTTAGTCAGGGTACTGCAATCTCATAGATTCCAACTGCTCTGGTGTATTGCCTGTTTTACCTGCACTCCTCAGTTACCGAAACATAACAGATTTCAGTCTCTTTTCTTTTACTCTAAAACATTGTGATATATCAGAGAAAAAATAGTTTGAAAAGGCGGCCGGGGGCTATAGTGAGCGACTTGATTAGTCCGCCGCGTCTTCTCTCCTCCCCACTCCAGTTGATGGGCAGGTCTTATCCATGCGTATACTTAGCGAGAGACCTATCAATCGCCTGGAGTGAGGTGGTGTGAAGTCGGCTGGCTTATGGGGCAGACTAATCAGGTCTCTCCATGTGGTCCCTGGCTGGCTTTTTCAAACTATTTTCTTTGAAACGGCGCCAGCATAAAACACTGCAATTACGTAGACAGTCTCTGATTCACGCAGCTTGTAGTTTGGGCAGCAAGAATCTAGCGACAAGTTCCCTTTAATATTGTGTTTTTTGTCCATGGCTGACCATCACGTCTGCCATTACTGTTAATTGAAGCTGTATGACTAATTACATGCGTAGGAGTATAACTTAGATGACCAAGAGACTGCGAAATCTGAGCTACGCTAAAATGATTAGGCAATTATATTTCATGGAAAAAGGAAAACAGAGAGTGTATGGCTGCTATGGTTTTAAGTGCATAAGAAAACTGACACAGAGGAACTATTCACAGGGATCGGGCTAAAGGGGGATTAACTCAAATTAAACAGAGATGGAAAGAACTCAAAATATTTGTGGCTCTTTGAACAGTATTTATTTTAATTCAAGAGATAACTGGAGATGTGTCTGCTGCAAACATTGCTGATGTTCCCACTTGTAATTTAGGCTCAATTTCGCTGAACAGAATGAAAAGCGAGACACGCTTATAGCTGGCTGCATAGTAGCGAGAGGTTGGATTTCATAGGCATACAGTTTTACAGTAAAAATATATTTTAAAGATGTTGTTTATAAATGTGGTTTCTAAATGTACATTAAGGCTTCAGCTTCCTGGCAAATGCAGCACCAGCCCGATTACACATTATATTACACATACGGGACACTCTGAAATAATCATTGGTTTAGACAATGGTGTGGGAACAGTCAAACAATGGGTTAACTATCTCTATCTAGATTGTCCTATTTCAAGGTCAAGTAGCTGTTTTTACTAAAAGGTTTTGGACAGTTATGGAAAATAGACATGGAGATTCTAATATATCAACCCACTCGTCTGAGGAGGTAGAGACCATGTCTACTTCCTATTTCACTTTAAAAATATTTTACAATGTCCTTCAGCAAATATCTTGCTTTGCCAAATCCTGCTTTAATCTAAGTTGCTCTTGTGTTCAAATGTCTCTGGCTGAGAATCTCCTGCTTACTTTGATGTCATTCGCCTTCTCTTCCAGGCTCTGGGCTTAAAGGGAATCTGTCACCCTAAATTGGCGGGATATTTAAATGATGGCAGTCAGGTCAGATGGGCGGTGTTTTGGGTACTTGCCTTAACATGTTGTTTGCCGCTGTCTCCATTATTTCTGGGAATTGTAGTCGTTGCCCTCCATATAACGCGCCTGCACATTGCAATCTGCGGGCAAAGCATACTGCGCGTGCACAATTCAAGATTGCAATGAGCAGGTGCGTTATATGGAGGGCAACAACTACAATTCCCAGAAATAATGGAGACTGCGGCGAACAACATGTTAAGGCAAGTACCCAAAACACCGCCCATCTGACCTGACTGCCATCATTTAAATATTCCGCCATTTTAGGGTGACAGATTCCCTTTAAGTCACAGGTGGGCGGTACTTGCCAAGTGGGTAGGCGGGACTTGTCTTTCAAGTGGGTGGGGCTACATTCAGCAGAGTTCACTCTGTTTCTGTGAATTCTACCAGCTCTTCCTGTAGACTCCGCTCTCCCGTATCTCTGTATGTACACAGCAAGGTGGACTTTCCTTTTTGAGTGACAGCTTTGGTGAAGAGTGGAACTTTTTGGAAGTGCATTAAGCAGCAGGGTGATTTGCTGTTGAAGGGAAAAAAAATATCTCTTTAAATCTTCTGCTTCAGTGAGTGTGAGCCAGCTGAGTGTGACCATTGTGCAACTGTGAACGTTGGTAAGTGTGACTTGTGATTCAGTGAAGTATTTGGAAAACCTTTAACAAATACCTGTGTGAATTGGTGTGAGTGGCTGAATTGTGGATTGCTGAGTGCCTTTCTACCTGTTCTATTTTTGGGGGGCTTTTTTAACCTATTTTTTCTCTCTAAAGGATTAATCTCTTATTTTACTACCTGTGTGTTTAAAGGTTAACTATATCGCATCTAAATCTTGGTGTAGCTATATTCACAAGGGGTTAATTAAGGGTGGGGGTTCATAATTAAGGGTTTATAAGGGCCAGCTGGTTGGGGCTCAAGTGTTTTTGGAACTGCATTGAGCAGCAGGTTAGTTTGCTGTTGAAGGAAAAAAAAAAATCTCTCTTTAACCCCTTAACGACCCGCCGATACGCCTTTTAACGGCGGTCATTAAGGGTACTTAAACCACAGCGCCGTTAATTAACGGCGCTGTGGAAAAAGTGAATAGCACCCCCCACAGTCGGATTTTCGAGACCCCAGAGAACATGAATCGGGTCGGTTTTTACCGACAACGATGTTGCGATCGCCGTTATTAACCCTATAACGGCGATCGCAACAAAAAAAAAATCCTTTGTGTCTTTTCATTTTTCTCTCCTCTGATGTGATTGGACATCAGAGGAGAGAGAAATAGGGTCCCCAGGACCCCCACTGTGCCCCCCGGTGGTCTTGGAGCCCTCCTGTCTCCCCCGGTGCCGCTGCCATGCCGAAAAAATGGCGGGCGAATGCTCAGTGCGCCCGCCGCGAGGTGCGGGGGGGTTGGGCGATTTTCTCTGGGGTCTCGGCTGCCTGGGGTAGCCGAGACCGCAGAGAAAATAATAGGGGCCCCCACAGTCACTACTCTTTTGCGATCGCCATATAAAGGCGATCGCAAAAGAAAATACACAGCCGAGATCCTGCTTCTAAATTTCTCTCCCCTCTGATGTGATCGCACATCAGAGGGGAGAGAAATAGGGTCCCCGGGACCCCCGATCCCCCCCTGTACCTTCCTGTGGCCCCTGTGTCCTCCAATCCTCCCCCTGTCCTCCACAGCGCCCCTGTCCTCCGATCCTCCAACGTCTTCATCCAGTAAAAAAAAAAAAATAAAAATAAAATGGCGGGCGCACTGCCTGCCATTTTATTTATTTTTTTTTTTTTTGCTGCTTGGCGGCAGATTCAAAATAGGGTTAGGGTTACAATTAGGGTTAGGGTTACAATTAGAGTTGGAATTAGGGTTGGGATTAGGGTTGGAGCTAGAATTGAGGGGTTTCCACTATTTAGGCACATCAGGGGGTCTCCAAACACGACGTGGCGTTCAAAAAGTCAAATGGCGCTCCCTCCCTTCCGAGCCCTGCCGTGCGCCCAAACAGTGGTTTACCCCAACATATGGGGTATCAGCGTACTCAGGACAATTTGCCCACCAATTTTGGGGTTCTAATTTCTCTTGTTACCCTTGGGAAAATAAAAAATAGCTGGCTAAAATAATCATTTTTGAGGAAAAAAAAAATTTTTCACGGCTCTGCGTTTATAAATTTCTGTGAAGCATTTTGGGGTTCAAAGTGCTCACCACACATCTAGATAAGTTCCTTAGGGGGTCTAGTTTCCAAAATGGGGTCACTTGTGGGGGTTTTCCACTGTTTAGGCACATCTGGGGCACTGCAAACGGAACATGACCCCCATCAACGTCTGCATTCCAAAACGTAATTACTTCCTTTCCAAGCCCTGCTGTGCGCCCAAACAGTTCCCCCCCCCACATATTTGGTATCAGCGTACTCAGGACAAATTGGACAACAACTTTTGGGGTCCAATTTCCTTGTGAAAAATAAAAAATTTGGGACTAAAAAATCATTTTTGTGGAAATTTTTTTTTTTTTTCACACCCAGGCATTATAAACTTTTGCGAAACACTTGGTGGTTCAAAGTGCTCACCACAGATCTAGATAAGTTACTTAGGGGGTCTAGTTTCCAAAATGTGGTCACTTGTGGGGGTTTTCCACTGTTTAGGCACATCTGAGGCACTGCAAACGGAGCATGACCCCATCAACGTCTGTATTCCAAAACTTTATTACTTCCTTTCCAAGCCCTGCCGTGCACCCAAACAGTTTCCCCCCCCCCACATATTTGGTATCTGCGTACTCAGGACAAATTGGACAACAACTTTTAGGGTCCAATTTCCTTGTGAAAAATAAAAAATTTCAGACTAAAAAATCATTTTTGTGGAAATTTTTTTTTTTTTTTCACACCCAGGCATTATAAACTTTTGTGAAACACTTGGGGGTTCAAAGTGCTCACAACAGATCTAGATAAGTTACTTAGGGGGTCTAGTTTCCAAAATGTGGTCACTTGTGGGGGTTTTCCACTGTTTAGGCACATCTGAGGCACTGCAAACGGAGCATGACCCCATCAACGTCTGTATTCCAAAACTTTATTACTTCCTTTCCAAGCCCTGCTGTGCGCCCAAACAGTTCCCCCCCCACATATTTGGTATCAGCGTACTCAGGACAAAATTGGACAACAACTTTTGGGGTCCAATTTCCTTGTGAAAAATAAAAAATTTGGGACTAAAAAATCATTTTTGTGGAAATTTTTTTTTTTTTTCACACCCAGGCATTATAAACTTTTGCGAAACACTTGGTGGTTCAAAGTGCTCACCACAGATCTAGATAAGTTACTTAGGGGGTCTAGTTTCCAAAATGTGGTCACTTGTGGGGGTTTTCCACTGTTTAGGCACATCTGAGGCACTGCAAACGGAGCATGACCCCATCAACGTCTGTATTCCAAAACTTTATTACTTCCTTTCCAAGCCCTGCCGTGCACCCAAACAGTTTCCCCCCCCCCACATATTTGGTATCTGCTACTCAGGACAAATTGGACAACAACTTTTAGGGTCCAATTTCCTTGTGAAAATAAAAAATTTCAGACTAAAAAATCATTTTTGTGGAAATTTTTTTTTTTTTTTCACACCCAGGCATTATAAACTTTTGTGAAACACTTGGGGGTTCAAAGTGCTCACAACAGATCTAGATAAGTTCCATAGGGGGTCTAGTTTCCAAAATGGTGTTACTTGTGGGGGGTTTCCACTTTTTAGGTGCATCAGGGGCTCTCCAAACGCGACATGGTGTCCAATCTCAATTCCAGCCAATTTTGGTTTGAAAAAGTCAAACGGCGCTGCTTCCATTCCAAGCCCTGCCGTGCGCCCAAAGAGTGGTCCCCCCCATATATGGGGTATCAGCGTACTCAGGACAAAATGGACAACAACTTTTGTGGTCTAATTTCTCCTGTTACCCTTGGGAAAATAAAAAATTGGGGACTAAATGATCAGGTTTGTGGAAAAAATATGATTTTTTATTTTCACGCCCAGGCGTTATAAACTTCTGTGAAGCACTTGGGGGTTCAAAGTGCTCAACACACATCTAGATAAATTCCTTAGGGGGTCTAGTTTCCAAAAAGGGGTCACTTGTGGGGGGTTTCCACTGTTTAGACACATCAGGGCCTCTACAAATGCGACATGGCGTCAAGCCAATTCTGCGTTGAAAAAGTCAAACGGCGCTCCTTCCCTTTCGACCTCTGTCTGCGCCCAAAAAGTGGTTTACCCCCACATATGGGGTATCAGCATGCTCAGGACAAATTGCACAAAAACTTTTGTGGTCTTGTTACCCTTGGGAAAATAAAAATTGGGGTGAATAGATCATTTTTGTGGAAAAAAAAAGATTTTTTTTTCACGGCTCTACGTTATAAACTTGTGTGAAGCACTTGGAGGTTCAAAGTGCTCACCACACATCTAGATAAGTTCCTTAAGGGGTCTTGTTTCCAAAATGGGGTCACTTGTGGGGTGTTTCCACTGTTTAGGCACATCAGGGGCTATCTACAGTCATGGCCAAAAGTTTTGAGAATGACACAAATATTATATATTTCACATGATCTGCTGCCCTCTGGTTTTTATGTGTGTTTGACAGATGTTTTTATCACAGACAGAAATATAATAATTGCAAACATATGAGTAACAAAAGCTTATATTGACAGTTAGAATGAGTTAATGCAGCAAGTCAATATTTGTAGTGTTGACCCTTCTTCTTCAGGACCTCTGCAATTCTCCCTGGCATGCTCTCAATCAACTTCTGGATCAAATCCTGAGGCTAAGTGCACACGTTTGCAGAATGTTTGCAGAATATTCCTGAGCAAAACCGGACTTTTTTCGCGGCAAAAACGCACGTTTTTTTGCGCGGATTTTGCGTGTTTTTGGTGCGTTTTTTGCGCGGTTTTGACGCGTTTTTACCGCGATTTTTTCCTGAACTTTCTAGGTCAATAATAAAGCGGGAAAAACGCTAGAAATCCGCAAAATTAATGGAGATGATGCTAGATTTTCCGCGATGCGTTTTTTTTTGCGGAAAAAAACGCACCATGTGCACAAAAATTGCGGAATTCATTCTAAATGATAGGATGCTTAATACATGCGTTTTTGACGCGTTTTTTCCCGCGAAAAAACGCGAATATTCCTGAACGTGTGCACTTAGCCTGACTGATAGCAGTCCATTCTTGCACAATCAATGCTTTCATTTTGTCAGAATTTTTAGGTTTTTGTTTGTCCACCCGTCTCTTGATGATTGACCACAAGTTCTCAATGGGATTAAGATCTGGGGAGTTTCCAGGCCATGGACCCAAAATCTCTATGTTTTGTCCCCTGAGCCATTTAGTTATCACCTTTGCTTTGTGGCAAGGTGCTCCATCATGCTGGAAAAGGCATTGTTGATCGCCAAACTGCTCTTGGAGGGTTGGGAGAAGTTGCTCTTGGAGGACATTCTGGTACCATTCTTTATTCATGGCTGTGTTTTTAGGCAAGACTGTGAGAGAGCCGATTCCCTTGGCTGAGAAGCAACCCCACACATGAATGGTTTCAGGATGCTTAACAGTTGACATGAGACAAGACTGGTGGTAGCGCTCACCTTGTCTTCTCCGAATGAGGCGTTTTCTTGATGTCCCAAACAATCGAAAAGGGGATTCATCAGAGAAAATAACTTTACCCCAGTCCTCAGCAGTCCACTGCCTGTACCTTTTGCAGAATATCACTCTGTCCATGATGTTTTTTCTGGAGAGAAGTGGCTTCTTTGCTGCCCTCCTTGAGACCAGGCCTTGCTCCAAGAGTCTCCGCCTCACAGTGCGTGCAGATGCACTCACACCTGCCTGCTGCCATTCCTGAGCAAGTTCTGCACTGCTGGTAGCCCGATCCCGCAGCTGAAACACTTTTAAGAAACGGTCCTGGCGCTTGCTGGTCTTTCTTGGGCGCCCTGAAGCCTTTTTGGCAACAATGGAACCTCTCTCCTTGAAGTTCTTGATGATGCGATAGATTGTTGACTGAGGTGCAATCTTTCTAGCTGCGATACTCTTCCCTGTTAGGCCATTTTTGTGCATTGCAATGATGACTGCACGTGTTTCTTTAGAGATAACCATGGTTAACAGAAGAGAAACAATGATGCCAAGCACCAGCCTCCTTTTAAAGTGTCCAGTGGTGTCATTCTTACTTAATCATGACAGATTGATCTCCAGCCATGTCCTCATCAAGACCCACACCTGTGTTAATGGAGCAATCACTGAAAATAGGTTAGCTGGTCCTTTTAAGGCAGGGCTGCAATGATGTTGAAATGTGTTTTGGGGGATAAAGTTCATTTTCTAGCCAAATATTGACTTTGCAAGTAATTGCTGTTAAGCTGATCACTCTTTATAACATTCTAGAGTATATGCAAATTGCCATTAGAAAAAGTGAAGCAGTAGACTTTGTAAAATTAATATTTGTGTCATTCTCAAAACTTTTGGCCATGACTGTAAACGCGACATGGCATCCAGCCAATTCTGCGTTGAAAAAGTCAAACGGCGCTCCTTCCCTTGCGACCTCTGCCATGCGCCTAAAAAGTGGTTTACCCCCACGTATCGGCGTATTCAGAAGAAATTGCACAACAAATTTTGTGGTTCATTTTTTCTTTTAACACTTGTGAAAATAAAAAAAATTGGTTCCGAAGTAAAGCTTTTGCAAAAAAAGTTAAATGTCAATTTTTTCCTTCCACATTGCTTCAGCTCCTGCGAAGCACCTGAAGGGTTAATAAACTTCTTGAATGTGGTTTTGAGCACCTTGAGGGGTGCAGTTTTTAGAATGGTGTCACTTTTGGGTATTTTCTATCATATAGACCCCTCAAAGTGACTTCAAATGTGATGTGGTCCCAAAAAAAAAATGGTATTGTTAAAATGAGAAATCGCTGGTCGACTTTTAACCCTTATAACTTCGTAACAAAAGAAAATTTTGTTCCCAAAATTGTGCTGATGTAAAGTAGACATGTGGGACATGTTATTTATTAAGAAATTTGTGTGACATATCTCTCTGATTTAAGGGCATAAAAATTTTAAGTTTGAAAATTGCTAAATTTTCAAAATTTTTGCCATATTTCTGTTTTTTTCATAAATAAACACAAGTCATATCAAAGAAATTTTACCACTAACGTGAAGTACAATATGTCACGAAAAAACAATCTCAGAATCAGCGGGATTCGTTAAAGCGTTCCAGAGTTATAACCTCATAAAGTGACAGTGGTCAGAATTGTAAAAATTGGCCCGGTCATTAAGCTGCAAAATGGCTCTGTCACTAAGGAGTTTAATCTTCTGCTTCAGCGAGTGTGAGCGAGCTGAGTGTGACCGGTGCACATGTGTGAACGGTGGTAAGTGTGACTTGTGATTCAGTGACTTTGGAGTCAGGGAGTTTCCAAGGGAGGAATTACTGAATTGCTGTTATTTTTTATTAATACTTTTTATTTATTTTTTATTATTTTTTTCTTTTCTGTCTGGTGAAATCCCCATTAGGAATGTGCTCCACTATTGCCAATGCCATCCAGTGTACATCTTGCCACATGTATGCATCTTGAGCAGTTGTGCATTTGGAAGCCCAAATACTGGATCTAAATGTGCAGCTGGCAACAATGAGATCCATAGACAATATGGAAAGGAGTCTTCTTCTCACTGAGCAGACGCTCAATGGGATAGATGAGGGGGGGATGGTAGGATGGAGCTGCAGGACACTGAAGCAGCAAGCTGGGTGACAGTTAGAAGGCGGGGTAGAGGGAAGAGCGCGAGGGAGAATAGTCCTGATCTGGCACACCCCAATAAGTTTGCAAAGTTGGCAGATGAGGGGACTGTCAGTACAAGGGTAGCACTGCTGCAGCAAGGCATGTCCTCTGAAAGCCGGAGGAGTGTCTGCTCCAGTAAGGGGGGAATTAGGAGAGCAGGGCAGGACAGACAGGTGCTGGGCAATCTGTCACAAAGACAGGGATGGTCGAACAGTGTGCTGCCTACCTGGAGCTCGAGTCCGACACATCGCTGATCGGGTTGACAGATTACTGGGAGGGGCTGGTGAGGACCCAGCGATCAAGGTGCACATTGGCACAAATTACAAAGGTAGAGGTAGGTGGAAGGTCCTTAAAGATGATTTCAGGGAATTAGGCTGCAAGCTTAAAGCTAGGACCTCCAACGTGGTATTTTCTGAAATACTGCCTGTACCACGTGCCACACCAGAGAGGCAACAGGAGATTAGGGAGGTTAATAAGTGGCTGAAGAACTGGTGTAGGAAGGAGGGGTTTGGGTTCCTGGAGAACTGGGTAGACTTCTCAGTTGGCTACAGGTTCTATGCTAGGGACGGGCTGCACTTCAATGGGGAGGGTGCAGCTGTGATGGGGGAGAAAATGGCTAGAAGGTTGGAGGAGTCTTTAAACTAGGGACTAGGGGGGAGGGTATTCATTTTATAGGAGGGGAAGACAGTGCAGATAGAGACCTGCGCACAAATAATGAAACTGGGGGTGGGGGTGGCATGGGGGGTGGAATTAGAACAGTTAATAATTTAATAAAGAATAGAGGTATAGAGAGATACATAAAGTGCATGTATACTAATGCCTGAAGCCTCACCAACAAAATGGCGGAATTAGAATTAATTTTGTTGGAACATAATTATGACATGGTGGGGATATCTGAGACTTGACTGGATGAGAGCTTCGACTGGGCGGTTAATTTACAGGGCTATAGTCTGTTCAGAAATGAAAGTAAAAATAAGCGAGGTGGGGGTGTGTGTTTATATGTAAAATCATCCTTAAAACCCATCCTGCGTGATAATATCTGTGAATCTAATGAAGATGTAGAGTCCCTGTGGGTGGAGATTAGGGGAGGGGGAAAAATAATAAATTACTGATAGGGGTTAGTTATAAGTCTCCTAAAATAATGGAAGCAATGGAGAATATCCTCGTAAAGCAAATAGATGAAGCAGCGACTCAAGGAGAAGTCATTATTATGGGGGACTTCAACTACCCTGAAATACATTGGGGAACAGAAACCTGCAGTTCCAGCAAAGGTAATAGGTTTTTGACAACTATGAGAGACAATTACCTTTCACAACTAGTTCAGGACCAACAAGAGGGGCACTGCTAGACCTAATATTATCCAACAGGCCAGACCGCATATCAAACATAAGGGTTGGGGGTCACTTGGGTAATAGTGATCACAAATAATAAGCTTTCATGTATCCTTTAATAAGATGTGTAGTCGAGGGGTTACAAGGACACTAAACTTCAGGAAGGCAAATTTCCAACGGATGAGATATGATCTTAGCGCAATAAACTGGGATGATATCCTGAGACATAAAAATACACAAAGAAAATGGGACACATTTATTAGCATCCTGAATAGGACCTGTGCACAGTATATACCCTATGGGAATAAACATGCTAGAAATAGGAGGAAACCACTATTGTTAAATAGAGCTGTAAGGGGCGCAATAAGTGACAAAAAGAAAGCGTTTAGGGAATTAAAGCAAGTAGGTAGTGATGAGGCATTAAATAAATACAGAAGATTACGGTAAATAAATTCTGTAAAAAGCAAATCAAGACAGCAAATATTGAGACAGAGAGACTCATTGCGAGAGAAAGTAAAAATAATCCCAAAATATTCTTTAACTACATAAATAGCAAGAAACTAAAAAATGATAGTGTTGGTCCCCTTAAAAATAGTCTGGGTGAAATGGTGGATAACGATGAGGAAAAAGCCACAATGCTAAATGACTTTTTTTCAACAGTACAAGAAAATCCCATGACCGATAACATGATCAGTGATAAAAAAATTTCTCCATTAAAAATCGTCTAAAAATCACTAAAATTGACAAATCCCTGGGCCTGGATAGGATACACCCCCGAGTACTGCAGGAATTAAGTACAGTCATAGATAGACCATTATTTTTAATCTTTAAAGATTCCATAATAACGGGGTCTGTACCACAGGACTGGCGTATAGCAAATGTGGTGTCAATATTCAAAAAGGGGACAAAAACTGAACCTGGAAATTATAGGCCAGTGAGCTTAACATCTACTGTGGGTAAAATCCTGGAGGGTTTTTTAAGGGATATGTAAGGTTCTGTGTACATGTTCCTGAAACTCAGTTTGTTCGTCAGCCATTTTACTTTCTGTCTTGCTGCAGCTATCTTGCCCTCAGTCAAAATGGAGTTTCCAGCTTGCATGTTCCCGCCCTGATTCTCTCCTTTTGCTTCTTAAGCAGCCACAGCTGAGCAATCAGTGCTTCAGAATCTAGCCTGCAGTGAACCTGTGACCTGACTCCTAAAGCCTTGGACCTTGTACTCCAGCTATTCCTACTGAGGAACTCTGAAGCACTTGTGGACTCTGAACCCTGCTCTTTGAAAGACCCACGTTTGCATGGACTTACGGTAACAGAGAAGAAGATCCTGAACCTGTTGTGGAGAGTGATTGCTGAGCTTAGATTACTCTGGCCTGCTGTGTCTCCTGCTTCTGTGTCTGCAAACTGTGTGACTATTTTTGCCAACTTGTATGAAGTAATACAAGACTTTCTATATCAAACCTGTGTCTCATGTATTTTCATCGCACCCAAGCACAAGACGCTATATGAACTGTACTACATACATTACAAGATTCTGAAGCCAAAACGTTAGTGTCTGCTGGGTCTGGAAAGGCTGTGTCTGCTGTAACTGTGGATATCGGATGTCCGGTTGTACTTTCTGTGATGACAGTGGTTGTGACTTCTCACAACCATTCCAGGTGAGCAATTCCCTTAAGTGTTTTTTTTTCTGCAGTGTTACCACAGGTAAACACTATTGTTTTTTTTTTTCTCTTTTCTCTTTTTTGTCTGCTGTAACTGTGGATATCAGATGTCCGGGTGAACTTTCTGTGATGATAGTGGTTGTGACTTCTCACAACCATTCCAGGTGAGCAGTTCCCTTAATTTTTTTTCTCTCTGCAGTGTTACCACAGGTAAACACTATTGTTTTTTTTTTTTTTCCTCCTCTCCTCTTCTTCCAGTACTCCTGTCTTAAAAGATCTGGAAAATGGAGGCCCGCATAAAGGAACTTTGCGGAGTGACTGATAATATCCTTGCAGATTTGCAGAATATAAAGACCCGTTTTTCAAGCCTACAGGACCTCACTAATCACAATTTGCAAGTGTTTGGACAGACTGCCCAGGATTTGCGAGCCAGGATTGAGGTTCTAGAAGAGCGAGTCCAGGCTCCTGCCGTAGCCCCGAGTTCTGGGATTCCCAAGTTGCCCCCTTTTTCGTTTTGGCGGTGAACGTGAGAAATTCAGGGGATTTATTAATCAATGCAATCTTTTTTTTTCTGCACATGCTTCACAATTTCCCACTGAACGATCTAAGGTGCTTACTATAATTATGTTGCTTACCAACAAGGCTTTGATGTGGGCAAACCCTCTGATTGAGACTGAGGATGATTGTTTGAATCACCTTGATGCTTTTATTTCAGCCATGGGGCAGGTGTTTGATGACCCCAATCGAGGTGCAACAGCTGAAGCAGCCATGTTAGCTTTGCGCCAAGGTAAGCACTCGGTAGCTGAATATGCCTTGGATTTCAGGAGATGGGCCCTTGATACCACCTGGGACAGTTCCGCCAAAAAATCTATTTTTCGAAAGGGGTTATCTCCACTGATTAAGGATGAACTTGCTCGTGCCGACCCTCCCACTGCGTTAGGTGACTTTATTAATTACTGCATCCGTATTGATACTCGTCTGACTGAACGCAGGCAAGAGAGATGGTTCGAAAGCAATCGCACTAACCTTTTCCTACCTTCCTCTCCAGCTAAGGAACCTTTGAGTAGGATTACACGGGAACCTGAACCTGAACCCATGCAGGTAGACTCTTTACAACGACGGGTTAGTGATGCACGCAAGGAACATCGTTTTAAGGAAAATCTATGTTTCTATTGTGGTAAGTCAGGGCACTTCATTATAAACTGCCCCAGCCGTTCTCGTAAGACTACTGCAGCACTCATTCATTGTGAGTGTTGCGAGAGGGGATCTGTCAGGTCCGAGCCTCAGGCTCCAGAGAGATCTGCAGCAACAGATCTTGATTTCTCGGACTTAAACTCCGTTACCTCTGAGGACGTTGACTGTGTAAACGCTGCCATTTTTCAAGTTTCCTCAGCGGTGTCCCAGCTGAGTTGTAAGAAAAACAATTATCATTGCTTTCTTTCCATCAAACTCTGGGTTGACTCAGCTTGGGTGTCTAGCTCTGCTATGATCGACTCAGGGGCAAGTGGAAATTTTATGGATGTCTCCTTTGCTCTGAAACAGGGGATACGTTCAGTGAAGAAGGCTACTCCAGTACAGATGGAAACTGTGGATGGCTCCCTGCTGACCTCTGGACCAGTGGATCAGGAAACAGAGCCTTTGAGGTTTCTTATGGGTAAAGATCATCAAGAGAAACTGTCCTTTATGCTTATCTCTTCTCCCCACTTTCCATTATTCTAGGGCTACCATGGCTGCAGCCTCAGAATCCTACCATTAACTGGGAGACCAAGGAATTACACTTTCCAGAGAAACAGATGAGTCCAAAAGTTTCAGCTTGCTCTGTTCCTAAAGGAACCATGTCAGTCCCTGAACTACCAGCTGTATACCAGGACTATGTGGATTTATGTGACAAGAAGAACGCTGACCAGCTTCCTCCTCACCGTCCATATGATTGTCCAATTGAATTATTGCCTGGAGCAGAGATACCTTTGGGTAAGATCTACCCCCTGGCGGGGCCCGAGCTAAATGCTTTAAAGGATTACATAGACGAAAATCTAGCCAAGGGCTTCATACGCCCCTCTTCATCTCCTGCAGGTGCACCCATCTTCTTTGTAAAGAAGAAAGATGGATCTCTGAGACCATGCGTAGACTATAGGGAACTCAATAAGGTTACTATTAGAAACCGTTATCCATTGCCTTTAATCCCTGAGTTATTGGAGAGAGTGCGACATGCCAAAATTTTCTCTAAACTAGATCTTCGTGGGGCCTATATCTTAGTCCGTATTAGACCTGGGGATGAATGGAAGACTGCATTCAGGTCACGCTATGGACACTTTGAATATCTAGTTATGCCTTTTGGTCTGAGTACCGCCCCAGCCACTTTCCAACACTTGGTGAATGACATCTTCAGGGATCTCCTAGATACATTCGTGGTAATTTATTTGGATGATATTCTAATTTTTTCTAACTCCACAGAGGAACATCATGGACATGTGAGAATGGTCTTGGAACGTCTAAGACAAAATCATCTTTACATCAAACTTGAAAAGTGTGAACTCCATAGGACCGAGATTCAATTTCTGGGGTATGTACTGTCTACACAAGGAATTAGTATGGATGGAAGCAAAACCCAAGCCATCAAGGATTGGCCAAGTCCTAGAAATGTGAAGGAGGTACAGCGCTTCATCGGGTTTGCCAACTTCTATAGACGTTTCATTAGAAATTTCTCTGAGGTAGTGTCACCTATCACCCAACTTACCCGGAAAGAGTCTAGGTTCTCCTGGACTCCCCAAGCCCAGGAAGCATTTTCCCGTCTAAAAGATAAATTTACCACTGCACCTATCCTAGTACATCCCAACCCCGAGCTTGCCTTCATAATAGAGGTGGATGCTTCAGACTGTGCCGTTGGAGCTATACTCTCTCAGAGAACAGGTGAGAAGAATGTCTTGCATCCCTGTGCCTTCTTTTCCCAGCAGTTGTCTTCGGCTGAGAGGAACTACGATGTGGGCAATAGAGAGTTGTTGGCCATTATTGCCGCCTTCAAAGAATGGAGACACCTTCTTCAGGGAGCTGCACAGCAAATAGTCGTCCTGACAGATCATCGTAACCTTGAGTTTATCAGGTCGGCTAAGTGCCTGACTCCTCGCCAGGCTCGCTGGAATCTTTTCTTAAACCAATTTAATTTTATCATTTCTTATAGACCAGGATCGCGCAATGGAAAGGCTGATGCACTCTCTAGGATTTACTCAGCAGAGACACATCCAATTACTCCTCCTAAGACTATTCTTCCTGACTCTAGATTCCTAGGAGTAATTCATAATCAAGACCTACTTAAGGACATCAAGGAAGCATACCATGCGGATTCCTTTTTGGCACAACCCCCAAGGGACGTAAGTCTTGTCTTTAAGAATGGTGTGTGGATTCAAGGACAACGCCTGTATATTCCTGAAACAGTCAGATTGAGAGTATTGCAACTCATTCACGATTCCAAGATAGCTGGGCATAGAGAAATTCTAAAGACACAGGAATTTCTCTCTCGTTTCTTTTGGTGGCCCACTTGCAGGAAGGATGTTTTAAACTATGTCACTTCATGTGAAGTCTGTGCAAGATGCAAAACACCTCGCTCCTCACCAACTGGTCTGTTACAGCCTCTTCCCACCCGTCCCGCCCGTGGGGATCCATTTCTATGGACTTCATTGTGGAGTTACCAACCTCTCAAGGGAAGAACACCATTCTAGTGGTGGTTGACCGTCTAACAAAGGCAGCTCATTTTATCCCTTGTGTCGGCTTACCCACTGCAAAACAGACATCAGATTTGATGATTAAAGATGTGTTTCGCTTACATGGAGTACCGGATGAGGTTATTTCGGATCGAGGGGTGCAATTCACTTCTAGGTTTTGGCAAAATTTCTGTGCAGCATTGGACATTAAAGTAAACCTTTCTTCTGCTTTTCATCCCCAGACTAATGGACAGACCGAACGAACCAATCAAACCCTGGAGCAGTATCTCCGCTGCTTTATCTGCCACCTACAGGATGATTGGGTGGATCTACTTCCATTAGCTGAGTTCTCGTATAACAACTCTCAGAGTGCCTCCACTAAGCAGTCTCCTTTTTACTCTAATCTAGGTTATCATCCTAACATTCTACCACGATTTCCCATAGAAACGCCTTTACCAGCAGTGGCTGAAAGAATCACGTCTTTACAGAAGAATATGGATCTTCTAAAGGAGAATCTGGAATCGGCTCAGGAAAGGTACAAGAAAGCAGCAGATAAATTTCGTAAACCTGCACCAGCTTTCAAGGTAGGAGACTTGGTCTGGCTGTCAACCAGAAATCTTAAGTTAAGGATTCCATCGTCTAAGTTGGGACATAAGTACATTGGACCCTATAAAATCAGTAAAATTATAAGTGCCGTTGCTTGTCGTCTTCAACTGCCCAGAACTATGAGAATTCACCCTGTCTTTCATGTATCCCTACTAAAGGCTGCGACACCCAATACGTTTCCTGGACGTTCTTCTCCTTGCCCTGACCCAGTGCTAGTCGATGGTCAGGAAGAATTTGTGGTGGAAAGGATTTTAGATTCCAGGTTGTATAGAAATCAGTTACAATATCTGATTAAATGGCAGGGCTACCCAGTGGAGGACAACTCATGGGAACCAGTCAATAACGTTAATGCTCCTCGCTTGCTCCGTCAGTTTCATCAGAGGTACCCACACAAGCCTGGCCTGAGGTCATCCGGAGGTTGTCCCTAAGGGGGGAGTAATGTAAGGTTCTGTGTACATGTTCCTGAAACTCAGTTTGTTCGTCAGCCATTTTACTTTCTGTCTTGCTGCAGCTATCTTGCCCTCAGTCAAAATGGAGTTTCCAGCTTGCATGTTCCCGCCCTGATTCTCTCCTTTTGCTTCTCAAGCTGCCACAGCTGAGCAATCAGTGCTTCAGAATCTAGCCTGCAGTGAACCTGTGACCTGACTCCTAAAGCCTTGGACCTTGTACTCCAGCTATTCCTACTGAGGAACTCTGAAGCACTTGTGGACTCTGAACCCTGCTCTTTGAAAGACCCACGTTTGCATGGACTTACGGTAACAGAGAAGAAGATCCTGAACCTGTTGTGGAGAGTGATTGCTGAGCTTAGATTACTCTGGCCTGCTGTGTCTCCTGCTTCTGTGTTTGCAAACTGTGTGACTATTTTTGCCAACTTGTATGAAGTAATACAAAACTTTCTATATCAAACCTGTGTCTCATGTATTTTCATCGCACCCAAGCACAAGACGCTATATGAACTGTACTACATACATTACAGGATACTATATTGGAGTATGTGAGGCAGAATAACCTCATGACCCAATATCAACATGGGTTTACGAGGGACCGTTCTTGTCAGACTAATCTGATAAGCTTTTATGAAGGGGTAAGTTCCGGACTGGACCAAGGGAACGCAGTGGACGTGGTGTACATGGACTTCTCAAAAGCTTTTGATACAGTGCCACACAGAAGGTTGATACATAAAATGAGAACAATGGGGATAGGGGAAAATATGTGTAAGTGGGTTAAGAACTGGCTCAGGGATAGGAAACAAAGGGTGGTTATTAATGGAGCACACTCGGACAGGGTCAAGGTTCTCTTTAACATATTTACTAATGACCTTGTAGGGGTCATACAGAGTAGTATTTCAATATTTGCAGATGACACTAAACTCTGCAGGGTAATCAATACAGAGGAGGACAATTTGATATTACAGGAGGATTTATGTAAACTAGAAGCTTGGGCTGATAAATGGCAAATGAGCTTTAATGGGGATAAATGTAAGGTCATGCACTTGGGTAGAACAAACAAGATGTATAATTATGTGCTTAATTGTAAAACACTGGGCAAAACTGTCACTGAAAAAGACCTGGGTGTATGGGTGGACGACAAACTCACATTTAGTAGCCAGTGTCAGGCAGTTGCTACAAAGGCAAATAAAATAATGGGATGCATTAAAAGAGGCATAGATGCTCATGAGGAGAACATAATTTCACCTCTATACAAGTCACTGGTGCGACCACACTTTGAATACTCTGTACAGTTCTGGTTTCCGGTGTATAAGAAAGACATAGCTGAACTGGAGCGGGTGCAGAGAAGAGCGACCAAGGTTATTAGAGAACTGGGGAGTCTGCAATACCAAGAAAGGTTATTACACTTGGGGTTATCTAGTTTGGAAAAACGAAGGCTTAGGGGTGATCTTATTACAATGTATAAATATATGAGGGGACAGTACAAAGACCTTTCTAATGATCTTTTTACTCTTAGACCTGTGACGGGGACAAGGGGGCATCCTCTACGTCTGGAGAAAAGAAGGTTTAGTCATAATCAAAGACGCAGATTCTTTACTGTAAGAGCAGTGAGACTATGGAACTCTCTGCCGTATAATGTAATGAGTGATTCCCTACTAAAATTTAAGAAGGGCCTGGATGCCTTTCTTGAAAAGTATAATATTACAGGCTATATTCACTAGTGTCCTAGATATTGCGTTGATCCAGGGAGCTAGTTTGATTGCCGTTTGTGGAGTCGGGAAGGAATTTTTTCCCCAATGTGAAGCTTACTGCTTGCCACTTGGGTTTTTTTTGCCTTCCTCAGGATGAACATGATAGGGCAGGTTAGGATAGGATACGGGTTGAACTAGATGGACTTAAAGTCTTTCTTCAACCTTAATAACTATGTTACTATGTTACTATGTAGTATTAGTAAAACTATAAAGCCCAGCACAAGTTCTGCTTTTACACATTCAGCTATCAGTGGTTTGTTCTGGAATCTATACTGTTATCACTGAATTTACACATGGAGATAACAGGGTATTTGAACCCGCACACAGCACACAGGGAGAGCCCAGAGCCAAGATTAACAGACTGGTGATTTATAAATACATCTCTTGAGAAGATGAGAGAGAGGAGGGAGTGGGAAGAAGGTGAGCAACTAACTGTTGTATAGAAATCCAAGAGCTGGAGAGAGCTGACTGGGATGTTAGCAGGACTCTATCAACACAGAATGACTGTTCAAACCAAGTACATGCGCTTGGTGAAAACCTTCCCCTCTCCTTGGATTTAAATATCACCTCCCCTCTCTGGCTCTATGGACCCAGAGCTGTTAATCAAAGAAGAGGGAAGCAGGTAGAAAAGTGAATGTATATATATATATATTATATATATATATATATATATATATATATATATATATATATGATTGGCCCCGCCTTGAAGCACCCAGTGGCGGTACGTAGTTTAACAGTCATTCTGTGCTGACAGAGTCCTTTTAAGAGGTGACCCCTCTTGTGGAATGTAGCTACTGCACACATGTCGCCAGCTCCATGGAAACAAGCTGTACACTATAAAAAATAAAAGCTGCAATTGCAGGAGAATGACAGCAGATGGAAAAAGCAAGTCGAGTGCAAACATATTTATTTTTATATTGCCTAACTAAAGCAATTTAAGAACTTGAGAATATCCTTTTAAGATACATACACATGAGACAGTTCTCTGATGGCCAATAGTTTTCTCTCTAAACTCTCCCATACATGTGAACGTTAGGATAGGCAGAGTGTTGATGTGTTCTCAGTATTTGACATCGGATTATCTCCTGTCAGAACCAAAGTGTAAAGCATCTACAGTATATTTAAACTGATCGATCCTCATTTCTCCCAAAATCACCTCTTGGAACACAGTCTAAAGCAGGGGTCTCAAACTCGCGGCCTACGGGCCAACTGCGGCCCTGGGGACACTAGTTTGCGGCCTTCACCTCATGGGCCCTCGGTACAGTATTTTGCGGCCCTCGGCTGGGATTTCACATGCGAGAAACACCGCATGTGAAATCCCAGCCACTCGTAGTACAGCTCATTAAGGTCATGAATATGGATGCCACTCCACTCTCTTTGGCGTGGTGCCCATATTCTTGAGCTTAATGAGCGGTACCACAGAAAGATGTCAGCGTGGGCGCCGGGCATACTCACCTCATCTCCTGCTGCTGCTGCCGCCCGCGCTTCCTGTCTCTAACACAGAGAGCAGCGCCGCTGGGTGACGTCATCATTCAGCGGCCTGCTCTGTCAGAGTGAGGAAGCGTGGGCGCCGGTGATGCTGCGGACAGGTGAGAGGTGTGTGTGTGGACAGGTGAGAGGTGGTGTGTGTGTGTGTGTGTACAGATGAGAGGTGGTGTGTGTGTGTGTGTGTGTGGTGTGTGTGTGTGTGTGTGCAGGAGAGTGATGAGGAAAAACAGTGATGGGGAAAAGCAATGATGGGAGTGATGGGGAAAAGCAATGGGGAAAAACAATGATGGGAGTGATGGGCAAAAGCAATGATGGGAGTGATGGGGAAAAAGCAATGATGGGAGTGATGGGGTAAAAGCAATGATGGGAGTGATGGGGAAAAGCAATGGGGAAAAACAATGGTGGGAGTGATGGGCAAAAGCAATGATGGGAGTGATGGGGAAAAAGCAATGATGGGAGTGATGGGGTAAAAGCAATGATGGGAGTGATGAGGAAAAGCAATGGGGAAAAACAATGATGGGAGTGATGGGAAAAAGCAATGATGGGAGTGATGGGGAAAAGCAATGGGGAAAAACAATGATGGGAGTGATGAGCAAAAGCAATGATGGGAGTGATGGGGAAAAGCAATGATGGGAGTGATGTGGAAAAGCAATGGGGAAAAACAATGATGGGAGTGATGGGCAAAAGCAATGATGGGAGTGATGAGGTAAAGCAATGATGGGAGTGATGGGGAAAAGCAATGGGGAAAACAGTGATAGGAGTGATGGGCAAAAGCAATGATGGGAGTGATGGGGAAAAGCAATGGGGAAAAACAATGATGGGAGTGATGGGCAAAAGCAATGATGGAAGTGATGGGGAAAAAGCAATGGGGAAAAACAATGATGGGAGTGATGGGCAAAAGCAACGATGGGGTGATGGGGAAAAAGCAATGGGGGAGAATGAGTGCTGGGGGAGAATGAGTGCTGGGGGAGAATGACTTGTTGCTGTTAGCCAGTTAATGTTTACTTGTCCACCACACTGCAGTGAAAAGAGGAAGACAGCGAGACAGGCAGCAACATTGCTCAGAGAGCTCTTGACCTTGAAACAGAAAATCCTCAGATCCTGGTATTGTAACATAATATTAAGAATAATATTTATTCATTGATATTACGTTATTAACTCCACAGCACTATACATACATCATCAACACTGTCCCATTGGGACATTTGATAACATTGGAATGTTTTTCTAAGAGCTTTTCTTGTGGAAAACCTGATGCGGCCCAGCCTCACCCAGATTCTACCTCCAGCGGCCCCCGGGTAAATTGAGTTTGAGACCCCTGGTCTAAAGGCTCCTACATACATCAAATGACTGCAGTCTCAAAGAAAAAATTGAGTGGTTCAACTTGACTTTAAAGGGGTTGTCTGGCCTTTGGGTAAAAGTTTGCAGTCGCTCTATGTTACTGCAGACTTGCAAATCCTCACAGTGCACGCACTTCACTTTGAGGATTCTGCAATGCCGGCGCCAGGAGCTGTGGGCGCGTGACTGCAAGTATGCAATTTGCATACATGTGGCTCCATGCTCACTATACGGGCATGACCTCATTCAATGTAAGGTTATTGAGCTAGGCCGGACACAGTCAGAATGTGGTCGGAAGTATAGTTGCACTCACATGACTACCAGCTCCCAGTGCTGGATATTCCTCAGAGTGCTCAGTGTGCATGATGTGAGTATTCACAAGTCTGCAGACTTGTAGCCCAAGGCTGATAAACCCTATAATGCATCAGTCTTCAAGGTACATTCACATATACAGGTGACTACGGACTCAACACTGCAAATCTGCATCATTTTACAGTTGAGTACAAGTGAATAAAGTTTTCCAACAATGTTATGGAAAGCTCCACACAATACTTAGAGCATGCTGAGAACTTTCAGATTTACAGTATGCTCATCCTTGTACAGATTTTCATTTTGGATTTCACCCTATAGAATGTTTTCCAATGGAGAAGGGTGCAAAATGTAACCAAATTCAAAGAAGACACTTTCTGCAATGTGTGAGCATGGTCTTACATTTTTGCCATTAATTTGCACTATATAATGTCACAGATTCATTCAGTTAGGTTGTTCTTACCCGGGCTAATCTGGGAGTTTTTAACTTGTCACTGTAAACAATGTTTCTGTTCACTTTCACTCTGACCCTATAGTCCTTCACTTTCTGCTAACCCCCCTAATTCCTACACCAAGCAAGGAACTGTTCATCTCTTCTTCAATCCTCCCCATCCATCTCACTTCTTCCTCAGATCTGTTTCTCAACATACAATCCTCTGTCTCCAAACACAGACAGCCCCTTCATGCCCTCTCCTGCTCCCACCTGCTAACACTCTCTCTGCTCATCCTCACTGCCGGTGATATCTCTCCAAATCCTGGTCCTCCTCACCACATTCCCACAGTCATTTCTACCTCCCATCCACGCTCTATCACAAATTTCCGTAACCTCTCCAACCTTATACCCATTCACCCGGCCCAAGCTTCCCCAGTCACACTTACAGGAGCTCTGTGGAACGCTCGCTCTGTCTGCAATAACTTTCCTTCATCCATGATCTTTTTATTAGTAACAAACTTTCCTTCCTTGCCATCACTGAAACCTGGCTCACCCCCTCTGACACAGCCTCTCCTGCTGCACTCTCGTATGGTGGATTCCACCTTTCCCACACACCCCGCCCCAGCAGCAACCATGGTGGAGGAGTTGGTTTTCTCCTGTCAGATAACTGTTCTTTCACCCCAATCCCACTGCCACCCTTTGTTACCCTCCCTTCCTTTGAGGTGCACTCTGTGCGCATCTACTCCCCCTCCAACCTTCAACTAACTGTCATTTACCGCCCCCTAAGGCCTGCCACCACCTTCTTCGACCACTTCACCACCTGGCTACTTCAATTCCTTTCCACTGACATCCCCACTATCATCTTGGGCGACCAACATCCACATTGACACTTCCCTCTCAGCTGCCACCAAACTTCTATCTCTCACTTCCTCCTTCAGCCTCACTCAATGGTTTTCTGCAGCCACTCACAAACATGGCCACACACTAGACCTCATCTTCACCCGCCTCTGCTCCCTATTTAACCTCTCTAACTCACCTCTTCCTCTTTCTGACCACAACCTACTTACATTCTCTTCCCTCTCCTCCCAGGTCCACAATCCCCACCCACAAACTTGCACATACTCGCAGAAATCTTAAACATCTCAATCTACACTCACTGTCTGAATCCCTCCTCCCTCTTACAGACATAATTTCCCTACACAATGCGGATACCGCTGCCGCTCTATATAACACCACAATAGCTGCAGCTCTGGAATCGGTCGCCCCTCTCACACATACCAAAGCTCGCAAAATCAACAGACAGCCCTGGCACACCAGCCTGACCAAAGAACTGAGGCGAGCTTCCAGGGCTGCTGAGCGGAGATGGAAAAGATCCCACTCCAATGAGGAATTCATCACATTCAAACAGTCCCTCACTACTTTCAAGACCACACTCGCTGCAGCAAAACAAACCTACTTCTCATCTCTCATATCCTCCCTGTCTCACTACCCTAAACAGTTATTCAACACCTTCAATTCTCTTCTCCGCCCCCCAGCACCTCCTACCTCCCCCCCCATCTCAGTTGAAGACTTTGCCTCATTTTTCAAGGAGAAGATTGATAACATTAGACACAGTTTTGGTCAACAACCCCCAGAGCCCTACCTCCTTGCTGCCCTGCTCTCCTCCTCCAAAATCAACTTCACCACCATTACAGAAGATCGACTCTCCACTCTACTCTGAAGATCACATCTCACTACTTATGCACTTGACCCAATCCCATCCCACTTCATCCCAAACCTCACCACAGTCTTCATCCCAACCCTAACCGATCTTTTCAACCTATCACTAACAACTGGTGTTCTCCCCTCAAGCTTTAAACATGCCTCAATCACACCTATCCTCAAAAAGCCCTCTCTTGACCCATCCTCTGTATCTAGTTATCGCTCTATATCACTTCTCCCCTATGCCTCAAAACTACTGGAACAACACGTCCATCTTGAACTGTCCTCCCACCTCTCTTCTTGCTCCCTCCTCGACAACTTACAATCTGGCTTCCGGCCACACCACTCCATTGAAACTGCCCTAACTAAGGTCACCAATGACCTATTAACTGCCAAAGGCCAAGTGACACTAATCTGTTCTCATCCTCCTGGACCTGTCCTCTGCCTTTGAAACAGTGGACCATTCCCTATTACTACAGAGCCTCTCAACTCTTGGTATCACAGACTTGGCCCTATCTTGGATCGCGTCATACCTAACAGACCGGACGTTCAGCGTCTCCCACTCGCACACCTCACCATGCTCCCTATCCGTCGGAGTCCCACAAGGTTCAGTCCTAGGGCCCCTGCTCTTCTCGATTTACACCTTCGGCCTCGGACAGCTCACAGAATCTCATGGCTTTGAATATCACTTCTATGCTGATGACACACAGATCTACACCTCTGGACCAGATATCACCTCCCTACTGTATTTCATCCTTCTTCTCCGCTACATTCCTAAAACTTAATATGGAGAAAACAGAATTCATCATCTTTCCCCATCTCACACAACCCCTCCAATGGACCTATCCATTAAAGTAAACAACTGCGCACTCTCTCCAGTCCCACAAGCTCGCTGCCTCGGGTTATCCTTGACACTGATCTCTCTTTTAAACCACATATCCAAGCCCTCTCCACCTCCTGTCGACTTCAACTCAAAAATATTTCACGGATCCGTACATTCCTCAACCAAGAATCTGCAAAAACCCTAGTCCATGCCCTCATCATCTCCCGCCTCGACTACTGCAACCTCCTGCTCTGTGGCCTCCCCTCTAACACTCTCGTACCCCTCCAATCTATTCTAAACTCTGCTGCCCGGCTAATCCACCTGTCCCCCCGCTATTCCCCGGCCTCTCCCCTCTGTCAATCCCTGCACTGGCTCCCCATTACACAAAGACTCCAGTTCAAAACCCTAATCAAGACAAACAAAGCCATCCACAACCTGAGTCCTCCATACATCTGTGACCTCGTCTCCCGGTACTTACCTGCATGCAACCTTCGATCCTCACAAGATCTCCTTCTCTCCTCCCCTCTTATCTCCTCTTCCCACAATCGCATACAGGATTTCTCCCACGCATCCCCCCTACTCTGGAACTCTCTACCACAACATATCAGACTCTTGCCTACCATGGAAACCTTCAAAAAGAACCTGAAGACCAACCTCTTCCGACAAGCCTACAACCAGCAGTAACCACCGATCCACAAAACCGCTGCACGACCAGCTCTACCCTCGCCTTCTGTATCCTCACCCATCCCATGAAGATTGTGAGCCCTCGCGGGCAGGGTCCTCTCTCATCCTGTACCAGTCGTAACTTGTATTATCTAAGATTACTGTACTTGTATTTATTATGTATACCCCACCTCACATGTAAAGCGCCATGGAATAAATGGCGCTATAATAATAATAATAAATAATATTAATAATAACTTGCAGATTCCAGGGGTAAGGTCTCATTCAGACTTCCCTTTTCCACGCATGTGTTCAATCGGTAATGCTAATTTTTTAGCCATGGTGTGAATGCTAACGTTTTTTCTTTGTTAGATTTTTTTTTTCCTGGCCAGAACTATTTTCTATGCATATTTTGGCACAGAATTTGTGTCAAAATCTGTGCGAACATATACTTAGGGATTTGCACTACCAACAAGTTTTTTTAAAAAAAATTCTCCTATTCAAGAACATATAACCAAAGACAACTGGGAAAATTTATTTATAAATTATCTGCTGTAAAGAATGAGGCTCATGCAAAATTTTTACTTTTCACTGTGTGGGAAATTCTACATTATTTTCCATCAACGCAAATCTTGACTACAACGAAGAAAACTGTACAATAAAATGGAAGAGTTCCCACAGGGATAGCCTGCATTGTTATAGTAAAAGTTATTAATAAGGTTGTATAACCGCCACCTATTACTAAAAGCCGATTGTCCCCCACTCCAAGCTGTATACATCTATTAAATAACGGGTATTTAAAAAGGAAATAATTTCAGTTATGAGCAATGAAAAGAAATAAAGAGTGCTAGCTGTGCTTCTAATTACAACTTTTAATCAGTGATGCAGTAGGGACTTGGTATAGTTGAACACAGTAAGATATGTATCGAGAATCATGATTATAATGCTTTAAGACAGGGACTGAGGGATTCAAAAGCAATTATTTTACATGCACTTAAATTTGAAAGTTTATTATTTGCTTGGACTTTAATCGCTCAATGTTTTATGCATTTTAATAATAGATTGCATTGTGTGACACAAGTAAATATCTAGGGGAAGAAAGAGAAACGGGTAATGGAATACACAACAGCACGGTTTACAAAACACAATGATGGCTTATTCTTCATTTAGTGTAACAATCCCCCTGCACATGTAGCATGTCATAAATAGTTACATAACATTTACTAAGCTATGAAATAAACCTTACAAATTCCCTGATGTCACGAGACAAAGTAGGCCAATAACTCCCGATTACCCACGTCATAATTACGTCAGGGAATTTGTGCAGTCCTGCGGGACTTGCTCTCGCTCCAAGCCTTGCTCTCGCTGTAGTGGTGTGTTAATGCCAACACTCCGTTTTTTCTGCCTCTCCCCAGGCTCAAGATGTTCCTGACTTTTTGACTGATTTTTCTGATGTATTTAGCGAAAGTAAATCTGCATGACATTATTGTACTAGGTTTCCCTTGGTTACAGTCTCTTAATCCTGTTTCCTTTCGTTTACTTCTTCCAGGGACATTTAAGATCCTAAAATCTGCATCCTTGCCCCCCCATAGGAGCTATGACTGCGCTATTGAATTAGTGCCTGGTAGTAAATTCCCTAGAGGTCGTGTGATCTCAGGTGTTTTTGCAATTAGTAGAGTTGGTATTTTTTAGGGTTTTTTGGGATTGCAGTAAGTGTCCTTCCTATCCTTTTTCTTTCTAGGCAGATTGGGCCCCAACGTTTGCTCTTAATATTTTCTGTCTGTGTCTGTATTTCCTCTTGTCTAACCGCCATTACATGTTTGGAGGCTTCCTATGTTCTTTGGGGATCTGCTCCGGGGCAGATAGCTTTCCTCTTTCTATCTTTAGATGTAGTTAACCTCTCAGGCTGTGACGAGGCGTCTAGGACCAACGTAGGAATGCTCCACGGCTGCCTTTAGTTGTGGTGGTTAGTCAGGGTACTGCAATCCAGTAGATTCCAACCTCTCTGGTGTATTGCCGTTTTTGCCTGCTCTCCTCAGCTACCAAATCATAACACCTGTCTGCATAGGTATTATAAGGAGGGCACCACCCTTCTCTGAGCCAAAATGGAGACCTGCCCTGTAGGACCATCTCCATAGCTCAAAGACCCATTCATTTGAAGGAAGTCACTTGAAAAGGATGAATAGTCAGAATAGTTTTGGAAGTGTAGCACTCAGTTCACTAATTTTAATCATTTGGTGAGGGCCACATATTTGATTAATGGATTGATATACACCGTAATGTTTGACAAGTGATTCTATATTTCCCATTCATTGACTGCTGCAGGGAAAACAACTGGTTGTCCACATATTTTCCAGAAAAAAAATCAACTCTTTGTAGGGGGTCCTCATTTGAATGGAGTGATCTCTGAAAAAGGCAATCCTTTGGCAACCTCCATGGTTAATAAAACATCCTGCAGTGACATGCCTTCACATCAGCTGTTCAGAAAGTTTCCCAAGTAACCATCCCATGAGGCAGGTTGACATGACATGGATTAAAAGTGCATCAAAAACTGTGACCGTACTCTATGTTAAAACTGTGCAAAAAATTTACATAGACATTTTTTACAGATTGACCTTTGGTAAGACATTGCATTCATGACAATATTCTCTGGTAACCTAAAAACCATGGCTAGTTGGGGACTGAAGTTATACATTTCACAAGAGGCTAGTTATATTAGCAATTCAGACATATTGTCTCAACAGAAAATTACTTATTGACTATTAGATTCTATGATTTCACCAGGTCTCAATACAAATACTTAAAACTTGGCATTGAAAAGTCCACATAGCATTGCAAAGTCCACATAATGTGTACCTTACAGTCACCATTTCAGTTTGGCCTCATTTAGACATCCGGTGTTTTACTTTTTTTATTTTCTCGTTAGCCAATAAAGGTAGCACTCCTAGAATACTTGTATGTGATCTCCATCAGTTGGTCAGTAATGGCGTGTGGGATGACCTGCTAAGCTTTCCCAGGTCAAGCCAATTCAGGAAAATAGATAGATCAAGTACATGAAACACTGACATCTGAATGAAACCTTACTGTGTTATGAAGCACATACTGCATCTGCACAATGCTAAAAAATCTAGTGTCCCCAACTATATAGTGCACTTTACAGCTGCCAATCTATATACAGTATAAGTTTCTTGTGTACACATAGTGCCATGAAAAAAATATTCATACCAGTGGAACTTTTAAAATATTCAGAAAACCATCATTTCCACATGCACACATATATCTTTAAATGTTGTTAAAGAATAGGTTAACCCCTAAGTGACAGAGCCATTTTGCAACTTAATGACCAGGCCAATTTTTACAGTTCTGACCACTGTCACTTTATGAGGCTATAATTCTGGAACGCTTCAACGGAACCCGCTGATTCTGAAATTGTTTTTTTCGTGACATATTGTACTTCATGCTGATGGTAAAATTTACTCAATATGACTTGTGTTTGTTTATGAAAAAATCGGAAATATGGCGAAAATTTAGAAAATTTTGCAATTTTCAAACTTTAAGTTTTTATGCCCTTAAATCAGAGAGATATGTCACACAAATTACTTAATAAGTAACATTTCCCACATGTCTACTTTACATCAGCACAATTTTGAAAACAATTTTTTTTGTTAGGAAGTTACAAGGGTTAAAAGTTGACCAGCGATTTCTCATTTATACAACAAAATTTACAAAACCATTTTTTTAGGGACCATATCACATTTAAAGTCACTTTGAGGGTGTATATTATTATTATACATTTATATAGCGCCATTTATTCCATGGCACTTTACATATGAAAAGGGAAAATGTAGACAGGTACAATAAACATGTGCTAGACAAGGGACACACAAGTACAGAAGGAGAGAGGACCCTGCCCGCGAGGGCTCACAGTCTACAGGGTACATGACAGAAAATACCCAAAAGTGACACCATTCTAAAAACTGGAATGCTCAAGGTGCTCAAAACCACATTCAAGAAGTTAATTAACCTTCTATGTGCTTCACAGGAACTGAAGCAATGTGGAAGGAAAAAATTAACATTAACTTTTTTTTACAAAAAATTTAATTCAGAACCAATTTTTTTTATTTTCACAAGTGTTAGAGGAGAAAATGAACCATAAAATTTGTTGTGCAATTTCTCCTGAATACGCAGAAACCCTATATGTGGGGGTATACCACTGTTTGGGCAGATGGCAGAGCTCGGAAGGGAAGGAGCGCCATTTGACATTTCCACTGCAGAATTGGCTGGAACTGAGATCAGACGACATGTTGTTTTTGGAGAGCCCATGATGTGCCTAAGCAGTGGAAACCCCCACAAGTGACACCAGTTTGGAAACTAGACCTCCTAAGGAACATACAGTATCTAGATGTGTGGTGAGCACTTTGAACCCCGAAGTGCTTCACAGAAGTTAATAACGTAGAGCCATAAAAATAATAAATCATATTTTTTCACAAAAATTATCTTTTCAACCCCAATTTTTTATTTTACCAAGGGTATCAAGAGAAATTGGACCCCAAAAGTTGTTGTGCAATTTTTACTGAGTATGCTGATACCCCATAAGTGAGGGTAAACATATGTTTGGGTGCATGGCAGAGCTTCGAAGGGAAGGTGCGCCGTTTGAATTTTTCAATGCAGAATTGGCTGGAATTGAGATTGGATGCCATGTCGCGATTGGAGAGCCCCTGATGTGCCTAAACAGTGGAAATCCCCACAAGTGACACCATATTGGAAACTAGACCCCTTAAGGAACTTATCTAGATGTGTGGTGAGCACCTTGAACTCCCAAGTGCTTCACAGAAGTTTATAACATAGAGCCATGAAAATAAAAAATATTTTTTTCCCCCAAAATTTTTATTTTTACAAGGGTAACAGGAGAAATTAGATACGCAAACTTGTTATGCAATTTGTCCTGAGTATGCCGATATCCATATGTGGGGGTAAACCACTGTTTGGGCACATGGCAGAGCTCAGACGCGAGGGAGCACCCTTTGACTGATTTAACGCAAAATTGGCTGGAATCAATGGTGGGCGCCATGTCGCATTTGGAGACCTCCTGATGTAACTAAACAGAGGAAACCCCGTAATTCCAAATCCAACCCTAACCCCACCACACCCCTAACCCTAATCCCAACCCTAACCCTAATCACAACCCTAACCCCAACACACCCCTAACCCTAATCCCAACCCACCCCTAACCCTAATCCCAACCCTAACCACAAACCTAATCCCAACCCTAACCATAACCCTAACCACAAACCTAATCCCAATCATAATCCCAACCCTAACCCTAAAACTTTAGCCCAACTCACTTTAGTCTAACACTAACCCTAAAACTTTAGCACAACTTACTTTAGACTAACCCTAAAACTTTAGTTCAACTCACTTTAGCCTAACCCTAACCCTAAAACTTTACCCAACTCACTTTAGCCTAACGCTAACCCTAACCCTAAAACTTTAGTCCAACTCACTTTAGCCTAACTCTAACCCTAACCATAAAACTTTAGCCCAACTCACTTTAGCCCAACGCTAACCCTAACCCTAAAACTTTAGCCCAACTCACTTTAGCCTAACCCTAATGGAAAAATGGAAATAAATATATTTTCTTTATTTTATTATTTTTTCTACCTAAGGGTGTGATAAAGGGGGAGTTTATTTACTATTTTTTTATTTTGATCACTGTGATAGCTTTTATCACAGTAACCAAAATGAACCAATAGAAAAAATCTTCCTATTGTTGCCGGGGGCCGGCCGGCAGATCGCGGCTGGTGCACTGCGCATGCGCACGCCATTTTCTGACGGGAAGAAGATGGCGGCACCCACCGGAGGAAGCAGGAGCGCCCGAGGAGCACCAGGAGGTACAGGGAGGGATCGGGACCCTATTTCTTTCTCCTCTGATGTGCGATCACATCAGAGGAGAGAGAAATTAGATGGCACATCAGATTTTTTTTTTGCAGTCGGAAGAAACTGACCCGAATCATGTTCTCTGGGGGTCTCGGCTATCCACGGCAGCCGAGACCCCAGAGAAAATCGCTCCCGCCCCCCAGCTGATTGCGGCGGATGTGCCCTCCATTTTCTGACCGGAAGAAGATGGCGGCGCCCACCAGAGGAGGCATGAGGGCCCGAGGACAACCGGGAGGTACGAGGGGGGGATCGCGGACCTTATTTCTCTCTCCTCTGATGTGAGATCACATCAGAGGAGAGAGAAATTAAATGGCACATTGGATTTTTTATTTTTTTTTGCGGTCGCCGTTATATGGTTAATAACAGCGATCGCAACCCCAGGGTCGGTAAAAACCAACCTGAATCATGTTCTCTGGGGTTTCGGCTACTCCTGGCAGCCTAGACCCCGGAGAAAATCCGACTCTGGAGGACACTATACACTTTTTCCACAGCGCCGTTAATGAACGGCGCTGTAGTTTAAGTACTCTTAACTACAGCCTTTAAAAGGCGCATCGGCGGTCGTCAAAGGGTTAAAAAAAAATGTCATAGCTGTATTGCTTCAGTTATACTGCATAGATTGTTTTACTTTCTAATATAGTCTGTCAACGATGCCCTGGAAACATTAGTTAGCAGCTGATAAAATTAATTACGGTTATAAATGTAATCTGATTAAATTCGTCACTACAAAAGAACTGAGAAAAAATTATGCAGCTCTCATTTACTATCCAAAACCTGTTATTCTCTTCAGATGTCTCAATTACATGACAATATGAAACAAAGCCAACTCTCTTGACTCGTTCTAACAGTGCCCAAGTGATTCTTGGCATGTGTCTCTGGTCCCTCGAGTGTTCTAATTAGCTAAGATCTCCTCAATTGTTTTAGCTATAATTAGCAGGCATATAAAAGTAATGACGTATTGCACAATGGCAGTGAACAGTAATTAACTTTTTTGTTCCTATCGATGTTCCAAGCGGAGCTACCCCACAACACACTTCCTCAGGCACTGATGCTTAATTCAGTGCTCATTACACAGAAGGCGCGCTATATCTTGGCACGTGGCCATGCTCTACATTCCATGTGTGGAGTGAACCGCTTGGATGGCAGCCAGCATTATTTCAGAAACAAACAACTGTGCCATGTGCGAGAGACAAGGGAAAAAAAAATTTTGCTGCTGGGGGATCTGGCATATGTGCAGCCTGTTGGGTCTTTTGGTAGCAAAGTGGTTATATTACTCAACATAATAAAGGAGGAAAGTCGTTTACGGTAAAAGAAACAGACTGCAGCAATTCATACAAATGAATGTAAATGAGGCTTTTGAGATTTTCCATTCATGTTATCAATGAATTAGTCAGTGTCTTCTTAACTAAATGACAGTTCTACAACCATCCATTAATCGGTAAAAAGATAAAGAACAAATAAAGAAAAAAAGCACAACAATGTGTAGAGTTTTATGATAGAAGACAGACGATGCTGTGAACCAAAACAGCGAATACAACTTGTGGCCTGTTACTACACAGGTATGTGTACCAAACGACTCACTCTACATTAGAATTTCCTAAGACAATGGCCCCAATTCATCAAACAGTTTGGTCCAGAATTTTTGGGAATTGTACAACTTTTTGGCACGAGTCCTGCTCAAAAATGTGACTGATTACAATTGAAGGAAACATGAATGCGGCCAAGTACAGAGATATCCTGGATGAAAACCTATTTGAGAGTGCTCTGGACCTCAAGCTTGGCCGGCTGTTCACCTTCCAACAAGACAATGACCCTAAGCACACAGCTAAAATAACAAAGGAGTGGCTTCAGAACAACTCTATAACCATTCTTGACTGGCACAGCCAGAGCCATGACCTAAACCCAATTGAGCATATCTGTAGAGAACTGAAAATGGCTGTCCACCAACGTTCACCATCCAACTGGAGAGGATCTGCAAGGAAGAATGGCAGAGGATTCCCAAATCCAGGTGTGAAAAACTTGTTGCATCATTCCCAAGATGACTCATGGCTGTACTAGCTCAAGAGGGTGCTTCTACTCAATACTGAGCAAAGTGTCTGAATACTTGTGACCATGTGATATTTCTGTTTTTCTTTTTTAATAAATTTGCAAACATTTATGGTTTTTTTCAGTCAAGTTGGGGTGCAGAGTGTACATTAATGAGAGAAAAATGAAGTTTTTTGAATTTACCAACTGGCTGCAATGAAACAAAGAGTGAAAAATTTAAAGGGGTCTGAATACTTT
>JARQOD010000006.1:379599004-379636552 GCA_033576555.1 Oophaga sylvatica | reverse complement strand
AATTGTGGAACTTTACCCGGCTTTTCCCACTTGCCCTGTAGCGGTGGCATTTGGGGTTCATATCTGTGGGGTTGATGTCACCTTTGTATTGTCAGGTGACATCAAGCCCATGAGTTAGTAATGGAGAGGCAGCTATAAGACACCTATCCATTACTAATCCTATAGTTACATGGTAAAAAAAAAACACACAGCAAGAAAAAGGTATTTTAATTTAAATAATGACACAGACTTCTTTAATAGATCTTAATTAAACCATACTTACTGCATCGCCTACTCCATCAATGCCCTTGTCTCCTGGAAGAGAATTAAAATAAAAAAGCAACCACATCTTTACCTGTCGGCCAAGAAGATATATAGTACATACTGTCCCACGACGAGTCCAGCTCTGCTACATCTGGATGCCTTTTACTGAACGGTGGCCTTATGCCACCCTTCAGCCTGACATCCAGAACACAGCTGAGCTTGAAGCTGATGACCAGAGAATATAACGCTGTCCCAGCGGTCACATGCACTGCGGTTCTCATGATCACCTGATCGTGAGAACTTGGCTAGTTACCAGAGATAACCCCATCCCCAGTGGTCACGTGCACGACAGTTCTCGTGATCAGCTGCTGATTGCGAAAAAACTGCAGTGTACGTGTACTTCCGGCTAAAACAAGGTACGCCATTATTTAAATTAGTACACATGCGTACTAAGCTGCGTTCCCGCCCTTAATATGCATGTGACTAGAAAGATAATGCAGTTTTACCACATCTCATGAAAGTGTACGGGTAATTTAAGCAGCGGAGACTGAGCGTCTCCGCTACATAAATAGACATGCAGCAGTCTGGAAAGACGCGCGCATGTCCGTCTCCGCAGGGAAGCCAGAGACGTCTATGCACGCATAGTGGGCATAGGTTCTCTTGAAATCCCATCCACTATGCTGTAACATCTGTCCGCTACGGGTTGGACGCTGCGGATGTACGCAGTGTCCAACCCGCAGCTTTTACTCACCGTGGGAACATACCCTTACGGAGAATGACCATGCCTGTAGGCACCTCATCCACATTAACAGGGAAATGAGGAACTCTTCAGTTAGAAAGCTCTACTAGCCAACTGTTAATGGGATTGTATAGAATATCAAATCAAGATGACAAAAACTACTTTAATGTGAAATCCTCTTTATATCACATGTACTTAGAACTGCTTTAAAAGGAATCTGCTTGACTGAAAGCTCCTTTTGATTAAAATCACACATATCTAGAGGCTGTTAGACAAGCAGGAGGGGGACAGACTTGGCCATGTAAAGGTATTGCAGGACTTGTCTCTGAAAGCACTCCATGCTGACTGATTTCCTTTAAGAACAGGTGTATGTACTGTTCCTAATGCATGGTTAAGTACATGGTAGGAAAACCATGTACTTAACCATGCATTAGGAACAGTACATACACACATACATACACATACACAGTTTTCCTACCTCACTAGTAGATTCTGTCACATGCTGTTGCAGGGCACCAACATGTTTCTCCAGACACTTCATAGTATCCTTGAGGGATAGGTATTTTTTCTTATACTGTTCTAGAGCAGACTCTGATGCTCTAGCCTTATTCTGAACTTTCAATATGTTTTGCTCCAACGATTGGACTTGTTGTTGTAGATGTTCCATGTCTGAATTTTGTTTATTTACAGTTTCTTCTTGAGTGGTGATCTAGAAGCAGAAAAGTAGAAATGTTTTAGTCATAAACTCACATTTTATGCATACACCTTTATTCTAGAAAACAATAGAACACTATGGGGCTGATTACTTAAAGGGAGTCTGTCAGGTGACTTTTTTTTCACAGCATACTAATAGTATACTGAAATAGGGCTTGGGTAGCCCTTTTAGAATTTGTAAAGCTTATTGCTGTACCTTGCCCCATTGTCTTGCTGTAAGCTCAGGACAATTCAGAGTCACGTGCCGGCTAGTCAAACGTATGTAAATCAAACTAAATATTCACCCCCTACCCCTGAAAGCCTCTCTGTGCCAACATTAGTGGTAGTTAGGGTGCAATCAAATTACCGTATTACTGGAGCGAGGATCACATGACAATCCTCAGACTGGCCGTCGGCCATTTTGAGCTAAGTGTGACAGCTGCATAGAAATACATGCTGTCAAACTTGGGTCAGGAGAGTCACTGAGCACTTAGAGGAAAAACAACATTCAGCTTGTTATCAGTGCACGCTCAAAAGACTGCATCGCTGATGGTATGGAGCTGCATTACTGCCTATGGCATGGGCAACTTACACATCTTGAAAGGCACTATCAATGCTTAGGATTTAGGACAACATATGCTCCCATCCAGACGTTTATTTCATGCAAGACCTTGAATATTTCAGCAAGACAATGCAAAACCACATACTGCACCCATCACAACAGCATGGCTTTGCAAAAGAAAAAAATCAGGGGATGAATTGGCCTCCCGAAGTTTAGACCTTTCACCAACAGAAAATATTTGACACCTTATGAAACAAAAAATTCAGCAAAGACGACCCAAAACTGTGGAACAGCTAGAATTCTACATCAAACAAGAATGGGAAAACATTCCTCTCGCAAAACTCCACAATTGGTCTTTTCACCTTGGTGCACATTTGTAAAAAATGCTCCATAAATGTGTCCTAAAAGTTTTCCCTCTATTTCTAAGCCACAAAATCAGTAAACCATGCAGCAATTAACTATAGGAAAGCCATAGAACTTTTAGGAAGCACTTTTTAGCTGCCTCTCAAACTCTCTACACATTCTCCAAATGCTAGGTTGGATCCAATCCTACTGGAAATAAACTTGTTTTAAAGGAAGCTTAATATGTCCGAACAAGTGTGCATTATCTACATATATATTTCATGTCAAATCTTTACATATTCTTATACCATGTTAATATAAAAATATAAAAATGCATGCTTGGCTCATTACCTTCTTTTTGGCATCTTGGTACATGAGTTCGGCACGCTCTAAGTCTTCTTCAAGAGATTGCATTTTATCCTTGGACTCTTGCATTTTCAGAAGATCTGCTTGATGTTCTGTAGATTCAGAGATCAGATCTTTTTGCATGAGGGAAGCCTTTTGGTTCCACCTTTCTAAGTCAGCAGTGTGAGAACGTTTGACTTGATCTAGATCGCTCTGAAGTTTCTCTACAATCATCACGTAGTTCTGGATCTGAAATAGAGAATAGCACACTTTCTTATATCTGTAAATGCTTTAGTGCCTTCAAATTATTCTACCAATTAGGAAGAACTAACCATTGATCAGCTGCCCTTTTTAATCAATTTACTTGATCCTAACCACTAATAAAAGAGGTTATTAATGTTATAGTAGCCTTAGTAAAAATTACACTAATAATAAAAAACAATGTCAATGTAAAGGATGATCATAAAAAGGTATTAGAAAAAAATGCTTTCAAAAACTAATGCCATGCCTGCCCACAGTTTGTATATAGTATTGCAACTCAGTATTATTGTCATCAATGTAGCTGAGCTTCCCTAGAGTCAAAATGCATGTGAAGGTGTGGCGCGGTTTCTGAAATAATGCAATTGAAGTATTCCTGATCCTAAACTACCATTGTAATTATTACCGTAATGGCTATTGCACTAACCCAACAGATGATAAAGTGGTTTTCTCAGTAAAAAAAGAAGGTTATGGTTTGTTTCTTATTTACTGCTAAGAAATGCTGTAATGGTAAAGATCTTGTTCCAAACGTTTCAATATTTGCCCACTTTGCAGACCACAGTGCCCATAGCGATACACTTCTGTCATAGTGATACCTTCTGTTAATCCCTTCACTGGCTCTCCATTACCCAGAGACTCAAGTTCAAAACCCTAACCATGACAAACAAAGCCATCCACAACCTGTCTCCTCCATAAATCTGTGACATGGTCTCCCGGTACTTACCTGCACGCAACCTCTGATCCTCACAAGATCTCCTTCTCCACTCCCCTCTTCCCACAATCGCATACAAAATTTCTCACGTGCATCCCCCCTACTCTGGAACTCTCTACCCCAAGATATCAGACTCTTGCCTACCATGGAAATCTTCAAAAGAAACCTGGAGATCTACTTCTTCCGACAAGCCTAAAACCTGCAGTAACCACCAAACCGCTACACAACCAGCTCTACCCTCACCAACTGTATCCTTACCCATCCCTTGTAGACTGTGAGCCCTAATGGGCAGGGTCCTCTCTCCTCCTGTACCAGTTGTGACTTTATTGTTTAAGATTATTGTACTTGTTTTTTATTATGTACACCCCTTTTCACATGTTAAGTGGCATGGAATAAATGGCGCTATAATAAATAACAATAGTAATAATAATACACTTTAGAACATCGTTCTGATTAGTGGCAAATCTTTTTGGAACTCTTGGAGTTTGCAAACCGAGCATGATAAAATAATATGTAACCTATATATATCAGGGATGAAAATCGGTCTAAAGGGTATGCCACACTAAACAATATCGCTAACGGGATCGCTAAAAAGTCACTATTTAGCGATCCGTTAGCGATATTGTTCAGTGCGGCAGCTTCCAGCGACGAGCTTCCTGCTGTGATCTCGCTCGTCGCTGGATCGTTCCGGACCCTATTTCATCGCTGGCGCTCCCGCTGGGTAAGTATCTAATCGCTGTGTGGCACCTTTTCTTAGCGATTTAGCGGTACTTTGTACCGCTAAAGTCGTTAAAAAGATCGCTAACGGCGATAGCGTCGTTAACTATATCGCTAAATGTGGCCGCATTTAGCGATTAGAAACAATCCGCTAGCGATCGCATTAGTATGCGTCGTTATCGTGATCGCTAGCGGGATTGTTTAGTGTGGCAGTACCTTAACAGTGGTAACATTAAGGCAAACAAAGACAACTAGTGAGCAAGATATTAGCATCGAGCTAGACAAATACTGTTTAATATGCAGTAGGGAAAACTGGATGTGCATGCCATTAAATAGAAAGGAAGGATGAGATCATGGGGAGTTATGTTGCATATATTACCACACGGACGCACACAAGAGATCAGACTATAAAGGCAAAGGCGGAAGGACACGAAAGAGGACTTTTCTGTTCATCAGATTTAGAAAGGCACATAAAGCTTATTGTTTAGTTACTAATTTTTATCTAAGAGGAGCTGATTAAATACCCATCTGCTTATTCTAAGCAGTTCAGCACATTTTTGTCATTGCTTTCAATTTGACTTGTAAAATCACCTTAATTTGTTATGCAGCTTGATATCGCAAGCCAAAAGCCAACATTTGTCAAGTTAAGTTCCTTGAATATTTGGGAAATAGCTAGGATAAAGTTTGGGAATATAGATTGTGTATATATACCCAGAATCTACTGGTACTAATCGCTGGTACAAAACTGTTCTTTACAAGTCCACAATCAAATTGAAATACCTGATTATAAGACAAGACATAGGAGTCGGTAATAGTATTTCAATTATAGACTGTAAGGGCCTATTAACTAGAACCCTGCCAAATCCAACCAAATGTTTCAATGGGCATTTATTACATATTTTTGTCAGAAAATGCAACATTTTTAACTAATAATGAGCTTATAAACCCATTTTACCTATGGGATATGAAGTACAGTGGCACGTAAAAGTTTGGGCGCCCTGGTCAAAATTACTATTATTGTGAACAGTTAAGCAGGTTGAACATGAAATGATCTCTAAAAGATCAGAGGAGGACACTTTTTTTCTCTAGCAAGATGGCGCCACCGGAGCATGTGTAGTAGCAGCTATTGGATCACCCCTATATACACCGATAGCTGGCACTGCGCAGGAGCGGCAGGCCGCATTTTCAAATGGATTTTTTTTTTAAATATCAGGATAACCTCAATAATAATAATTATGCACATTACACATGCGATTATGCTGCAGCGCAGGCGCCATTTATTTTAGTAGGTATATATAATATTCATTATGTGAACTAGGGAGTAGGTCAGTGAGGATCAGTGACCTGTCAGCAATCTTCATTATGAATACCTAATCGAGCACCACATGAAGACCCCCACAGGCCGCCCGGGCACAAGCATATCATTACTCAAACTGAAAACAAAGATTACACAAAAACCACAAGATGGATTTCATCACCAAGGTATCATTTTAATCAGCATAACGGCACCAACTTGACATTGTCTGTAGGTTACTGAGCACCATCCTACTGACAGGTTCACTTTAAAATATTAGCTGAAACACTTTTTCTTTCTGGAAAAACTTTTCTGTAAACCATATTTCTGGTGTAAACGCTGTAGTCTTTATCTAAGTTGCCTTGCTTGTCAGTAACAAAAACTTTGACCTTTACTTGCTGGAAGGATTTTTTCCTGAAAAGGCCGCATAAGTTGGCCATGGCTGAAGCTGGAGATGGCAATCAGTGTATATGCCAACTGAATCCAGTGTTTGCCCTTGACTTTTGTGTATGGTCAAAGCATAAGCAAGTCTTAATGGAAACTGTTTTCGTTTTAAAGTAAAAGGAAGATAAGGGTCGCTTGGTGCCAGAATAACTATGGGAATGAATACCCTTGTACCTTTAAAGGGAATCTGTCACCCCAAAATTGCCATATCAGATAAAGATATGGCTGAATACAGCGTCCCATAACAAAGCTATCTGTGTTTTCCTTATATTCTGATACCCCCGTTTTCATATATAAATACCTTTGCAAACTTCGTTTTTGTGGTGTCAATCAGGGCGGTCAGGTCAGGAGGGCGGCGGTTTCCATGTCCTCCCCGCCCCTCGTAATTTTGCGTATCGCTGCGTTATTTTCACGCAATTGCGCAATTCGAAATTCTGGGGGTCACGTGCCGCACACCACATATGTGGCTGCTCTGTGCGCACAGTACCTGTGATGAGGTCACAGGGGGAGGAATCAGGGTCATGTGCTGCACTCCACATATATGGCTGCTCTGTGCGCACAGGACCTGTGATGAGGTCACAGGGGGAGGAGTCAGGGTCATGTGCCGCACTCCACATATATAGCTGCTCTGTGCACACAGGACCTGTGATGAGGTCACAGGGGGAGGAGTCAGAGTTACATGACACACACCACATATATGGCTGCTGTGTGCGCACAGGACCTGTGATGAGGTCACAGGGGGAGGTGTCACATGCGCAGGGCACAATTTTGAATCGCACAATTGCGGGAACCGAACGCCGTCTGTGCTATTCACAGACGGCGATACGCAACAGAAGACGAGGAGCGGGGGCGGGGGAGGACATGGAAACCGCCGCCCTTCTGACCTTACCGCCCTGATTGACACCACAAAAACGAAGTTTGCAAAGGTATTTATATATGAAAACGGGGGTATCAGAATATAAGGAAAACACAGATAGCTTTGTTATGGGACGCTGTATTCAGCCATATCTTTATCTGATATGGCAATTTTGGGGTGACAGATTCCCTTTAAATGATCCAGTGAGAATTTCACTGTCAATGACTTTTGACATAATTTGCTTTACAACTATTCTGGTGCAAATGCAAAGACCTCTTGTCAAGTTAAGCTTTCTTAACAGAATGACTACTGCACCAACTTTCAAATTTAGTCTATGAGAAGGCATACCACCAGGATTTAATCTTTTTAAGAATTGCATTGGATAGTTTTGCTGCTTCCTCAGCATTTGCAGTGTCTTGCTGAATTGAATCAATGCTGGTGTAGCATTTCAATTCAGACTGAACTCATCTAAGAACATTTTGATTCAGTAAATGTGAATGTTGTTTTACAGTTAGGATTGCACTGCAATGCTTTCTCTTCCAGTTGAATAACTTGAGGAAAAACAGCATTAATACATCTATTTTCAATGCACACAGAAAGAATTTCAAAGATACCTTTCTCTAGTCCTGGTTCTTGAAGTTTCCCATCTCCAAGCTTTAAAAGCTATTGGAAAAAACCTTAATGTTCTTGAGGGACATTGTTCTCATTGGTGCGCATTTTTCGTCCAAATTGAGGACTTCAATATTCCTCCAACAATTGCTGTTCTTCATGTATGTTCAAATTATTTCAGTTCTGCTGCCATGTGGTACAACAGGAGGGATTTGTCAGGAGGGATTTGTCGAAAATCACCACCAAAAAGAAAGACCGCACTTCCAAACGTTTTTTGGAGGGAAAGTTTGCATCTTCAGCCATGAGTTATTTGTACAATGTGTCAACTGCATTTACATCATGAGCTAGAGCCATACAGTGGTGGCCAAAAGTATTGGCACCCTGCAATTCTGTCAGATAATACTCAGTTTCTTCCTGAAAATGATTGCAATCACAAATTATTTGCTATTTTTATCTTCATTTAATTTGCTTGCAAGGAAAAAACACAAAAGAGAATGAAGCAAAAATCAAATCCTTGATCATTTCACACAAAACTCCAAAAATGGGCCAGACAAAAAGTATTGGCACCCTCAAACTAATACTTGGTTGCACAACCTTTAGCCAAAATAACTGTGAACAACCGCTTCCGGGAACCATCAATGAGTTTCTTACAATGCTCTGCTGGAATTGTAGACCATTCTTCTTTGGCAAACTGCTCCAGGTCCCTGATATTTGAAGGGTGCCTTCTCCAACCTGCATTTTGAGATCTCGCCACAGGTGTTCTATGGGATTCAGGTCTGGACTCATTGCTGGCCACCTTAGAAGTCTCCAGTGCTTTCTCTCAAACCATTTTATAGTGCTTTTGGAAGTGTGTTTTGAGTCGTTGTCCTGCTGGAAGACCCATGACCTCTGAGGGAGACCCAGCTTTCTCACACTGGGCTCTACATTATGCTGCAAAATTTGTTAGTAGTCTTCAGACTTCATAATGCCATGCACACGGTTAAGCAGTCCAGTGCCAGAGGCAGCAAAGCAACCCAAAAACATCAGGGAACCTCCGCCATGTTTGACTGTAGGGACCGTGTTCTTTTCTTTGAATGCCTCTTTTTTTTCCTGTACACTCTATGTTGATGGTTTTTCCCAAAAAGTTTGAATTTTGTCTCATCTGACCAGAGAACATTCTTCCAAAACGTTTTAGGCTTTCTCAGGTAAGTTTTGGCAAACTCCAGCCTGGCTTTTTTATGTCTCGGGGTAAGAAGTGGGGTCTTTCTGGGTAGCCTACCATACAGTCCCTTTTCATTCAGACGCCGACGGATAGTACGGGTTGACACTGTTGTACCCTCGGACTGCAGGGCAGCTTGAACTTGTTTGGATGTTAGTCGAGGTTCTTTATCCACCATCCGCACAATCTTGCGTTGAAATCTCTCGTCAATTTTTCTTTTCCTTCCACATCTAGGGAGGTTAGCCACAGTGCCATGGGCTTTAAACTTCTTGATGACACGGCGCACGGAAGACACAGGAACATTCAGGTCTTTGGAGATGGACTTGAAGCCTTGAGATTGCTCATGCTTCCTCACAATTTGGTTTCTCAAGTCCTCAGACAGTTCTTTGGTCTTCTTTCTTTTCTCCATGCGCAATGTGGTACACACAAGGACAAAGGACAGAGGTTGGGTCAACTTTAATCCATGTTAACTGGCTGCAAGTGTGATTTAGTAATTGCCAACACCTGTTAGGTGCCACAGGTAAGTTACAGGTGCTGGTAATTACACGAATTAGAGAAGCATCACATGATTTTTCAAACAGTGCCAATACTTTTGTCCACTCCCTTTTTTAGGTTTGGTGTGGAATTATATCCAATTTGGCTTTAGGTCAATTCTTTTTGTGTTTTTTCATTGAAGATAATTTAAATGAAGATAATAATACCAAAGAATTTGTGATTGCAATCATTTTCAGGAAGAAACAGAGTATTATCTGACAGAATTGCAGGGGTGCCAATACTTTTGGCCACCACTGTAGAATTTTCATCCCAGATTATTGGCTTGGCGTTTTTCAACTCATTGGCAGTATTGCTGCCATGACGAATAATGCAAATAGACATTTCATTAATTGGTATAGGCAGTTTGAACAGATTAGGTGAAATTCAGCCTCCCTCCAGCAAAACAGCGGCAATACCTGTAAATACACATGGCAAGACTAATTCGTTTTTTGACACAAACGTAACGTGTGACGGTATTATACAGGAATGTTTTTCCACTTCCACCAGGTCTATCAATTAAAAATAGGCGTTTTGGCAAGTTGAGGTTTTCAATTGCTTCCTTGATTTTGTCGAAAGCCTTTCGTTGTCCAGGGTTTAACATTTGGAATTTCTCCTCAAACAAAGCCTTTCCACAACAGGGTGGTAATATTTGCCTGAATAAATTCACTCATCGTACTTGCCAGCAGGAAGTTGTAAGCCAAAATCTTTTAATGGCTTTCCATGTGTCACACACAGACTCAATTTCATGTAATGTCATATAGAAGGCCTTTGCTATATGAGGAAAACGCCTGTAATAGTCTTCCATGAGATTTTTTTTGTGACTTTGAAACAAATGCTGCTGCATTAGATGGCTCACACATGATGAATATAAATGTATACAATTGCCTAAGTTGTATTGGCACTTGATAAGTGGCGGCTCCTGTTAAGCATGTATCCCATCAGTTAACCCTCTTGCTTCTTGGAAAGTAGCATAACGGTTTCCTTTAGTTGTTCTGAGATCCTCAAAATAAGAGAAGGAGAATTCAGAAAAAGTACCGTATTTTTCGGACTATAAGACGCACCGGACCATAAGACGCACCCCAAATTTTGGGGTGAAAATAGCAGAAAAAAAGATTTTTATAATATGGGGGTCTTATTGTCCAAATTTAAGGTATCTTACCTGAGGACTGGCGGTGGTACAGCAGGGTCACAGGAGGCATGGTGCCTTCCTCAGTATAAGTCCGGTCTGGTGTCGGCGGTACTGATGTTCGGTGTGGGCTGTGGGGAGTACACCTAAGCAGGGTCCCTTCCTGCTAAGGTGGGCGACGCCGCGGCCTGGTGTCCACGGGGGGTTGCGGCAGTGGTGTGGCAGAGGTGCGGTGATGCTGATACAGGGTCCCTTCCTCAGGTTAGGTGACGCCGCGGCCTCTATCTGCGCATGAACGGCCTCACACGGCCATTTCCCTGAAGCCCCGGGAAGCAGAGAACTCAATTTGCACACACGCGGCCTCAGGAAGATGGCTGCCGCCACCGAGAAACCCGTGATTAACCCGGTTCTGCTTTCCGTGGACACCGTGCGACGGTTTCACCTCACCTAAGGAAGAGACCCTGCTCAGATGCACACCATACCGCCCACCGCACCTCAGCATCGCTGCACCTCTGCCACCGCCACACCACTGCCGCAATCCCCCGGTAAGCCTGCGTTCAGACTATAAGACGCAACCCCCATTTTCCTCAATATTTTTTGGGAAAAAGTGCATCTTATAGTCCGAAAAATACGGTATTTTTCTCTGTCTAATGGACTACAGGTAAACATTCTGCCAATTGTGGTTTTATGACCTTTGCTACGTGTTTTCCATGTAACATTTCTATTATCCCATGTTTCCACATGATCAGTTTGATTGGCCATTTTATATTCTCCAGAATGCTTCAGGTGCACTTACATATTGAGTTTCCAAGTACCATATATACTCGAGCATAAGCCAACCCAAAAATGAGCCGAGGCACCTAATTTTACCACAAAAAACTGGGAAACCTTATTGACTCGAGTATAAGCCTGGTATGCATAGTCCCCTCAGCCCCATCCTGGTATGCACGGACTCCTCATCCCTTTCCTTGTCTGCATGGCTCCTCATCCCTATCCTTGTATGCAAGGCTCCTCATCCCTATCCTGGTATGCAAGACTCCTCATCCCTATCCTGATATGATTGACCTCCATCCCTATCCTTGTATGCATGGCCCCATCCCTATCCTTGTATGCATTCACCCATCCCCATCCTTGTATACATGACCCCATCCTTGTATGCATGGCTCCATCTCTATCCTTGTATGCAAAGCTCTATCCCTGTCCATGTATGCATGGCCCCATTCTTATCCTATTATGATTGGCCCCCATCAAAAAACAAAAAAATAAACCATTACACTTACCGTCTTGCACTTCCTCGCAGCGTCTTGTTCCTGTGCCAGCAGCTGCTTTATGCTTGTAAGCAGCGAATGGCAGGGACGTCATGCGCTGCTCTCAAGCAGAGCACAGCTTACGGAATACTCACCGCGCCAGACGCCAGAACTATGTGCATGGAGGGCAGTGAGTATTTAGTAGCGCGCACAGTGTCAGCCGCCAGGCGGTCACATGTACCGCTACTTAAGAGAAATTAATATTCACCTATCTTAAGTAGCGGCTCATATGACCGCCCCAGCAGCTGCAGCAGCCGGCGGCTGTGGCTGACACTGTGCGTGCTATTACAGAAAAATTAATATTCGTTGCCAGTGCAGTGAATATTCATTTCTCTTTAGCAGTGGGCACCGGAGTTAGCTGCAGCAGCTGACTCCTACCTCTGTGACCCGCAGTTACGCCGCTGCCCCTCCCTCTCCATGTTCTGGACACCTCACTCGATTATAAGCTGAGGGGGGCGTTTTCAGCATACAAAAAAATGTGCTTGAAAAACTCAGCTTATACTCGAGTATATACGGTACTTTTTTACTTAATCTCATTCAATTGTCACTTCTTGTTCTGTGGAGACAGTAACAAATTTGATATTTGCACAATCATGCCCTTTGTAAACGTATTTGAATAAATATTTTACACTTTGTATGGAACTGCAAAGCTCTACGTTTATTTGTGCATTGTATTTCAAAGAAAGATAAGAGTTGTAATGTACAACTCATCTGTTATCAACCCTTTTCCTATCACGTTCAAAGTTGTCATCGCCCAGTCTTTGGTATTTAGGGTATCCATTTACATTGCCATTAGTTTTGGAACAGAAATCCTTGGAAAAGCCTTTGCTACAGTTCCCATCATCCATACATGGTTCATTTGGATTCAGTGGACCACATGGACCCTGTATAATGCAAGATTGTACAGTTTCATAAAGCCACAGAAGAGTGTCTTTGTGTGGGAGCTTCGCACAAACAATGTTGTCAATTTTTTCTTTCTCCCTTGTCTTGTATTCCAGGTCCATAAATAACAATATGTGTGCAAAAGGGAGCCCTCTTTTTTGGAACTCTACTACATACACTATACCATAAACACGTCCAATTATGTGGTATCTGGTTAAGTCTCCAAATAGCAATTTTAGTTTCATGTTAAATACTCATGCTACTAAATCGGGCCTGTCACATGGTTGCTGACTGGGAACTAAGTTTTCCCTGATTTCCGTCCATTTTGGACTGCAAGTGACTTTTACAAATAGGTTAGTTTTGCCATATTTCTTGACCATTGCCATGGTATCTTGGTAGTTCTGTGCCATATTTCTTGGACTTCCCTGGAAAGTTGAGGGCAATATTACTTTTTTCCCAGGTAGGATATCTACATCTTTGAAATAGTGTTTGTTCACTAATCACTGAAGAACATCATATTCGTCAGCTCTTACGGTACTTAGATTTTTGCACACCCAATTCAAATGGTTTGCCTCAGTTTTACAGTAGGCCAATAGACCAACTGTAAATTGGTGTTAGCTTTCCTGCATTAAGGAACTGGTTAGAAGTACCATCAAGAATGGCAACGTGGTATGAATACCACTGAAGTTGAGCCACCCAGAATACCCGTAAGGGAAAAGCAAAGGGTAGCACATTGGGTCACAGACTTTAATCAGGATAGATATATTTTGTAAAATCACACTTTTAGGATGAATTGTAATGTCATGGTTTTCGGGGGGTGCAACATCTGCATTGTGGAAAATGACAGCAATTTCCCCTCTGGCAGTTGGAGCGTTGATTCGGCCGGGGTGCACATTATTTCCTTTTTCACTCAAGAAAATCATATTATATTCAATTGGCTTTCAGTTTTCCAGATTTGCCTTTAGCATTTGTTCTTGTTCAAATTTCAACATATTTTTGTATTCTCTGTAGAAAGGATTGATATCTTCGAGAATTCTTTGGAGATTTTACATTACATTACGAATGCATCCAGTGTTGGGTGGAATGTGCATTCTTTTATTCAAGGTTTGAACCAAATCCCGAATACATAACTGTATAACTGGGCATATGTTGGTGATTCACCTTGGTTAGGGTGCCACGCAGATGTTGCATGGTAAATTTGCCCATGGATTCTGTAACAGAAGGGACCTGATCGGTCAACTTATGCACCCATTGATGCAAAAGCGTATGCAGTATTGTATGATCTTATGTTTTCCACAAAATTCTTGAAGTTTGGTTCTGATCCCTTCATGCAATTAGTAATCCAGGGATGTATGTGTACGTCTTCCAATCTGATGGTTCCATTATGACAAGTTTGTTGCAATTTCATTTTTTAAATGGTTAGCATTACAAATTAGGCATTTTTACTTCATTGGGCCAAGATAGAATGCTTCAATGTCATTCTTCATTGAAGTTTTCGGCAAGCAAAGCAGTTTTGCAAGATCTCAAGTTCTTACGCCAGCAGGCAAGTTGGTTAATACAGCTACTCTGTGTCTCCCAGTATTGGGTTCACAATGCAGCTGAAGCTCACCTTCGGACATATTCTGCTGGGTAGACATATGCCTTTCAGCGTCTGCAATGCTCATCTGGTGACACTCTTTTTGGGTAAGATGTTGATTGGCAGACCTTTTTCTGACAACACTGGCTCCACGCTGCAATTGAAGGTGCTTTTCTGCAACCTTACTTCTACAAAACCTTTGAGCTTCAGCCCTTATAGCCTGAGCTTCCTCTTCAGAGGGTACTTGGTGGCGCTTGGATAGCACTATTATGGAATGAATACGGTTGTATAGTTTTATTGGCAGTTTTTTAATTATACTGCAGCATTTGCTGATAAAGAAATGTATTTATTGTTCAATAAATTCTCTGTAAACTCCTTTTTTAAAAAAAAAAAAACTGTGTGGTATTTCTTTATGTTGTGTTTTTGGTACAGGAGTTTGTGGGAGGGAACTTATGTATGTCTTCCCTCGTTTTTTTTTGCACTGCTCCTGGACTTTCTAGGTCGGGTGTTGTCTATGTATTCCTCCCCCTGGCTTTTTTCCTTTCCTTTATCTTTTATCTTTAATTATATTTTTGTTTACTACTGTTGAAGTAATCTTCTCCCTTTTTCTGGTAGCCATATGGGCGGCGTTTGAGTAGTGCTCTGCTCGCGATGTATTAGAATTAAAATGGCGTTGGAGTGTGTGCATGTGCAGTGCTATTAACCCGTTATATGCCCGGGTGGCGAGCATATTTATTGGTACATTTTGTACTATGTTAATTTTGAAGTATAATACTTCAATAAAATGGCACTGTGGTCATTTTGTAGTACAATACTTCAATATTCGCATACACATTGTGTGGCGCCGTAGTGCAACATGCGCACGCGCTGACTCCGGCACCAAACTGCGCAGGCGCCGCCAACCCCGACATCGGACAGAAGGACGCGTGCAACGTTATATGTAAGATTCAGCATATTCACAAGGGAAGACTGGCCCCATGAAAACAGAGGTAGAGGACTTTCATTATATTCCTTTGTTTAAACTGTTCCGTAAGTGGTGCACGTGGAGTTACTAATTTAGAGATTATCTCATCACACTGTAAAACATTCTTGAATGTATATATGGCTTTTGATCCCACGTCTACTTATAAAATCAAGAGCATGCAGAGATCTGGGAAGAGTAAATGCTCAACTTGAATTCTATAAAGCAATCTGCCAACCAGTCAACTTCACTCACACAATGTTATTATTTAACTTGATGAATGGGACGTCTGCTTAAAGGAAAACTGTACAGTTGACGGAACAATTAGATTTTTTTCCCCCATTAAAGGGCAAAAACTGTGTAAATGAGAAGTTTCTGTGTTAAGCTACTCAATGTTCAAGTATCAAGTATCTACCATTATTGATAAATTAAGCATGATCATCTTTCTATAATCTGCTGGACTCAACAAAGAAAATTGTTGGATCTCTTGTGCAAACATTTTAGACAATATTTCATATGAGGATAATCAACTAGTATTATATATTTACCTGGCCAAGATGGATCTCTTGTTCGTGCGAGAGCTGCTGCTTTGCCTTTTCAGCCTGGTTCAGTCTATCCTCCTGATCATTGCTTTTTTCCCATAATTCCCGAGTTTCGCTTTGTAGAGATTTAATCCTTTGCTGAAGCCTTGAAACTTCAGTCTCTTGGAGACTCAACTAAGAAATAAAAAAAATGTTTGTGTCTCTCAGGCTAGGTTCACACTGACGTTCGAAGTTCCATTTTTAAATTTTAATTATATAAATAGCAAATCAGAACTTCTGAATGAAAATGATCCATTCTATGACAGACGAAAAGAGAATCAAACTCCATTGTCATCATTTTAATGGAAAAATGGCATGCTCTGTTTTACTTGTGGTAAAAATAATAGGAGTTGACATGGAGCTACCTAACAGAGGTCCGTACACAAGGTTGACCCTAGCCTTAAAGAAGTAGACTGGTTGAACTAATTGCTAGAATGGGGACATTTTATCTTGGTCTTGAATAACACTTTTAATTAGCAATGCAATTCCTCTGGAAAGGTAAAACCCCTATTCAGTTGGTCTTACTACCTAATATCACAGAGGATGGGACCAATAAGGACTGGGCCTTGAATTTCCAAGAGCCTGTAGCAAACACACAGTTGGCCTTTATGGTACATCTACTCTTGTTCCAGGAGAAAAAAAACACATTAACACATTGTAAAAGAACATCAAGAATCCGCAATGTCTAAATGGGAATCATTAATTGCATTACCAACTTCTAAGGTGACCCTGTAACTTACTGCTCTACTTAAAGCAGAGGTAGAAAGTAGACGTCTAATGTTATTTATTGATGGTTGCTAATAAAGGTAAAAATAATAATTTCTCTTTTGAAAGAAACCTTTAATTCATTTTTAGCATATCCAGAATATAAGGGACAAAAGGAAAATCTAAAACCAGTGAATATACAATTCACTAAATTGTGGATACTGCACTAAATGTTTTCTGAGGTATGTTCTACCTGGTATAATAAATTCAGGGTTATACTGCTACAAAACACAGTAAAAATCCAGATTGCATAACTTTCATTAATTTAATAGAAGATTTTCAATAATAAGCAGCGCCGTCCCATTGTGACAGCACATATTCATCATTTAGATGGTTACTATGCAACAAGGTCAGCGCTTGCCTCTCACTGAATTAAACCAAGTGACTTGTGTATACCCCAACTTCCTTCCATGAATCGAAAATTGTTTAGTGTTGCACATAGTGTGATGGGTAACACAAAGGTCAACAATGACAGAGAAGCCCCCTCCGAAAGACTAAATAATAATTTCAGCAACTCAAGGATTGTACTACATGTGCACAAGTGGTAAAAATTGTTGGCACCCCTCGTTTAATGACAGAAAAGCCCACAATGGACACAGAAATAACTTGAATCTGACAAAAGTAATAAATAACTAAAAAATCTATGATAATGAACAAATGAAAGTCAGACATTGCTTTTCATCCATGCTTCTACAGAATTAAAAAAAAAAAAAAACTCATGAAATAGGCATGGACAGAAATGATGGCACCCCTGAAGATAATGTGACAAAAGGGACGTGTTAAATCACGGAGTGTACACTAATTAGTATAACAGGTGTCTACAATCTTGGAATCAGTGAGTGGGCATGTATAGAGGGCTACAGATACTCACTGTGCTGTTTAGTAACATGGTGTGTATCACACTCAACATGGACCAGAGGAATCAAAGGAAAGAGTTGTCTCAAGAGATTAGAAAGAAAATTATAGACAAACATGTTAAAGGTAAAAGTTATAAGACCATCTCCAAGCAGCTTGATGTTACTGTGATGACAGTTGCACATATTATTCAGAAATTTAAGATCCATGGGACTGTAGCCAACCTCCCTGGACGTGGCCGCAGGAGGAAAATTGATGACAAATCAAAGAAACGGATAATACGAATGGTAACAAAAGAGCCCAGAAAAACTTCTAAACAGATTAAAGGTGAACTTCAAGCTAAAGGAACATAAGTGTCAGATTGTACCATCCGTCGTTGTATGGCTGGCATCACACTGGCGAGTGTGATGCGAGTTAGTCGCACGACTTTCTCGCATCAACACACGGCACGGCCGCCCGCTCTCGGACCCGAGTGTGCGGCTGCATGTATTTCTATGCAGCCACAAACTCGGGTCCGAGGGCGGGCAGCCGTGCCGGGTGTTGATGCGAGAAAGTCGTGCGACTAACTCGCATCACACTCGCTAGTGTGACGCCGGCCTATGAGTCAAAGTGGACTTCATGGGAGACGACCAAGGAGGACACCATTGTTGAAAAAAAATCATAAAAAGGCAAGACTGGAATTTGCCAAACTACATGTTGACAAGCCGCAAAGCTTCTGAGAGAATGTCCTATGGATAGATGAGACAAAAACACGGATTTTGGTAAAGACTTACCTGTAAAATCCTTTTCAGCGAAGGAAGGAAGAGAGACACAGTAATTCATTACTGATGGGTAGGCGGAGCCCCAGATCAGGATGTTACCTCAGATCAAAAGAGTGATGACTGGCTGGCCCCTCCAGCTCGGGCTCCTCCTACTCAGCTCCAGTCGTATCAAAGCTTTTAGGAAAAGAGCCAAGATCACCAGCGGAGCAACATAACCCCTTCTGAAGGAACTTCAGAGAAAAAACACAAGGATACAGGTTATGCATGCAAAGAAAGCCAAAAACCACAGAGTTCCAGGTACTACTCACGGAACCTGACTACTGCGATGAGCTGGCGATGCTGGAACAGAGCCTTAGCGCGCTGACCTCAGCCCAGATAATCGCTATCAGATAAGGGTCGCGCTGCATCTGAAAACATCAACACACTTCTGCCGTGGGAGGGTACTGTGTCTCTCTTCCTTCCTTCGCTGAAAAGGATTTTACAGGTAAGTCTTTACCAAAATCCGTGTTTCAGCTGCAGATGAAGGAAGAGAGCCACAGTAATTCATTACTGATGGGACGTCCCAAAGCAGTTCAAAAATAAGGGTGGGAAAAAACCAACAAAAGGCAGAAACCCAACAACCTTAACAATAAAGCGCAACCAGCGCTAAACACAAGTTCATCCAGAACTTTAAACTACAGCTGCCTGCAGGACCCTACGTCCGAGGGCTGCATCAGCGGAAGCACTGACGTCCACTTTATAAAATCTTGTAAACGTGTGGACAGAGCGCCAAGTCGCCGCTCGGCAAAGCTGCACTGCCGAAGCACCTTGATGAAAAGCCCACGATGAAGCCACAGCTCTCGTGGAATGGGCTCGAATCTTAATCGGGCAAGATTCACCCCGAAGACGGTAAGCTTCCAAAATAGCTGACCGGATCCAACGAGCTATAGAACCCTTGGAAGCTCGTTGACCACGCCGACGACCTGCCGGAACCACAAACAGGGAGTCCGTCTTACGAAAACCTTGAGTAATAGATAGATAAAACTTCAAGGCCCGCACTAAATCCAATGTGTGTAAATCTCGCTCTTTCGTATTCTTCGGATCCGGACAGAGTGAAGGCAACACAATATCCTGGTTAACATGAAATTGTGACACCACTTTAGGCAAAAAATCACCCCGAGTGCGAAGCACTACACGATCCGGAAAAAACTCCAGAAAAGGAGGCGAGCAAGAAAGAGCTGCCAATTCAGAAACTCTCCTCAAGGAAGTGACTGCAACAAGGAAAGCCACCTTCCAAGAAAGTAAAGAAAGGCTAGCAGAAACCATAGGTTCAAAGGTTTATGCTGAAGAGCCTCCAAAACAAGGTTGAGCCGCCAAGGAGACACGGGTGCCTTCCGCGGCGGAAACTTACGAGAGATACCTCGGAAAAAAGAGATCACGTCTCTATTCGAAGCAATGGTTCTCCGGAATAATAAGGACAGAGCAGAAATCTGACCTTTCAGAGTGCTAACTGCCAAACCCTTGTCTAGCCCATGCTGCAGAAAAGCCAACAGGTTGGGAATGGAAAATTTTCTCGGGTTCCGAGAAGACCCCAAACACCACGAAAAGAAGGTTTCCCAAATTTTGTGGTAAATCCTAGAAGTAGCCGGACATCTTGCAGCACGAAGGGTAGCAATGACCTCGGCTGAAAAACCTCTACGGGTCAAGATCTCGGTCTCAAGAGCCACGCCGTCAAACGCAGGGACATCAAGTCCGGATGACAAATGGGCCCCTGAGTCAACAAGTCCTGTTGAAGAGGGAGTGGAAACGGAGGTGCCGCCAACAGCGACATTATTGTCGAGAACCACACCCTTCTTGGCCAGTCTGGAGCTATCAGAATAGCTGGAATTCTCTCTAGTCTGATCCGACGCAGCACTAGAGGAAGTAAGGATATCGGCGGGAATACATAGATCAGCTTGAACTGATCCCACTGAGCCACTAGAGCATCCACCGCCACCGCCTTCGGGTCCTTGTACCTGGACATGAATGTCGGTAACTTGGCATTGGACCTGGAAGCCATCAAATCCACTTGGGGGTTCCCCAGCGAGAGCACAGTAGTGCAAAGACTTCCGGGTGAAGGCTCCATTCCCCGGGATCCATCCTTCTGCGGCTGAGAAAGTCCGCTGTAATATTCTGAACCCCTGGAATGTGAATCGCCGAAATGGCTGGTACATTGGCCTCTGCCCAAATCAGAATTCGGGACACCTCTACCATGAGTCTGGAACTCCTTGTCCCACCTTGGTGATTGATATACGCGACAGCCGTCGCATTGTCTGTCTGCACACGGACTGGCAGACCGCTCAAAGGGACCGTCCAATGTTGGAGGCAAAGAAAAATCGCCCTCAATTCCAGGATGTTGATCGGAAGCACAGACTCTTCCGGTGACCATACCCCCTGAATCCAGAGATTGTTCCAAACACCCCCCCAGCCCGTCAGGCTGGCATCGGTGGTTATGACTGACCACTTCAGAGGGAGGAAAGACTTCCCAGGGAGAATGCCCCTGGACGTAACCACCATTCTAGAGAATCCCGCACCGCGCGAGAAATGGTGACACTGCAATCCAGCGATTGCGACTGGTTCCATCGACTCAAGATGAACCTTTGAAGAGTCCTGGAGTGGAACTGGGCAAAAGGAATTGCCTCCATGGACGCCACCATCAGTCCAGAAGACGCATACACTTCCGTAGGGACATTGCCATTGAGGATGTCATAATCTGTACATGTCGAAGAAGACATGACTGTTTGTCTGGTGGTAGGGAAACTACCGACCGAAACGTGTCGAGATGCATTCCCAAAAAGAGAATTGTCCTCGATGGTTCCAGGGACGACTTCTCCCAATTGACCAGCCAACCGAAGTCTTTCAGAAACTGAAGAGACAAATCCCGAGCCGTCAATGCCTCCTCCTCCGAGGAAGCCACGATCAAAAGATCGTCCAGATAAGGGAGAATCGTAATCCCCTGTCTTCGAAGGAGTGCCATGAGGGGCGCCAGAACTTTTGTAAAGACCCTTGGCGCTGAGGCTAAGCCGAACGGCAGAGCCACGAACTGGTAATGATTCTGACCTATGGCAAATCGAAGAAAGCGCTGATGAGCCTTTCCGATGGGAATATGCAAATAGGCGTCGCGAATGTCGATTGACACCAGAAAATCGTTCTGTGACAGAGCTGCCACAACGGAACGAAGCGACTCCATGCGAAATTTCCGGGCATGGACATGCCGGTTTAATCGCTTGAGATCCAGAATCGGGCGAAATTTGTTCTCCTTTTTGGGAACTATAAAAAGGTTGGAATAAAAACCTTTCCCTCGGTCCTCTGACGGAACCGGTATCACTACACCCTTTTGTAGTAGCGATTCGACCTCTCGCTGTAGAGCGACAACAAGCTCGGGTTCCGACGGAACGCGAGATTGACAAAAAACATTTGGGGGTTGAGAAGCAAACTCTATGAAATAGCCTGCCGACACTATCCGCGTTACCCAGGAATCTGGAACGCGAGCCATCCAAGTCTCCTTGAAAAGAAGCAGGCGACCCCCCACTCGAGAATCCTCGAGTGGACCCCTGGCGTCAATCCGACTTTGCGGTTTTCTTGTCAAGTTCCCGCTTGTTCTGGCGGAAACTCTGCTTCCAGGGAGTACGAGTTTTCTGAGAGGATTTCTTTCCTGAGAAAGAAGGACGACCCGATCCCCACGAGGAGTGACTAGATCGTCCTCGGCCCCGAAAGGACCGCCGACCACTATAAACACCAGGCTTACTGGACACCGAGGCCATGGCCCTTCGCTGTGGTAATGCTGATTCCTTTGCCTTAGCCTTGGAAATCAGCTCTGTGAGGTCGGATCCAAAAAGATGGCCACCCTTGTAAGGTAATGCCAACAACCCTTGTTTGGAAACTGCGTCCCCGGCCCACTGTCTGAGCCATAAAGCTCTTCTGACTGTGACCGCTGAAGCTTGCGCTTTGGCCAGCAGAGATGCCGTATCCAGACCGGCATCAAAGATATAACAGGCTGCCGTTTCTAACCATTCACAAGTTTCCCGTATCTCAGATAACGGAGATTCATTTTGCAACTCCGTCTTCAGACGTGCCAACCAGCTTAGAGAAGCTCTAGCAGCACACATGGATCCTAGCACTGCTCGAAATCCATGACCCGCAGCCTCATAGCTTGCTTTTGCCGCCAATTCTGCCTTTCTATCCAAAGGCTCCTGTAAGCTCGCTTTTCCCTTAATAGGGAGTAGTGAGGATTTATTAAGCTGAGATAAAGACACATCCACTTCAGGAGCAGAGGTCCAATTAGCCTTTAACTCCGTAGAGCAAGGATAAAGTGTATCAAAGAAATGCGTTCCATGAAAACGCTTATCTGGACACAGACGTTCCTCCTCTATTACACTATTAAGCTCATCCAGAGCTGGCAATGTTGTACGCGAAGCACGGGACTCCTGGAACATGCGTGCTGATTTACCAGGACGACTAGTTACCTCCTCCGGTAACTGTAGTATATCTCTCATGGCTTCAATTAATGCCTCCGTACGCTTCGTCATAGAGGAACGCCCCTGCGGCTCGTCCGCATCTGAATCGGATATTTCTCCATCCGAATATAAAGGGGAACTCTGCCCAATATCAGATACCTCTGACTCGCTCCGTGTAGAGGCCGGTAACGGCCTGCGTCGCTTCCTCTGAGAGGCATTAGCAGACACATATTGACCTAAAAGGTCAGATAAGTTATTAATCGATCGAGCGATATCATCCAATTTTCCACCGCTGTCGACCGCAGCGCTAGACGCTGTGGAGGTCTGCGTATCTGATTGCCGCAATGGCACTGGGACGTGATCCGCGGCATCTGAACTCTGTTCAGACATGTCTCGCCTGTATGAGCAGGTCAACGCGGTAATACCAGCAAAAAACTATGCGGTTTTTTTTTTTTTTTTTTTTCAAACGCTGAAGGGTTAACGCTCCACCAAGCAGAGTTACCCCAGCGGTATTCAGTCAGCAAATTTAGCAGGTAGAAATAACCCTCAAAGGGGTTAATATTGCAAACTCACCAAAATATATATTTGTGAGTCCCAGCCAATTTTTATGTCTCTGATGAGACTGCAGCTGCAGGATAGCGATCGCTGCGCTGCGGGGTGAGGAATCCACACTCACCCAGCTGGCCGTGGTGTCTATATGAGGAGGGGAGCGGTCCGAGGAGCCCAGGAGCCTGAGTAATGGCCGCCACAGTGAGGGGGTCGCAGGAGAAAAGCCAGAGCGCGCGTCTTCCTGCTCAAAAGACCGGGATCGCTAGGCCACGCCCCCTGCTAGCTCAAATAATGAGCGCGAACTCTCCCCGCTCCTGCTCCCTCTCTGTCCTGCAGCTATCTGCCTGCGGACAAAAAATCACCACATCTTCATGTAGTAGCGCTGTCACAGCAGCGCTGAAGCATACTGACTTTACATGTAGTAGCGCTGTCACAGCAGCGCTGAAGCTTACTGACATTACATGTATTAGCGCTGTCACAGTAGCGCTGAAGCATACTGACTTTACATGTAGTAGCGCTGTCACAGCAGCGTTGAAGCATACTGACATTACATGTAGTAGCGCTGTCACAGTAGCGCTGAAGCCTACTGACATTACATGTATTAGCGCTGTCACAGCAGCGCTGACGCATACTGACATAGTAACGCTGACATTAGTAATAGCGCTGCTCATTCAGACGCTAAAGCACTCACACATAATTATTATTAAAATTTGTGTGGAGTACTCACCAGCCAAGGCGCCACAGGGACCCTCAGGGGTTTCTGGCGCAGTGCCCATGCTTCCCTCCAGGGCGAAAAACGCAGTGACCGCACGTGTGGTTTGCGTTCCCGCCAGAGAAGCTCTCCTCATCCCCCAGGGCCGGCAAGGATTCTGCAGGGACTTTGAGTAAATACAGATCCGCCAAGGGAGAGGTTGGGGTACAGCAGCGCTGATACCCCTGAGACCTCTAGACCAACTAGTGATCCAAGTCTCCTGTCCGAATATTAAAATAATAACATTTTCTGAGGAGCTGCATTAGCAGCGACCATCCTCTGGACCTCAAATCTTAGACTGGAGCTGAGTAGGAGGAGCCCGAGCTGGAGGGGCCAGCCAGTCATCACTCTTTTGATCTGAGGTAACATCCTGATCTGGGGCTCCGCCTACCCATCAGTAATGAATTACTGTGGCTCTCTTCCTTCATCTGCAGCTGAAATGGAACTTTTTGGCAAGGCACATCAGCTCTATGTTCATAGACGGAAAAATGAAGCATATCAAGAAAAGAACACTGTCCCTACTGTGAAACATGGAGGAGGCTCTGTTATGTTCTGGGGCTGCTTTGCTGCATCTGGTACAGGGTGTCTAGTATATGTGCAGGGTACAGAGAAATCTCAAGACTATCAAGGGATTCTAGAGAGAAATGTGCTGCCCAGTGTCAGTGTGACGCTACTCACTTCTCACGGCCAAGCCGAGAGTCAGGGTGGTCAAGGAGTCCAAGGTCAGAAGCCAGGAGGGTACGTCATAAACAGAAGGAAAAGACAAAAGCGTAGTCAGGTAATGTTCCGAGGTCAGAGTAACGGGAGGATAACGGATCAGAGCTGAAGGGGTTAAACAGGCGGATAGTCAAACACAGTCCAAGGTCAGGCAACAGATCAAGCATATAGAACTCAAGGCACAGGAAGCACAAAGCACAAACTTCAAAAGATGAATGTACGTCTGGCAGTGGTCTGAGAGAAGCTGCTCAGTTAAGTAAGCATTGTATTTTCCCGGGATAGTGAACACCTGGAGACTACCGACACCTCCCAGTCACCGATTGGCTAGTCGAGCCGTCAATAAACACACTGACAGCTCAGCACGCCCCTGAACCAGACTGGATGGCCATCCTGTCAATCAATGTACTGACAGCTTCAGCACGCCCCTGTACCGGATTGGACAGCTGAGCTGTCAATCAAAGTACCGACAGCTCCAGCACGCCCCTGTACCGGACTGGACGGCTGAGCTGTCAGTAACTGCATCCCAGACACCCTGAGGGGTGGAACCGTGACAGTCAGAAATCTTGGTCTCAGTCCCAGGTAATGGTTCTTGCAACAGGACAATGACCCAAAATAGATAGCTAAAAACACCCAAGAATGGCATTGGAATACTCTGAAGTGGCCTTCTATGAGCCCTGACCTAAATCCTATTGAGCATCTTTGGAAAGAGCTGAAACATGCTGTCTGGAAAAGGCAAACTTCAAACACGAGACAACTGGAGCAGTTTGCTCTTGAGGAGTGGGCCAAAATACCAGTCGAGAGGTGCAGAAGTCTCATTGACAGTAACAGGAATCATTTGATTGCAGTGATTGCCTAAAAAGATTGTGCAACAAAATATTAAGTTAAGGGTACCATCATTTCTGTCCAGGCCTATTTCATGAGTTTTATTTTTATGGTTGAAAAGCAATGTCTGACTTTCATTTGTTCATTTTCATAGATTTTTTTATTTATTATTACTTTTGTCAGATTCAAGTTATTTCTGTGACCATTGTGTGTTTTTTCTGTCATTAAACGAGGGGTACCAACAATTTTGACCACGTGTGTAAGTGCGCCATGCACAGAGGAAGTGGTAGAGAAGGAGCTGAGCGTTTCCATGTTACCAACAGCTACGGATACTGAAGAATGATCTGTGAACAGACATTTCAGTCTAAACTCTCAGAGTACTTACTTCTTCTTGAGTGCCAAAATATTTCTCCTGTGATGTTTTCAAGTCTGTTTTAAGTTGTAAAATGATTTGATCTCTGTTATTAACCTAAAAAAAAGAATATCAAAATTAAATACAGATGGAGAATAAGCGAGAGTTAGGACACCGGAATGAATAACTAACTTCATTCAAAACTAACTTGAGCAAGACAAGGCATTGTGCTCTCAACCTCTTTGTGTCATCTCTATTCCTTGCTGGTTTCCTTTCAATGCACGATTCCTTAGATATTCCACACAAAGGGCAATACAATGTTACAGGACTACAGACAAACCTGTAAAGTGCTGCAGAAACTAAAACTGTCCAGTTTAACCCCTTCACATACTAAGAAGCTCTGCAAGGATAAACAGAGGACACCACAGATGTCTACCCATACAAATTATATAACTGCAAATGATCTACTATGAGAGGAGCTTGTCTATTGGGAGCAAATAGATAAGTTCACATGTTTTTTTGACTGATCCTAATGTTTTCTCTACATATCATAGATATAGAAAAGGAGTGTGGCCGGGCCAAGCATGACTAGTAGTCCCATTCTTTGCCCTTTTTTCTAAAACTTAAAGGGAACTTGTCAGCAGGTTTTTATACCCCAAAGTAACGTCATCATACTAAAGTACCTATAATTATGGTTACTTCCATACCTTTAAATTAGACGTTAATATCTCTGTTGCTTCATAATCCATCAAAAAATTCTTATATAAAAGAGTATGGCATGCATTTACAGCTTTCCTTAGGCACGAGATCTCCATCTCTGTTATCTGCTCCCCTTCCTGAGATCTCGCGCCAACCCAGCCATTCCTGGGGCGGCACATATGCAGATGCATGATACGGCTTTCGCAACATTTTCAAGATGTTACTGTACCTGCGCCATCCCCAAGAATGACGACACCTGCACGAGATGCCTCCCGGTGGAATAAGTCACAGAGAAGTCAATCACTGTCAGGAGACTGGCGCCGGTGTCGTCAGGGTGTGTCAGAGACTGCTGACCGTCGCTCTGTATCTGACTGCAGAAGTTCTCAGCAGTTTGCTTTGCAGACTTCTTCCTGGGCCATCTGACTTTAGGACCCAGTGGCAACCTCCACCGGCTCTAGTTGACACACCTGGACCGAGGTGTTTATAACTCCCAGCTTGCTGCTGGAAGGCACGGTTGATATTTCTATTTCCAGCTCCCTGTGCTGCTTGCAGCTCTAGCAGTTGGCTATCTTCCTCTCTGGTGTTTGGAGGATGTCCATGTTTCTCCCTCAGTCTACTCAAGTTACATGTTCCCCCTTGTTTGTGTATCCCATCTGTCTTTAGAGGTAGTGGTGATCATCCTGTTCTTCAAGATGCAGGACTTATCGACAGGGTCAGGCAGGGATTAGGTATCCTGCTCGGCGATAGGTGCGGAACCTATATAGGGACGATAGGGCAGACAGGGTGATGTTAGCTCTGTCTAGGGGCCTTCACTCCCCCCTTCCCTAGTGTTTGGCTCCCTTTCCCTTATCTTTTTGTGTTGCACTTAGCCTTTCCTACACGTTTAGTGACAGCCGGGAGGAGAAAGGCCAGAGATATCCTGCACTTGCAAGCTCATTTGAATAAGAATTTGTCAATGGATTATGAGACCACAGAGACATGCATTTATAATATCAAGGTATAGAAGTAATCATCTGTATAGGTACTTTATAATCATGATGTTATTTTGGGGTCTAAAAACTGCTGACAGGTTCCCTTTATCTTGTGTGTTCATTCAAACAGTAGTCAGAAATTTAGGAAATGAAGTGTAGTACTCTGTTGGGCACATTTTATTATACATTTTTTAAATATCATCGTTAAAATCCTTGCACAAAAAAATGGCTAAAACTGTGGATAGCTTGCCTTTTTCCTTTTTAGTAGCGTGTCAAACGTGTCTCTTTTAGTAACGACAAAAAAATTACAATGACTAAAGTATTGTTTGTTTAAAATTTGCTGTGTGCTATTCTAATATTACATTCCTCGCAGAAAAAAAAAAAAAAAAAATACAAATGGATGTTACCATTCCACTTGTCCCTGGGTGGATCCCTACAGAGTCTGGTATTATTGAGACCGACTGTACACTATAAGTCTGTGTAAGGACAAACCCACAATTGGGGACACCCAATTGTCAAATTCTTTAAAAAGAATTCTAGATAGAATAACAGGAATAGGAAAATGCACAGCTATATGTAAAGATATATACTATTTACTAAAACTGACATGTTAGGAGACCTCACATATCCTCTTTGAGAAATAACTAGTTATCTTCCAATACATGGGCTTGATCTATGGCAAAGTTTGTACTCATGCTCTGTCACCTGTGCAGAGATCATAATGCAGGGCAAGGTAGGAGGTTTTGTGTGATCTATAGCCTTCATTTTTTATCTTTCTTATGAGGATAATTAGATAATTGCTGAAAATAATCTCTACAGAACAATGTCAGCGCACTTTAAAGGGAATCTGTCACTCTAAATTGGAGGGATATTTAAATGATGGCAGTCAGGTCAGATGGGCGGTGTTTTGGGTACTTGTCTTAACATGTTGTTCGCCGCTGTCTCCATTATTTCTGAAAATTGTAGTCGTTGCCCTCCATATAACGCGCCTGCGCATTGCAATCTTGAACTGCGCACGCGCAGTATGCTTTGCCCGCAGATTGCAATGCGCAAGCGCGTTATATAGAGGGCAACGACTACAATTCCCAGAAATAATGGAGACAGCGGCGAACAACATGTTAAGGCAAGTTCCCAAAACACCGCCCATCTGACCTGACTGCCATCATTTAAATATCCCACCAATTTAGGGTGACAGATTCCCTTTAAGGCTCAGTGTCCAGATTGCAAATTGATAATTTTTTTTTAAACAGATAATACCATAAAAAATAAAAGATTTTTCAAAATATCCTGTCAAAATACTTAGAGTCAATAAGCCTTATTTTTTAATGCAATTATCCTTAAGCCATTGGAAAATTCAGATTTTTTTTTGTAATATATTGTAATATAACTCATCGTCTAATTTTGCTTCCTTCTCTCCCAACCGCTATGCCACTATGCTGTTTGAATGCCCAGCTCATGCTCCTTCAGAAGCTGCTTTCAAATGCTGCTCACCAAGATTTGTACACAATATTCAAACTACTTGTGAGCAGGACTTTCCTGTCTGAGCCTCTCTGCTCTGAGCCCCACACTATCAGACAGGGTCCCACACACAGATTGTTTGTATAGATATTGCTGGGCAGTAGTTAAAAGGAGCTTCTGAAGAAGCATGAATTAAGATTGAAAAATCACACCAGCATTTGTTGGAGAGATAAGAAAACAAAAAAGGTAATGAAGTATATTACAAAAATGTTTAACTGTGCAATGCCTGTGGGATAGTGACATAATAATAATAGAAAAAAACTTTTACTTAGTTTTTAAAAATATGTTTATGATAAAAAAAAAAATTATTTTGACACATTTCCTCTAAAGTACTCTCCTTGATTCCTAAATGCTAATTAGTTCAAATAACAAATCCAAAGATAAATAAAAATGGCATTAAAATAAGAACCAGAATATAGCATGCTCACTTGCAGCTCAAGCTTAGGGATGCGGATGACGCCATCACTGAGAACATGCATACGTTATGTGCATATGAGCAGTAATTTAGCTGAAGTAATGGGGTAGTTCGAGGAAGATGTTCACAGCAAGAACAAAGTCCAATAGTATCTGCTAATTTATATTCTATGCTTTTTTTTTGCGTTACAAATACCTGTCACAACTTTGCTTTTCCCCCAACTAAATCTAGCACTAAACACAGTAAAGGCTAGATAGACACTGAAAACCGATCATGAAAGAAAAATGAGTTGCATTACTTCTAAAAGTAATGACGCATACGTTGTTGCTATTTGTGAAGAACACAGGTTACAAATGACATGCCTTGTTAAATACTGTAAACTTGTAATTGACAAGAGGCACTCAAAAGAGGAAGAGGGGGGTAATGTATTGTAACACACAGACACACACCTCTTGTTGTGCAGTTTTATGTCTCTCTGTGACAACTGCCAGCTTTAGCTCCAGTCTCTTCCTTTCTTCACTCATCTTGGAAATGTCCTGGGACTGCTGCATGATTTGCTCTGTCAGCTGAATATTTTCTTCCTTAAGTTTATGTAGAAGTTTGTCCCGGTGGAGCAACTGGATGTAAAACAGATAAATGCAAGGTTCATTTCAAATATTGCTGCCCCATCTTCACATTATGTTCCCTAAAGTGGAGCCTAATCCTCTGAAGGAATTGCATCTAATTTGAGCAAAAAGCGGCTTGTATCTTAAATATTCACAACATGCAAGTACATCGACTCCTACAAACTTGAAAAGAAATGGCATTTTTGACAGCTGTTTGCTTGGGCCATAGATGTAAGCAGCTTTTACAAAGGAAATACTTGATTTTATTTCAATAGTTTTATAATCACACAGAGCCGTCTGTGTTGTGTTCTGCACAGGTTCTTTTAATTCTTCCCATTTGCTGCTCTTCCGATTGACAAAACCTCTGTATAATTCTCATATAGCATCATTTATTTAAGGAGAATGACTTGAATATATTGTTTGCTCAAAGTAATAATGTTCCCATTTATTCCCAATATCACTGGAATTACCCATTTACATTGATCTTTTGAGATAACATCTGCAGGGAATTTCTAATGATAATGAGCACCTTCATTGGCAGGACATGGGCTGTTTTATGTAAGTCTGTGTGTAGTCTGTTGATGGGTCTGTACGGTGAATATCCAGTATTGAAATGGAATGGTTTAGAAAACAACAAATTGGAATTCAAATATAATCAACTTTCTTATATTCTCTAAAGGTGATTTGAACTTGCAAATATAAAAAGGGAATCTGTCATTAACTTTAGACCTTCCCAATGTCATCAACTTTAGACATGAAAAACAAGGTAATGGATACTTGTGTGGCCCCAAAGTGCTACTCTGAGGCTGAGAAATTCTACTATAAGAGCATATGAGCATATGCTAAAGAGGGGTGGAAGTGTACTGGAGGGTGGACCCATGCACAGCAAGGGCATAAATCTCCTTATTTTCCAGAAGGTGCCTCCATTCTTCTCCTTGAGTGACAGCTCTACTCTCCACACTGATCAAACTAATGCAACAGAGTGCAAAGCTGTAATTTAAGGAGACAAAGGTGACACCAATTGGAAGTTACCAAGTATGCACCTCCACCCTCTTTAACATATACTGTATGTATATATATACACACAGTATGGGATTGTATAGCTTTGGGGCCATACATATATCTATTACCTTGTATTTTCAATTCAATTATTATTCAATTCCATTCATTATTAATGGGAGCACCGGAGATTGCCAAGCAAAGCATTAGAATGAATGGAGAAGCAGTGTGCATGATTGACCACTCTTCAGAGTCACGGTTCTTGGGAACGATGGGGACCATGGCGGTCAGACCCCACTGATTAGAAAATTATCCACTATACTGTGGATAGGAGATAAATTTTGAACTTGACAAAACACATTTAAGGCTGGATTTTTGTACCTCGAAAGCCCTCAAAGCAGTCGTAAACTTGGAAAAATATGTGTTGTGTATTTGACTTAGGGGATTGTCCTCACTGATCAGCTGGGTGAAAATTTTGGAGCAATTTCTCAATTTCACTGTAGAGCCATCACAAAGGAAATTTACAGGGGGTGTCCACTACTTTTACATTGACGACTAGACAGTCTAAATATGCACCAAATTTATCATCCAGCATGAGCCACTTAATTTGGTGCGTTTTTACACCGTCTACATTTACACTTTCAACTCCCCAATGCTAAAAATCAAACTTGTAGCCCAGCAGGTTGGATTCCTGTATTATATATATCTTTATCTAGTGCTTATGCTCTCGTTATTATAAACAGAAAATATGCATTTTTGGCTGTTTGGAAGCAGAAGGGAAAATGGTTTTTCTACTTGGCACACATCATGGAGACATTACAAAAGGTAACAGAAACCATAAACAATCACAACAGGATCCCTAATTATAGATGTATATTTTAGGTACTTACACTGCCAAGGAATAAGGAAATAAAAAGCAAAGGTTAATACAAAACAGGCAATTAAAATTGATTACCTCATCATAACATGCAGAGTACTGGTTTTGAGCTTTTAATAGTTCCTTCTGTAGGGCCTCACGTTTGCTTTCTTTGTCGTGTATCTAAGGAGAAACAGTTATAGAAAACATTTCAATAGAAACAACTTGAACAGCGCCGACGACAAGTTCTCTACTCTCCAAATTACTAAAGGTAGAGTAGTAAATATAGAGCAATGTCAAACCCGCTATTTCTACTGCCGCAGACGAACTCTAATAACAGCTGCTCCAGGTGCAATTTTACAGTCATTTTTCACATGATCTTTGAGCACACTTACGATTTCCGAGCGAGGGCACTCTGGCCATTTTGGTATTGAAACACATAGCAAGCGTTAAGTGATTGGCTCCATGTTAATGGGGAGTGAGCATGAATGCGCGTTGAGGTGAATGAGGCGTTCATGTGATTTCAACATTTGCTGCACCTTGCGTGATATGAAGGATTTCATTTTCATCATTTTCTAAACACAGAAAAATGTATCTCTCCAATTCAGAATATTGAATGTCTTATGGAAAGTGAAAGGTCATTTGTAACTGTCCAAAGGATTGATGGAGTTAAGATACCTCCTTGACCTTCACCCTGCGCTCATAAAAAACAGTTTCAGATGACGGAGCACGGGACAGTTTTTTTTCCCTTGCCAGAAATGTCGGTTCCTATTGCCTTATTGCGGCGCTGATTTGTTATCTGATATTTTTCATAATTGTGTGTCAACATTTAATTACTGTGTGTCTTCCCTCATTAAAAAGCTAACTGTCATCTAATACTGCTTAGCAACGTTCGCTGTATACACTAATTCATGCAATTCTGTCTGCTCCCTGCCATCTTTCTCCATCACGATCAGCGACATAATTGCTTTAGATGCCATTACAAACAGCCAAGGTCACTGCCTTCAAAAATATATATTCCAATTATATATCAGTTAGAAGGAATGCCTGGAACAAGCTGCCGGCCTTTGTTTAACATGGAAAAGAATGTAACACCTTGAAAATAACAGCACGATAGTAACATGCACAATGCAAAACACAAAGGCAGCAAGGACATAGATAACAGACTTAACTAAAACTTTACTAACTAGTATCATGCTAAAGTGTCAGCACTGAAACTACACGACACGAGAGCTGCAGGCAATAAGGCATTCATGAGAGGTCCCCTTTATTAGCATAAGTAAAGTACACTAGATTATTTTTCTTAGGCCGGAGTCACACTAGCAAGAAATACGGACGAGTGCAATGCCAGAAAAAAATCGCATTGCACTCGGACCAATGTTAATCTATGGGGCAGCTACCATCATCCAATTTTTTCTCGTCCGTTTTATACGTGCGAGTGAAATCGCAGCATGCTGCGATTTGCACCGTATTACGCCCGAGACTCGCCAATGCAATTCTATGGGGGTGAGAAAACATCGGATTACACACAGACCATTAGTGTGACTTGCGAGAAATACACACCAGTGTCCTTTAGAAAAGCCTGCAATTCATCCCCGGCTATACTGTAAAATCATACTGACAGCTTTAATAAAGAATAGAAAGAATACATATACACACATAGAATACATATATATATATATACATATATATATATAGTAGATTATAGTGGCCACTAAACAATACACGGATTTGCAGTGCTCCACTCTGAACACAAATTACATCTGGCCCCCACAAGTGGCAACAGCTGATCAATGGAGATTCCAAGCGTCAAACCAAGGAAAATCAATATCCCAAGGATAATCAATATGAAAATACATTTAACCCCTTAGTGACCGCACCAATTTTGACCTTAATGACCAAGTCAAATTTTACAATTCTGACCAGTTTGTGGTAATAACTCTGGAACGCTTCAACAGATCCCACTGATTCTGAGACTGTTTTTTCGTGACGTATTGTACTTCATGATAATAGTAAAATATATTTGAGATGACTTATGTTTATTTATGAAAAAAGATAAAATTTGGCAAAAATTTAGAAAATGTTGCAATATTCAAACTTTTAATTTGTATGACCTTAAGTCAGAGAGTTATGTCACACAAAATAGTTAATAAATAACATTTTCCACACATTTACTTTGCATCAGCACAATTTTGGAAACATATTTTTTTTTTTTAGTTAAGAAGTTAGAAGGGTTAAAAGTTGACTAGCAATTTCTATTTTTACCAATAAAATTTACAAAGCTATTTTTTTTGGGGGGACCACAACATATTTGAAGTGACTTTGGGGGGGGGTCTCTGTGACAGAAAGTACCCAAAAGTGACACAATTCTAAAAACTGCACCCCTGAAGGTGCTCAAAACCACATTCAGGAAGTTTATTAACCCTTAAGTTGTTTCACGAGAACTGAAGCATTGTGGAAGGAAAAAAAATGAACATTTAACTTTTTTTCACCAAAAATTGACTTTATGCCCAAATGTTTTTATTTTCGCAATGGTAACAAGAGAAAATGGACCTGAATATTTGTTGTACAATTTCTCGTGAGTATGCCAATACCCCATATGTAGGAAAAATACACACTTTTGGTGAACGGCAGGTCTTGGAAGGGAAGGGGCATTGTTTGATTTTTTGAACGTAACAATGTCTGGAATCGAGAACGGATGTCATGTCGCGTTTGGAGAGCCCCTGATGTGCCTAAACAGTGGAAACCCTGCACAAATGACCCCATTTTGGAAACCACACCACTCAAGGATTGTATACAGGGGTATAGTGAGCATTTTTGACCCACAGGTACGACACAGAATTTGATAACATTAGGTCGCCATATTGAATATGTTGTCATTAGTGTTGAGAGCAAGTGCTCGCTACTCCAGTTTGCATCGGGTCCTTACCCCGCATGTTTCACGGATGTTAGAGAACCAAAAAAAAAACATGAGATCTGCGATACTCCGTGCATTCCCGAGCACCCGATGCAAACTAGAGTGGTGAGCACTCACGCTCAACACTAGCCATCATATAGTCATATTTTTTTTTTACTTTTGAAAAAAACCCAATTCGAACTCCAACACTAACACAACCCTAACCCCAAACCTAACCCTAACACAACACTAACCATTTTTTATTTTAGAATTTTTATCTAACTAAAGGGGTGACAAAGGGGGATTGGTTTACTATTTTTCTTACTTTGATCACTGTGATAGGGTCTATCACAGTGATAAAAAGGAACAAACAGGAAAAATTCCTTATTGTTGCCGGGTACCAGCAAGCACATCTCAGCGGGAGGTATCAGGGTGGTTGGTCGGGGGACCCTATTTCCTTCTTCTCTGGTATGTTAGATCATATGAGAGAAGAGAGAGATAAATTTTAAATCAGACTTTTTTTTCTGATCGCCATTATTCTGTGAATAGCAGAGTGGTATGTCATTACATTACACAGTAGAAAGCATGTTTTTGCTAACCAAATGGGGGCACAATCTTTTTTCCCAGCATATGCCTCCCACATGATTGGCCAACATCATACAGGGAAAAAAGTTACAGTGTATCATAAATTTTAATCTAAATTTTACAAGCTAATATTTCCAAAACAGAAAGGAAAAATTAAAAACTACATTTTATTCTGCTCCGCAGCCACTATTCCAGGATATGGCCAGATTAACATACTTAAACTGGTGAAAGGTCCACGTTAAGCTAATAGGAGTGAATGGACTATCTGAAAAACAGTATGCTGACCATAAATGGAGCAAGAAATTTAGCCAACAGAACCACTATAACACTTGATAATTATTTACTAAATTGTCACATACCTAAAAATTATGAACGGCCTCTATTAAGCCGCTTTGCCATTGCTTGTTTTGATTTTTTATATATTATACAACCTCTTTAACCGATTAATGTTATATCTGGTTGAAAATAACGGCAGACAAATGGTAATAAGCGTAATTCCTACACACTCCATGATATAAACATCATGGAGCATGTAAGGGACTTTGGAACAGGCTCAGAAACAGAGCACATGCCGGCTATATCATATGGCTGATGTCTGCCTCTAATAGCAGTGATTGCTGTCCCCACTGACTGCTGCAGTTAATGTCTTTAATGCCGCTGTCAATCACTGACTCTGGCATTTAAATGCTGTGATCAGACCCAGGCATTTGTTCGGGTGCCAATGGGCCCACAGTTACATAATTGGAGAGAGCTAATAGGTTGCGATGACTGCTGGGCACCAGTTAAAGGCCTCCCCGTTCCTGTCATGTGATCTCTGCTGTGACATCCAGCCAAGGACTGAGCATTATAGAAGACTGCCATTTGTACTATATACAGAAATAGGGTAGTATTGCCGTGTATAGTACAAGAGATCAAATCATTGCACGCTCAAGTCCCCTAAGGGGACTAACAAATAAAAAAAAATAGAAAAACAATTTTAAAAAAAAAATAAAAAAATTTTAAAAATCACGTCTTTTTTTTTTCATTATCAATAAAAAAATATATGATATATTTAAGTCAATGTTCCAGAAAAGTCAATTTTAAAAATAAAAAATTTAATTAAATCGATTTGCCGTAAATGCTTTAAAGAGGAAAAAAATATAAAAAACCAGAATTTTTTGGGTTTTTTGTTGCTGCAAACGAAAAAAATTTTTCAATATGAAGTAATCAAAACCAATATGACCCCCAAAAATTTTAAAAATAAAAGCAAAGCTCATCACAACAAAAAACAAGCCCACAATATGTTTGGTTTCAAAAAAAGACAACACAGATGAAATTTTTTTTTTTAAAAAAAATTTAGAATTTTTTTTTTTTTAAAAACCCAAGCAAAAAAAGAAAATTTTTCGAATACTAAAGGGGTTAAAAAATAAAATTTTAAAAGTATAAAATTTTAAAAAATTTTTAGGCAGAAAATAACTCATTTATTTTAAATTACTCGTAAGAGTTTAACCAAATAGAATTAAAAATATCAAAAAAGGGTTGTGATAACCTATTTTTAGAGTGCTTTCACGAGGTCAGAAATGGGCCCTTTTGCTTTTTTTAGCCCGCTGCCCTTTAAATTCTGTTTTTGTTTTTTAAAAAAACTGCCATTCGTGCCTGGTAAAAAAAATTTTTTTTTCAGAGCTACTTTTTTTTTTTTCCAAAGGGGGGGTGGCTTTTCCATTTATTCCCTGAAGCCAATTTTTTTGGGTTTGCATTTCTACCCAGGAGTGTCGTCCCCTTTTGGGAAAAAAAAAAAAAAAAAAAAAAAAAAAACCTAAATAATAAGGGCCCTTTTCTTTGGAAACGGGGATTGAAAAAAAAAAACTAAAAGAATAAAAACTCGGGTAACAACGGAAAAAAGGGAAAGCAAAGCTTCCGAGGCAACTGTATGGAATTTTAATGGATAAAATGTCCACTAAGGGATAAAAATATAAGAAGATAAAATATAAAAACTTCA
>JARQOD010000006.1:379550443-379598904 GCA_033576555.1 Oophaga sylvatica | reverse complement strand
GTGAGCATAAAACCATTTTACTATTTTTTTACACAGTGCTGGGGATTAGAGAGGAGAACCTGACATTAGAAAACCACTCTAAAAGTATAAACTTTATCTAAAAAAAATCCTTCAAGACATGTCTTTACTAAGTAATGGTAATGTTTGGAGACCTTTGCTCTAAATATAACCTAATAAGGCTTAGAACTTCCTATGAGCAGTTGCCTAGTTGTGTTTAGACATCTTCTAACTAGTTATAGCATAAAAGACGGATTTTGGTAAGAACTTACCTGTAAAATCCTTTTCAGCGAAGAAGGAAGGGAGACACACTAGACATTACTAGTGGGTAGGCGGAGCCCAGATGAGATAGACACCTCAGATTAAAAAGAGTGTTGACCGGCCCCTCCAGCTCGGGCTCCTCCTACTCAGCTCTCCAGTTGTACCAAGCTTAAGGAAGAGCAATATCACCAGCGGAGCAACATAACCCCTTCTGAAGGACTTCAGAGAATAAAACACAAAAATACAGGTTATGCATGCATGTAGGCAAAAACCACACAGTTCCAGGTACTACTCACTGGACCTGACCACTGCGATGAGCTGGCGATGCTGGAACAGAGCCTTAGCGCGTCGACCTCAGCCCAGATAATCGCTATCAGAGAAGGGTCACGCCGCATCTGAAAAACAACAACACACTTCTGCCATGGGAGGGATGTGTGTCTCCCTTCCTTCTTCGCTGAAAAGGATTTTACAGGTAAGTTCTTACCAAAATCCGTCTTTCAGCTGCAGATGAAGGAAGGGAGACACACTAGACATTACTAGTGGGACGTCCCAAAGCAGTCCAAAAATTAAGGGTGGGAAAAAACCAAAAGAGGCAGAATCCCAACAACCTTGATAAATGCGCAACAGGCGCCAAATACAAGTTAACTAGAACTTTAAACTACAGCCGCCTGCAGGACCCTACGTCCTAAGGCTGCATCAGCGGAAGCACTAACGTCCACCTTATAAAATCTTGTAAAGGTGTGGACGGAGCGCCAGGTCGCCGCCCAGCAAAGCTAAGCTGCCGAGGCCCCTTGATGGAAAGCCCACGATGAGCCCACAGCTCTCGTGGAATGAGCTCGAACCTTAATCGGGCAAGGTTCGCCTTTAAGTCGGTAAGCCTCCAAAATGGCCGACCGGATCCAACGAGCTATAGAATGCTTGGAAGCCCGTTGACCACGTCGACGACCTGCTGGAATCACAAACAGGGAGTCCGACTTCCGAAAACTTTGGGTAACAGACAAATAAAACTTCAAAGCCCGCACCAAATCCAATGTGTGCAAGGCCCGTTCCTTCGCATTACTCGGCCCCTGACAAAGAGAGGGCAACACAATATCCTGGTTAAGATGAAATTGCGACACCACCTTAGGTAGAAAGTCGCCCCGTGTGCGAAGCACTACATGATCCGGGTGAAACTCCAGAAAAGGAGGCAAGTAAGAAAGAGCCGCCAACTCAGAAATCCTTCTCAAAGAGGTGACCGCCACTAGGAAGGCAACCTTCCAAGAGAGCAAAGAAAGACTAACAGAGTCCATAGGCTCAAAAGGCCCGTGTTGAAGAGCCTCCAAAACAAGATTGAGGTGCCAAGGAGACACAGGCGCCTTCCGCGGCGGAAACTGGCGGGTTACTCCGCGAAAAAAAGGAACGTACGTCCCTACGTGAGGCGATAGCCTTTCGAAACAGCAAGGACAGAGCAGAAACCTGACCCCTCAGGGTGCTCACTGCCAACCCCTTGTCCAACCCGAATTGCAGGAAAACCAACAAATTGGGAATGGAAAAAATCCTCGGTTCCTTGAAGAACCCGAACACCACGAAAAGAAGGCTTCACAAGAGGTAAATCCTAGTAGTAGCCGGACCTCTGGCAGCTCGCAAAGTGGCAATGACTTCGGCTGAAAAACCTTGACGGATCAATATTTCGGTCTCAAGAACCACGCCATCAAACGCAGAGACATCAGGTCCGGATGACGAACGGGCCCTTGGGTTAGCAGGTCCAAGCAGAAAGGAAGTAGAAATGGTGGCGCTGCCAGGAGCGACCCCAGTGTCGAGAACCACGTCCTCCTTGGCCAATCTGGGGCTATCAACCTAGCCGGGATTCTCTCTAGTCTGATCCGAAGTAACACCAGGAGGAGTAAGGAAATCGGTGGAAAACATAGATTAGCTCGAATTGGTCCCACGGAGCCACTAGAGCATCCACCGCCACAGCCTTCGGATCCTTGTACCTGGACATGAAAGTCGGTAACTTGGCATTGAACCTGGATGCCATCAGATCCACTTGGGGAGTTCCCCAACGGGAGCACAGCAGTGCAAAAATTTCCGGATGAAGACTCCATTCTCCGGGATCCATCTTCTCGCGACTGAGAAAGTCCGCCGTGGTATTCTGAACTCCCGGAATGTGGATCGCAGAGATAGCTGGCACTCTGGTCTCTGCCCATACTAGGATAAGAGATACCTCCACCATGAGCTTGGAACTCCCAGTCCCGTCTTGGTGGTTGATATATGCGACCGCCGTCGCATTGTCCGTCTGCACTCAGACTGGCAGACCGCTTAAAGGGACCGTTCAGTGTTGGAGGCAAAGAAAAAATCGCCCTCAATTCCAGGATGTTGATCGGCAAGACAGACTCTTCCGACGACCATACTCCCTGAGTCCAAAGATCGTTCCAGACACCCCCCCCAGCCCATCAGGCTGGCATCGGTGGTTATGACCGACCACTTCGGAGGGAGGAAGGACTTTCCCAGGGATAACTCTTTCGGACGTATCCACCATCCTAGGGACTCTCGTACCCTGTGGGGGATGATGACACTGCAATCCAGTGAAAACCTGCGATCGATCCCAACGGCTCAGAATGAACCTTTGGAGAGCCCTGGAATGAAACCGGGCAAACGGAAGTGCTTCCATGGACGCCACCATCAACCCCAGAAGACGCATACAGCTTCGCAGGGACATTGCTGTCGAAGACTTCATAACCCGTGCATGTCGAAGGAGACATGCTTGCTTGTCTGGAGGCAGGGACACCACTGCTCGCACCGTGTCGAAATGCATCCCCAAAAACAGGATTGACTGCGACCGTTCCAGAGACGACTTCTCCCAATTGACCAGCCACCCGAAATCCTCCAGGAGCTGAAGGGATAGATTGCGAGCAGTTACCGCCTCCTCCTTCGAAGACGCCACAATCAGAAGGTCGTCCAGGTAGGGAAGAATCGTAACCCCCTGCCTTCGAAGAATCGCCATGAAAGGCGCCAGAATTTTTGTAAAAACTCTGGGCGCTGAGGCCAACCCGAATGGCAGAGCCACAAACTGGTAATGGCCCTGACCTATGGCAAAACGAAGGAAGCGTTGGTGGGCCCTTCCGATTGGGAAGTGCAAATAAGCGTCGCGAATGTCGATTGACACCAAAAAAGCGTTCTGCGACAGGGCCGCCAAAACGGAGCGAAGCGACTCCATGCGGAATTTCCTGGCGTGGACATGCCGATTCAATCTTTTGAGATCCAGAATGGGCCGAAATTTGTCCTCTTTTTTGGGGACCACAAAGAGGTTAGAATAAAACCCTCTTCCCCAGCCCTTCAGCGGAACCGGTACCACCACACCTTTCTGCAGAAGGGAATCTACCTCCCACAGCAGAGCGGCAAAAAGCTCGGGCTCTGACGGAACGCGAGGTTGACAAAAAGACTGTCTGGGGGTCGAAAAAGAGACTCTATGAAGTAGCCTGCCAACACAACCCGTGTCACCCAGGCGTCCGACATGCGGGAAGCCCAAGTCGGTTTGAATAGGAATAGACGACCCCCCACTCGAGAGCGCTCGAGTGAGACCCAGGCGTCAGTCCGCCTTAGCGGGCTTTTTGCCAGCTTCCCGCTTGTCTTAACGGAAGTTCTGTTTCCAGGGTATGCGGAATTTCTGAGAATACCCTTTTTTTTTTAAAAAAAAAAAAAAAGAGAGAGACGACCCGAACCCCAGAGGGCTGACTGAATCATCCCCTGGACCGAAAGGACCGCCGACAACTACCGGCACTAGTCCTGCCAAACGCAGAGGTCACAGCTCTGCGCTGCGGTAAAGCTGTTTCTTTTGCCTTTACCTTGGCAATCAGCTCCGTGAGGTCAGGTCCAAATAGCTGACCACCTTGCAAGCTAGCAAACCCTGTTTGGAAACTGCGTCCACTGTCTAAGGCACAGTGCTCTTCTGACTGTGACTGCCGAGGATTGCGCCCTGGATAGCAGTTTAGTATCCTCCAAAAACTGGAAAAGCCCATCTACCTCTATAGAGGAGATCCACCCTGCCACGCCATCCGTAGACGGTCCAACCGGCTCAGGGAAACTTTACAAGCACACATGGATTCTTAATACCGAATCCATGATCCGCGGCCTCGCAGATGGATTTTTCTGCCATCTACGTTTTTTGTCCAGCGGGTCCTGCAGACTCGCCTTCCCCTTAACAAGGAGGATTTTGCTAAGCTGGGATAAAGGGACATCCACTTCAGGAGAAGGATCCAATTATCATCAACTCCGTAGAACACGGATACGGTGTCTCAATTTTCTGGACACAGGCGCTCCTTCTCCACTGCCCCATTAAGCTCATCCAGTGATGGTAAAGCTTGATCGTGATTGAAAACATCCGGGCCGACTTACCAGGACGTCCAGATACCTCCTTCGGTAACTGTAACGCCTCCAATAAAAACCTCTTTACGGCCCAAAAGGGAGGCAGAGTGTCCCTGCCGATCCTCCTTGTCCGAATCGGACATTTTCGTTATGCGGGAAGGAAGGCACCGGCTTGTGTCGCTTCCTGACATGAGAGGATCTAGCTGACACTCAATAATAGAAAATCAGACAGGCCATCAATAGAAACTAGCGAGGGCCTCCATTCTGACACCACTGGAAACCTCCGACCGCTGCGCTTGACGCCGTCCAGGTCTGCGCGTCAGATACGCGATACTGATCCTGTAGCGGATCTGGGAGACGGTTGCACAGTATATAGCAAATAAACTCAGAACTCAGTTGAGTTTATTTGCTATATTTATATGGTGTGGGAACCTACTCAGATACTCCTATACGGCTGTGCACATGATTATTCACTTTGGTTGCACAGTATATGGCAGGTTAAATCTGTCAGTAACTAGAAAGTGTGGTTTCTTAAAGAAAAAACAAAACGCTGAAGGGTTAAAGCTCTTAAGGAGAGAGCTACCCCAGCTGTCCCCCATTAAGAGTTAACCGCCTAAGAAGGGGTTAAAGTCGCAGACTCCCCACAACCTTAATAATGAAAAGGGTGTGCGAGCCCCAAGTGCCTCCTATAAGGCAGCAGCTATAGGACAGCTATGCCACACTTAACAAGAAAAAAGTTCACAAGATCGCTACAAAATTGCGCTGTTTGTAAATCGCAATGACCGCCAAAGTCATTAAGGGGATTCGCCCAGATTGGCAGCTACTAGCGACATTAAAAATGATCACACAAGCGATCGCATAGTATGCGTCGTCGTTAGCATGAAAGTATAGTGGCAGTATTACTGTCGCAGACTCCCCACAACCTCTTATATTGAAAAGGTGTGCGAGCTTTGAGATAACAGCTGCAGGCAGCGCAGTCTGCCACCCATTTGTGCCTCAGAAAGGCGCCCGCGCTGTGGGGGTGAAGGGGTTAAGCTTCTGCCCTAGACGGGTAGAAGCGACTCACCCAGCTGGTCGCGGTGCAGCGCTGCCGAGAGGGGAGGAGAGAGATGTCCGAGGGAGCTTTCAGCCTGTCAGCATTACTCGGCTAATGGCCGCCGCGCTGTGCCTCCGTGTGCTTCATGAGGGAAGCCGGAAAAGGAGACTGCCGTAAAGCGCGCTCAGAGCGGCGCGAAATTCAAATAAAAAAGGCGCGCAGCTCCTCTCTCCCCCGTTCCTATGTCCTGCAGGCATCCACCTGCGGACAAAAAACACACAGTCACCGCATGTATACTGTAACAGCGACTGCCGCAGCAGTCGCTGAAAACACTCAAACACATATTAAATGTGGAGTACTCACCAGCCGAAAGCGCCACAGGGACCCCCAGGGGTTTCTGGCGCTATGCCCATGCTTCCCCCCAGGGTGGGGAACGCAGTGACCCCTGCAGCGCGGTTTGCGTCCCCGCCAGGGAAGCCATCCTCATCCCCCCGGGCCGGCAGGGTTCTGCAGGGACCACCATATAGGGTAATACAGATCCGCCAAGGGAGAGGTTGGGGTCCAGCAGCGCTGAGACCCCTGAGACCTCTAGACCACATTTGGTGATCCAAGTCTCTTGTCCGATAAAAAATAATAAAATCTTCTGAGGAGCTGCTTCCAGCAGCGACTATCTTCTCTGACCTCAAATTGAAAACTGGAGAGCTGAGTAGGAGGAGCCCGAGCTGGAGGGGCCGGTCAACACTCTTTTTAATCTGAGGTGTCTATCTCATCTGGGCTCCGCCTACCCACTAGTAATGTCTAGTGTGTCTCCCTTCCTTCATCTGCAGCTGAAATGTACTGCGTGAGATTCATATGTCAAGCACTTTCTCTGCAGACAGGGCTTGTTCCAGGCATTCCAACGCTGTCAGTAAGCAGTGAGGGAGGTAGGGCATGCAAAACCAGAGGGCAAAAAGGTGCAAGAAGCATCTTTGCAATGCCAAGGGTGCACTAAGCATCTTAATTAGCATATTTTATTAACCTTCAGTTTCTGTAAAATGGAGGCAGCAATTAGAAAATTATGGGTTCATGCAGACATCCATGGATTTTGGGCTGATCTCGGTCCGCAATGCATAGACTGGCCGTGGCTCTCCTGATCCTTGACTGCCTCATAATAATAAATGAAGCTGTCATGCTCTGGTTGACAGACCCGTGGCCTGTCTGTGCATTAGCGGTCCATGCTGGAAAGTCTGCATGAGCCCTAAAGTTGAGACTTTCATAGGGGCTATATCTTATACAATATTGTGTGCTTAGTTTATACTGTTACTTTCGGCTTAAAGACTCCTATACAGGGAAGAGATTGGTGCACTGCTCATACAGCAAGCTATTAGAGTTGGGCGTACTGATTTGAGAAACTCTGGTCCATCAGCCAGTATAGTTGTCTTTGGCCGCTGGATGAGAGGCTTGTGAATCTCTTCCCCCAAGGATCTTCTGCCTGACTTTTGAGCAGTCAGGATGGCGTTACATCATCATTGTGGCGTGACACACTGATAAGGTTCCGTCAGCCTGGCTAATCAAATGCTACACCAAGGAACTGGGAAGGTAAAACATTTGCATGCTTCCTATCCAGCGGCCAGAATCCTGGCCTGGCCGATGGAATGTAGTCCCATAAATCGATCCTCCCAACTCTACAAGCCAGTATAATAGGTGTTCCCATAATAGGTGCATTTAGTAGAAAACAGGCAAATTAAGGTAGTCGAATTTCCTAGAAGAACTTGCCAACTCACAAAGGCTATATTTTTTAGGTTAGCTTTTAGACAGATATTTTGAGGGTTTCACATATTTGATTTCTAATCAAAACAGACTAAAATATTTTTTTTTCATAATAGACATTTCTCACCTATCTATAAGACCTCTGTATACGGCTATTGCTGTCCCATATATCGTGATTGAACCGGCACCTTGTATGCTCCAACGCTCCAGCCAAGTTCCTTCTAATTGCAGTTGTACAGTGCGAAAACTGGTTTACCCAATGCAATCAAACAGTTATCATCTATTCTGAGGATAGGTGATTAATTTAATTTGTGGGAAAACCATTTTAATTTTTAAAGAATCATTGGCAGTGTGAGCAATTATTTCCACAGGAGGAATTTTCCTAAAATTTGTTAAAATTACCATTATCTTTTACCATTACACATTATTGATACTTCATACGCATCATCATGAAAAGGGTTTGACCAAAGTCATATTATATTTACAAAGGAAATACACTCAAAGGGAGTTAAATTTCTCTAGGAAATTATTCAGTCCATTTACAAAGAGTATTAATTCCCCATTAACTTTCCACAAATTTTTCATGTTACACCCCCAAGCTTTAATGTATTTTATTGAGATGTTATGTGATATACCAACACAAACCAGCAAATATTTGTGAAGTGTAAAGGAAATTTTACATTGATTTGTAAATATTAAAAAAAATATAACTGAAAACTGACATGCATTCTCAGATTCTCAATGGGATTTATTTCTGGACTGTGACTGGGTCATTCACACACATGAATATGTTTTGATCGCCATTCATTGTAGCTCTGGCAGTATGTTCAAAGTCGTTTTCCTGCAGGAAGGTGAACCTACATTGCAGTCTCAAGTCTTTTGCAACCTTTAACAAGATTTCCTCCAGAATTGCCCTGTATTTGACTCTATCTATCTTCCGATTAACTCTGACCAGCTTCCCTGTCCCTGCTGAAGAAAAGTATCCCCACAGCATGAAGGTGCCACAAAGTTGGGATTGTGTTTTGAGGGTGATGTGCAGACTAGGTTTAACGCCACACATAGAGTTTTGCATTTAGTCCAAAAAGTTCTACTTTGGTCTCAACTGACCAGAGCACCTTCTTCCACATACTGTATCCCCTACATAGCTTTTTGAAAACTGCAAACAGGACTTTTTATGGCATGCTTTCAAAAATGGATTTCAGACTGACCGAGTGTGATAGCTGCATTGAAATATATAAAACTGTCACACTAGAGTTGGAAGAGCTGCGGCCAGTCTGAGCACTGCGGTCGAATTTATAGTGCCATCTGACTGCGCCCTTTTAGTTGTTCTGTGGACAGTTTTTCACATCTGAACTATAGATCTCTGCAACTCATCTAAAGTGACCATAGTCCTCTTGACTTCTTCTCTAATTAGTGCTCTCCTTGCTTGGGATGTCAGTTTAAGTGGTTGACCATGTGTTAGTAGGTTTATAGCTGTTCCATGAGCCTTCCATTTTTGGATGACAGATTGAACAGTGTGTCATGAGATCTTCAGAGCTTGGGATATTTGTTTTGTAACCTAACCCTGCTTTATTCTTCTTCATAACTTTATCCCTGACCTGTCTGGTGTTTTCCTTGATTTTCAGGATTCTGTTTGATCCATAATGTTCTCAAACAACCATCTGAGGCCTTCACAAAACAGCTGTAGTTATACTGAGAATCAATTACACACAGATGGACTCAATTTACTAATTATTTGTCTTCTGGAGACAACTGGTCACTTAGTATTTTATTTAGGGGTACAGTGGGTTGAATGCAAATGCATGTCACAATTTTCAGATTTATATTTTTAAAATATTTAGAAAAATGAATCATTTACTTTACACTTCACAAATACTTGCTGCTTTGTGTTGGTATAATATATAAAATCTCAATAAATATGTTTAAGTTTGTAGGGGTAATGTTAAAAAATGTGGCAAAGTTCATGGAGTATGAATACTTTTTCAAGGCACTGTATATGCAATAATGATTACTTTTCTGAAAAGTCAGCTAAGTATATGCACAATAAATAATATTAAAGGTATCTATCATTGGCAAAATATTTTCATATGAGTTGCATAGTGCTGCCAATCTGTGGGGGTCCAGCTCCTGAGACCCTCACAGAACACTCAATGTACCACTGTGAAGTGCACAGCTCCTGCAAGATTGGGTGAACAAAGGGGTTTATGGGCTCAATAACAATCCTGGCATCCAGGGAGCCTCATGAGCTTACTAGAATGATGAACATCATGATATTGTGGGGCCTAGTAAGCTCAAGAGGAGCCAAAAATCCAAAGGCTGAGGATGCAGGGCACAGAAGCAATACTGCCCTGGTCTGGCATAGAAGACAGGACTGGATGCCAGATCAAGGCAGCAGAAAGCTCAGATTTCCTATTGAGCCGGTCCACCACTCCTACAGGAGCTGCCAACTTCAAAGTGGTGTTTTGAGCAATTGGAGACGGTCTCGGAGCCTCGACCTTTATCAATCAGCAACACTTTGCAGTCCATATAATATATAAATATCTTTTGTAAATGATAGGTACCCTTTAAACCTTGGACTGCAAAAGTGCCAAAGTCTGTCTAGATGGGGACAAGCTGTAATAATGGAAAATGCAAGCCTTTATTTGAACCCCAAATGCAAGCTGTAGAATATTTTCTGGCTTAAAGGGTAGGGTCATGTACGAACTGCATTTCACCTTTTGACACAGTAAAAACACTGTGTGCTTGCACCAATTACCTTATTTGCAGCAGCTCTTTTTGTGTCCTTCAGTTTGTCAGTCGCCCTGTGTAGACTTTCTTTCTGCTGCTGGATTTGGGCTTCCAGGTCCTGCATCTCTCTGGTCTTTTTATTCAATTCAGACTTCAGGATTCCAACTTCCAAGTTTAGCCCATTCATCATAATGCCACTGCTGCTAAGCTGGAACACATTGATGTCAGATACACTGAAGTGAAAGACTTATAAACAGATGTTTCTAAAAAGAATCGTAATTAGTTTGTGGTATTGGGATTCAACAAAGCCATGTGTCTGACAGAACATCTGAACATAGCTACAGCAAATGGGAGCCATGCAAACTAACCCCGAGCATGGACGAGTAGTGTACTGCTGTAATGTATGATGGCTGCAAGTGTGTTTGCTGAAAATGTAGCTGGAATATGAGGTTATAGCTTCTGTTTCACATTAATTACAAACTAGAACCATTCGGCTCATCCTGTCAGCACAACTCCTTGTTGTTTTCCACATTTGTGTTTACTCATGCAGACATATCTTTCTATTTGATTGCCCAGCCAAATAATAAGTGCCTTGAATGGGTTCCAAACATAAATTAATTGAACACACTAATAGACTTTCTACAATTATGTTGTGGAACCAGCAAAACCATGAAATACAGTCCTTCTAGCGGATAGGTTGTCTGTGATACAAGGGTCCTATGTCACTACCTGATCATGGACAAATATATATCTTTGTACCGTGTTAGCCATTAGATAGAAAAATCTAAAAATCTGAGAGTCCTCAGTGGTTGATAACTTTTAATGGCTAACTGAAAAGATGGTAACAAATTGCAAGCTTTCGAGGTTACTCGGGTCTCTTCATCAGGCAAAGACTAATACAAAATCTAAATAGTCACACATCCCGTTGTGTAGAAATATGTGACTCTTAAGATTTTGTGTTATTCTATGCCTCATGAAGAGACTCGAGTAGTCTCAAAAGCTTACAATTCGTTACAATCTTTTCAGTTAGCTATTAAAAGGTATCAACTACTGAGGACTCTCAGATTTTAATATTTTTCTACCCGATCATAGTCACTTGTGAATTAGGTTTGCATTATTCAAGGACTAGTGTAGATGCATTTTCCAAAAAGTGCTGCAAACTAAGTTAATCCGATTTATCCAGTTTAAAAAAAAACTGCAGCAAATGCTATAAAAGAGATAAAAGTCATTGTTTCATTAATCTCCTGCAGGTGCTCTGCGGTCCTCCTTTTCCCTACTTTAGCCTTACTACAGCCATTTAGTGCACACAGCGGTCATATGAAAACCTTTACTGGCATCAATGCCCAGAGCTAAGCTATGATGTCAGTTAATAGGACACATGATCCCAGTGGCCACTTAGCTGTAGAAGTTAACTGCTGGCTACTTGTATGCAAAGACCGGAAGGACCACTAGAGAATCCACGCAGGCTGAAGAGTAGCTTTAAAAATTTTGATTGTTTTAACTTATTTCTATATTTTTAGAAACTGGATGAAGAATTTAATGTTCTTCATCAAACCCATCTAAGGCTGCTTTCACACTTGCGTTTGAGCAACTTGCGCCTGTCTGCGCACGGCCGCCGCTAAGTTCCGCCCCCGGCCGCGCCTCCTCCCGGCAGCTCCGCCTATGGGCGCAAGACGCCGCATGCGACCTGCGTACCCTATCTTTATCATTGGGTACGCAGGCCGTGCGCATATATGCGTTTGGCGGCGCATGCGTCCTTTTGACTGGTGCAGCGAGCGCACCAAAAAGCAACATGCAACATTTTGGTGCGCTCGGCGCACCGTCAAAAGGACGCATGCGCCGCCAAACGCATACCTGCGCACGGCCTGCGTACCCAATGATAAAGATAGGGTACGCAGGTCGCATGACGCGTCATGCGCCCATAGGCGGAGCCGCCGGGAGAAGGCACGGCCGGGGGCGGAGCTTAGCGGCGGCCGTGCGCAGACAGGCGAAGGTTGCTCAAACGCAAGTGTGAAAGCAGCCTAAATCCATGGTATCCATGTGCTCCAATATGATTAATCAATACCTGGGGATGACATTGAGCAGAAATGCATTTTTTGATGGAGGGTTTATTATTTAAAAAAACGAAAAGTTAGAACAGAAGAAAGATAGAAAGATAAAAAGCATATACATTCTAGAAGAGGTTATGCCAGTCATAATATAAGTACAGTGGGGAAAAAAGTATTTAGTCAGCCACCAATTGTACAAGTTCTCCCACTTAAAAAGAGGAGAGGGGCCTGTAATTGACATCATAGGTAGACCACAACCATGAGAGTCAAAATGAGAAAACAATTCCAGAAAATCACCTTGTCTGATTTGGTAAGATTTATTTTTCAAATTATGATGGAAAATAAGTATTTGGTCACCTAAAAACATGAAGATTTCTGGCTCTCATAGACCTGTAACTTTTTCATTAAGAGGCTCCTCTGTCCTCCACTCATTACCTGTAGTAATGGCACCCGTTTGAACTTGTTATCAGTATAAAAGACACCTGTCCACAACCTCAAACAGTCACACTCCAAACTCCACTATGAAGCTAAAAGCGACTCGTCACGCCTCAATGCACTTCCAGACAACTTAAAAAATCTGCTAGAGAAGCACTTTGGGGTCCGAAAGGGATAGACTGGATTATCTTTTAAAAGCTACACATTCGCAGTCATATGATTGGGGGTTGGGGGGTTTACAGTTTCTGACATGTCCCCTTTACCTATGTTGTAGGGAATGGTTGAATACTCCTTTAACAGTTTGGTTCATCAAAGGCTTAGACAGATCACTCCAGATGAATAGTAACAATGGAAATGTGACATAATAGGTGAACATCACTGTGACTTCCTATCACAAGGGCCGAGGAGTCGATAAACCAAAGTTTAATCTCCTTCATATAAAGGCAATTATCAGTAATAAGGTTGCTGTAGCCAGATGTTAGATTGATTGAATATAAAATATATTTATATTAACATTTCTAAAACTTTTCTAAATTGCTATGAAAAATAAAGAAAAGAAAAACTAAATAGCAACTATAAGCGCTCATTACCAAGCCACCTTAGCAATCGTCTGCCTGTCTCTGCGGAGTTTAAGCAGTACATTAATTTACAAATGACGGCATGTTAAAAAGCTGCAGGTTTATCTTTAAAATGTAATTACAGTGACTGAAGAAAAATGCTTCATTTACAGGGTGAAAGGACCAAAACAACACAGCTTTATCTGCAATAATAAGACACAGGAAATGTGTATTAATGTAAAGGGTCTCTCAGAGATTACTAAGTGATGTGTCATTTAAAGCAAATATACGTAGATTACCAAATATAATCTAAAAAGCAGCGCGCTAAGGAAAAAGAAAATAACCTGCCACATCTCAAACTGCTCTGTAGTTGACTTCTCATAAACAGACACAAGTAACAGAATAGGTGGAGGCTATGATATGTGCACACATTATTTCGGGCGGGTACGAACAGTAATGGTAGTGACATGCTATTTTAGAATTTTGGATAACAAGAGGAGGAAGACCTGTGAAGACTCAGACATCAAGGTTAGATTTCAGAAAGGCAGATTTTAAGGGACTCAGAAAGAGAATTGGAGGGATCCAATGGCAGGATATCCTTAAGGACAAAAATGTCCAGGAAGGATGGGACATCTTGAAAAATGAGATTCTCAAAGCACAATCATTAACAATTCCGAAAAGAGGGAAAAATGGGAAGCATTTAAGGAAACCAGGATGGATGAACACAGAACTTAAACACATGCTAAAAAGAAAGAAAGAAATATTTATCAAATGGAAAGAAGGAGGCATATCTAAAGAAGAATATAATGCCATCTGCAGAACCTGCAGGGCAAAAATCAGATTATCTAAAGCTGACAATGAATTAAGGCTTGCAAGAGATGTCAAAAGCAACAAAAAAGGATTTTGGGGATACGTCAAAAGTAAAAGAAAAGTCAAAGATGCTATAGGATTTTTACAGGATGAAAATGATGAAATGGTAAGACAGGATGTTGAGAAGGCTGAACTGTTAAATTCCTATTTTGCATCTGTTTTCTCTCAGAAAGGAAATGTAACATCAACTGATCTTCACTGTCCTATTAAAAGAATAGAAGAATCCAGGATATCTATAAACAGAAAGACAGTGAGGAAACACTTAGCTAACCTAAATGAATTCAAGTCTCCAGGTCCAGATGAATTACACCCCAGAATACTGAAGGAGATAGCAGAAGAAATTCTTGAACCACTGTCCATAATCTTTGAAAATTCTTGGAGAACAGGAGAAGTCCCAGAGGACTGGAGAAGAGCAAATGTTGTTCCTATCTTCAAAAAGGGGAAGAAGGTGGACCCAGGCAACTACAGGCCGGTGAGTCTGACTTCTATACCAGGAAAGATCTTTGAACAAATTATTAAAGAACATGTATGTAAGTACCTGCATAAGAATGAAGTGATTAAACAGAGTCAGCATGGGTTTGTAACTAATAAGTCATGTCAGACTAACTTAATTTCCTTCTATAACAGAATCACTGACTGGGTGGATCAGGGAAATGCTGTAGATATAGTATATATTGACTTCAGCAAAGCATTTGACAAAATATCTCACACAATCCTTATTGAAAAAATGACTAAGTATGGAATGGACAAGGCAACTGTTAGGTGGATTCATAACTGGCTTAGTGATCGGAATCAAAGAGTGGTCGTAAATGGCTGCACATCCAGTTGGAAGAATGTCTCAAGTGGGGTACCACAAGGCTCTGTTTTGGGCCCTGTATTGTTCAACATCTTTATCAATGATTTAGATGAAGGAATTGAGGGTAAACTGATCAAATTTGCTGATGACACAAAGCTAGGAGGGGTAGCTAATACTAGAGAAGAGAGAGAGAGGATTCAAAAAGATATAAATAAACTGGAGCAGTGGGCAGCAACTAACAGAATGGTTTTTAACAGGGAAAAATGCAAAGTACTACATCTGGGCAATAAAAATGAAAAAAGCATATACAAAATGGGAGGAATAGGGCTAAGTAACAGCACATGTGAAAAAGACTTGGGTATACTAATTGATAACAGACTGAACATGAGTCAACAGTGTGATGCAGCAGCAAAAAAGGCAAATACAATTCTAGGATGTATCAACAGAAGCATACAGTCTAGATCACGTGAGGTCATTATTGTTGCCCTCTACTCCTCTTTGGTCAGACCTCATCTGGAATACTGTGTCCAGTTTTGGGCCCCACATTTTAAAAAAGACATCAACAAACTGGAGCAAGTTCAAAGAAGAGCCACCAGAATGGTGACCGGTCTGCAAACCATGTCCTATGAGGAACGGTTGCAGGATTTGGGAATGTTTAGCTTACAAAAAAGAAGACTGAGAGGAGACTTAATAGCTGTCTACAAATATCTCAAGGGCTGTCACATTGTAGAAGGATCATCTTTATTCTCATTTGCACAAGGAAAGACTAGAAGCAATGGAATGAAACTGAATGGGAGGCGACACAGATTAGATATTAGAAAAAACTTTTTGACAGTTAGGGTGATCAAGGAGTGGAACAGGCTGCCACGAGAGGTGGTGAGTTCTCCTTCAATGGAAGTCTTCAAACAGAGGCTGGACAGACATCTGTCTGGGATGATTTAGAGAATCCTGCTTTGAGCAGGGGGTTGGACCAGATGGCCCAGGAGGTCCCTTCCAACTCTACCATTCTATGATTCTATGATTCTACCTGAAAAGGAACTACGGTAAGTAGATGTTAAAAAGAATAAACATATGCACTGCAATGTAAGAACAACTTGCAAAGAGGTTAAAAAATGAACCTGACCATTCCTTAGACAGTTCCACTTGGAAACCACTCCCTATTTTAAACATACAAGTGAAAAAAATAAAAAAAAACCACGGCACAAAACATCTTCTGTCTGAAAAACTCATTGGTACGCTGTAGTCTAAAGGACGTTGTGTGCATATATCCTTATAAATCTATAAATGTTGAAAAGCTACTGGTGTACCAGGTCTTAGGCTGGGGTCACACCGGTGTATGTTCTCTCATGCAAGAGAATCGGGCAGACTATGCTAATGACGCTCGGCTCAAACTCTGATCAGCTTACTGGGATCCAATGCTCTCGCAAGAGAGAATTGCAACACAACCCTAACCCTAATTTCTCCATCTTGTCCATTGTCTGTGTCTGTGAAAATTGGACTGGGTGAAGGTAAAGGGAAAAGTCCAATGTAAGCCTGATTCAGACATCTGTAAGTGACACAAGTATTCTGTGTTTTCACTTGTACATGTACCATTAATGGATACGCAGCACGGTGACTCAGTAGTTAGGCTTGCAAAGCTGGGGTCCTGGGTTCAAATCCCACCAAGGACAACATCTGCAAGGAGTTTGTATGTTCTCCCCATGTTTGCGTGGGTTTCCTCCGGGTTCTCCGGTTTCCTCCCACATTCCAAAGACATACTGATAGGGATTCTAGACTGTGAGCCCCATCGCGGACAGTGCCAATAATGTCTGTAAAGCAATGTGGAATTAATGGCGCTATATAAATTAGTAAATTAAATAAATAAATATTCTATGGGACTGTTAACAAGTTTGAGTTTTTTGGCAGACAGTGTGGTCTGCAAAATATCATGGTGACATGTCTGTTTGTTATCTGTATCACAAATCAAAATTGCCCATGTACCATGTATACTCGTGTATAAGCCGAGATTTTCAGCACATTTTTTGGTGCTGAAAATCCCCCCCTCATCTTATACACAAGTCATTGTGCAGAAAGCCAGCGGGGAGGGGGATCGGCAGGAGCCGGCGGCTGTGACATCATACTCACCCTTCCCGTGCCATCGCTGAATGTACCTGCATCTCCATGGTCCTGGCTTCCTGCAGCTCTCCTGTGCTGAGCGGTCACATGGTACCGCTCATTAACGTAATGAATATGCATGCGTCTCCTCTCCCATAGGCGTGAAGCACATATTCATTACCTTAATGAGCAGTACCATGTGACCGCTCAGCACAGGAGAGCTGCAGGAAGCCGGGACAACGGAGACGCAGGGACTTGCAGTGATGGCGCAAGGAGGGTGAGTATAACAGGGGAGGATGGGGGAGCACAGAGGAGTACGGGGGAGCATGGAGGAGGATGGAGGAGCACGGGGAGCACAGAGGAGATGGAGGAGGATGGGGAGCACGGAGGAGGATGGGGAGTCAAGCCATGCATACAAGGATGGGACTGGGGGGAGCCGAGCAATGTATAGAAGGATTGGATGGGGAGAGCCACACAGAGCAGGACAGGGATGAGGGGACAATGCATACCCGGCTTATACTCAAGTCAATAAGCTTACCCAGTTTTCCGTGGCAAAATTAGGTGCCTCGGCTTATACTCAGTGCTTATACTGGTAAGGGATTTAAACATTATAATACATAGGAGAAGCTTTGTAATTTCTTTATGTTTTCATCAGTGAATGCTCACTTACTCAGCGTTTTATTTTTAGTGCAGAGCTGGAGTGGTGCCACTAATCTCAGTTCCCTGCCCCCAGCATTATAAGTACCAGATGCCATCTTCATCTTTTTATGAAGCCGCTCTGGTCTGTCTCCAGCAGTTTTTGACTTGCCGAATCACTCCAATGTTTGCCAGGCGATTCAGCTGTCACAACTCAATGTACGTCTATGCGAGCCAGAATGAAGACAGAACGAGGCACTCATAGACTTGTATTGAGAGCTTGTGACTGTTTACCTCTGACTTCAAGTTGATCAGAAGTTGGGGTTACAAGGTGGCGGTGCAGAGAAGAGCTGAAGACGGCAGCTGGCAAGCATAATAGTAGGATCAGGGACTTAACAATAGTGGCAGCACTCTAGCACTGAAATGGAAAGGAAAAACACAGGGAGTGGTGCTTTAAAATCACTGATGAAACGCTTATGGTATAAACTAACACTGACCAAACACTGATGGTCTGTGTTTTTATGTACAATAAATGTCACAGACATGTGAATGAGGCCTTAGAACACATATCAAACTCTGGCCTACAGGGTGATTATATTTGGCCCTCGACGCTAGGCAGGCCCCCCGAGTATATTCGGCCCATGATGTCGGGGGATCCCTCGCCCAGCATCACACTTTCAACTATATTAGCATCCTGGATGCCTATACAGTTGAAAGCAGTGATCAAGGAAGGAGAATCAGCTGTGCTCCTTCTCCCATCATACCCCCTCTGCATCTGACGTCTCAGCGCAGCGAGCGCAATGATATCATTACAAAGCGCTCGATGTAGTGAGATGTGCAGAGGATCTGGAGACACCATGAAGAGACCGGAGCTGTTGGGGAACATACAGAAGTGAGTGTTTTTTGTGTTTTTTAAAGTTGGGCCTATTATACTATATGGAGCCTTTACACCATAGGGAGCACTATGTGAGGCCATGACACTATATGGAGCACTATGTGAGGCCATTATACTGTATGGAACACTATGTGAGGACATTATACTATATGGAGCACAATGTGGGGCCTATTATACTGCATGGAGCACCATGTGGGGCCCTTTATACTGTAGGGAGCACTAGTGGAGCCCTTTATATAGTATGGTGAACTATATGAGGCCATTATACTGTATGGAGCACTATATGGGAACCAGCATTCTGTATGGCGCACTATGTAGGGCCCTTTATACTGTATGGAGCACCATGTGGGGCCTTTTATACCGCATGGAGCACCATGTGGGCCTCAATATACTGTATGGAGCACTATATTGGGCCTTTAAACTGTATGGAGCACCATGTGAGGCAATTATAATGTATGGAGCACTATGTGGGTGCAGTAGACTGTATGCAGCACTATGTGGGGCCATTATACTGTATGTATCACTATGTAGGCCCTTTATATTTCTATGGAGCACTATGTGAGGCTATTATAACTGTATGGAGCACTATATGGGGCCAATATACTGTATGGAGCACTATGTGGGGTCCTTTATACTGACTGGAGCAGTATGTGATGCTATTATACTGTATGGAGCACTATATTGGGCCCTTATCCTTATACTGTATGCAGCATTATGTGGGGCCATTATACTGTATGGAGCACTATGTGGTAGCATTATACTGTATGGAGCACTATGTGGGGCCCTTATACTGTATAGAAGACTGTATGGGGGTTATTATACTGTATGGAGAACTTCTTGTGGCCATTATATTGTATGGAGGGCTTTGTGGGATTACAGTTGGAGAATGATACTGTGATGGTGTACTCAGGTTGTGGGATGCAGAGACGCACAGGAGGCAGAGCAAGGGTTAACAAATTTAACAATTTAATAAACAGGGTAGATAAACTCCTCGCAGGGAGATAATTGGTTAAATGGTGAAAAGCAGGTGCAAAATAATAACAGTCCAATTATCAAACTTATTGTGTCCTTTATGTTCCTTCACCGCAGATGATCCTTTGGGGCTTCACCTTCAGGCCATGCTTCTGTAAATGACTCAATACTTGTTCCAGCCGCCAGAGGTGCTCTTCAAAGGTGGCTGCATAGACAATGAGGTCACCCAGGTAGATCAGGGTGGTTTCAAAGTTCAGGTCCCTCAGACATATTTCCATCAATCGCGATAGGCCAAAGGGCATCCGGTTGAATTCAAACAAACTTGAATTCAAACGATGTCTTCGCTGGTCATGTTCGGCCACGGATACCTGCCAGTATCCACTGGCCAGATCCAGAGACGAGAAATAATTTGCCTTTCCCAAGGCAGAAAGCGACTCTTCAATTTGGGGTAAAGTATAAGAGTCCCGCACAGTAAAAGCATTCAGTCGACTATAGTCCACACAAAAACGCAGGGTCCCGTCTTTCATCCGGACTAGGACAATGGGACCTGCCCACGGGCTCTGGCTATCCCGTATGACCCCACTCAGCAGCATGTGTGCCAACATTTCCTTCACATCTTTGTACATTTGAGAAGGTATCTGCCAGGAGCACTCTCAAAATGGTGCAGCCATTCCCATGGGTATCTCGTGAGTTATGCATGTGGTACACCCGAAGTCGTCCTCATGCCAGGCGAAGACACCCTGGTAATGCTCCTGTACAGCTTTCACCTGTTGCACTTGTTGAAGTCAGAGTCCCTTCAATATGGCCTGCATCTGCTTCAAGATTAGTCGCCCCTGCTTGAGGCTTCCAGGTGGGTGCTCCAGGGTCAGGGTGACGGCTACAGTCCATGAGTCACCTTGCTTCATTGCCAGCTGGATGGCCTCTTGTGGTATCAATTCTTCGGGCATGCTCAGCACCTGCGCCACTTCACTCTTAGGCGGGAGCGTAAGATTTTCCTCCCTTTGGTTCACGCACTGCACCACAATGTTGCCATCGTGGACGATGGCTAGTGTTTGGGCAATGAGAAGCCCCGAGGGTATTTGGTCCATTAGGGTTAGTTCAACCTGGACTTCCACCCCTTTGAGGGCATACAAGCTCGTACGGGCAAGGTGAGCACAGTCTGGCCAGACAGGAGGACGAGTTTAGCAGCAGCAGGGACCAGCACTTTTCCTAGCACTTTTCCTCCACTTGACATTTCCTGGGCCTAGGCGACCCGTATCAACTGCTGAAACACCTTCCTCTGGGGGGTTCGTGGGCTCCACCGGTTCAGAAAAGCGTCCGGGGACTCGCTGATCAAGAGTGTCTCGAGTTCTTTTAGCACACTCATTCCCAGAGTCACTGGAGGGCCATTGCTGTTTTCTCCGATGGTCAGCACGACTCCTTTCTGGCCTACATCTTTGCTACATACTGTAATTTGCATCCAGACCACGCCTGCGAACAGGATAGGCAACTGATTGGCCGCCGTTAACTTGATCACCGGTCCCCACACGGGACTCGCCGCCTCGGGAATGACTCCTAAAATACATTTCTGGCATGGTGGTCACCTGGGAACTGGTATCAACTAGATAGCGGACGGCTCAACCGTCCATTTCAGCCCACACAAGGGGGCTCAGGGAAATTAAAGTTTTGGGACTGCCATCTCTCTTTGGCTTCTCAGGCTCCGGGTGGCATCCCCAACCATGGAGCTCACTAGTTTTAACGGCTGCCGAGGTAGGGACCGCCCCCGTCTCGCACACCCTCGGGTATAGTGTCTGGCTTGCAAAATGGACATATAATGGATCCATGGCCTCAAATATTTGTGAAAACATATAGTCACTGAGGCTGCGCATACTCCCCGCCAGACCTGCTGTGAACTGACAGCGTGGGAAAATGTTCAGAAACTTTCTCACGCTAATCAGTTCATCTCCGGTCAGGCGGGGAGGCTACGCAGGCAGCTTTTCCTTCATTCCTCCGTGGTTTACAGCCGAGACAGTCGCATTAGCACCCAGTTGTAAACTATTTAACCCCTTCAGATGGATTGCAGCGGGAGACTAGACTGTATGGCGGATAGGTATGGGTATATTGTTGTTTTTTTATTTTGCATTTTTTCTAGGAGATCGATGGCTTCGCATGGATTGGGAGTGTAATAAAGATGGAAAAAATGTGTGCTCATTTCATTAAATCTCTATTCTTAATGTGTGTGTTTTTTTTAACCCTTTCAGACTAGTGGATTAATAATGGAGAGGTGTCTTATTGACACCTCTTCATTATTAAATCAGACTTAATGTCACCTTATAATAGCAAGGTGACATTAACCCCTTATTACCCCATAAGCCACCTGTACAGGGAAATGCGAAGAGAGAAAGTACCAGAATTGGCGCATCTTACAGATGCGCCTTTTCTGGGGTGGCAGGGGACAGATTTTTTTTTTAGCCAGGGGGAGCCAAAAAACAATGGTCCATCTCTAGGCTATTAATTTCTGCCCTCAGTCACTGGCTTGACCTCTCTGGCGGAGAAAATTGCGCGGGAGCCCAAGCAAGTTTTTTCCGTGAATTAATCCTTTAATTTAACACCTACAGCTCCAAAATTTTACACACAGACACTACTAACATTATTAGTGAGGAACATATATAAATCTAATGGATATGCAATGGGTTACTGTATGTAAACCATGTCTCATATCCTGTCGGGTTCTGTAATGATTTTACAGATGCCGGCAATTGAATACCTATTCTTCCATCTATATCTCTATGAAATATATATACAGTACTGACCAAAAGTTTGGACACACCTTCTCATTCAATGATTTTTCTATATTTTCATGACTATGAAAATTGTAGAATCACACTGAAGGCATCAAAACTATGAATTAACACATGTGGAATTATACATTACACTTAACAAAAAAGTGTGAAACAACTGAAAATATCTTATATTCTAGGTTCTCAAAGTAGCCACCTTTTGCTTTGATTACTGCTTTGCACGCAGAAAAGGTGAACTGATGAACTCTACATGCCTGGTTCCCACCGTGAAGCATGGAGGAGGAGGTGTGATGGTGTGGGGGTGCTTTGCTGGTGACACTGTTGGGGATTTACTCAAAATTGAAGGCATACTTAACCAGCATGGCTACGACAGCATCTTGCAACAGCATGCTATTCCATCTAGTTTGCATTTAGTTGGACCATCATTTGTTTTTCAACAGGACAATGACCCCAAACACACCTCCAGGCTGTGTAAGGGCTTTTTGACCAAGAAGGAGAGTGTTGGGGTGCTACGCCAGATGACCTGGCCTCCACAGTCACCAGACCTGAACCCAATCGAGATGGTTTGGGGTGAGCTGGACCGCTCACCGCTTCAATTTTGAATAAATCCCCAACGGTGTCACCAGCAAAGCACCCCCACACCATCACACCATCTCCTCCATGCTTCACGGTGGGAACCAGGCATGTAGAGTTCATCCGTTCACCTGTTCTGCGTGCAAAGCAGTAATCAAAGCAAAAGGTGGCCACTTTGAAGAACCTAGAATATAAGACATATTTTCAGTTGTTTCACACTCTTTTGTAAAGTGTAATGTATAATTCCACATGTGTTAATTCATAGTTTTGATTCCTTCAGTGTGATTCTACAGTTTTCATAGTCATGAAAATACAGAAGAATCTTTGAATTTGAAGTGTCCAAACTTTTGGTCTGTACTGTATATATATATATATATATATACAGTATATATGTGTGTGTCAATGGCATATACAGTATATATATATATTGTGAGACAGTGAGGGAATATGTGTTGAATGGGGTGTACATTTCACCTAGGTACTGTGCTGTATGGTATAAGGGAAATGTGTGGCTTTGTAAACCTAGTGGTAGAGAAAGGTCACTACACCTCACATTCAACACACACTTGCAGCTCAGGCCTGAAACCATTCAGCTGTTAATTAGGAGACCAGAAGTAGGTGTCTGCAAACACAGTCTGAGAGCTGGCTTAGTCTGGACACAGGAGGGTGTCCCGGCACAAGAAGAAGTCTCCAAGAGTGGAGCTGGCTTAGTCTGGACACAGGAAGGTGTCCCGGCACAAGAAGCAGTCTCCAGGAGTGGGAGCTGGCTTAGTCTGGACACAGGAAGGTGTCCCGGCACAAGAAGCAGTCTCCAGGAGTTTGAGCTATCTCAGTCTGGGTGCAGGAAGTACCCCGGCCACAGGAGTAGTCTCAGTGAGAATCCGTGCGAATAGCGGCTGAATAGGAGTGGATCTCTCTCAAGTCTGGACGCTGAAGGGGCCTTCAGACACAAGGAGGAGTATCTGTGAAACTCCATACTGGTAACATATAGCATATGTGTTGTTTTGGGCACAGACTGGTAGAGTCTGGACCTGGATAAATAGGGAAATCGATCTATGTGTAATTAGTGGCTAGACAAGCCTAGGTTTTCTGTTTATGCTTTATTTTTATCTGTTTGCTGTGGACTTTAATAAAGCTGGTTGCGGCCAGTTTTACACCAGAACTGCTGTCTGAATGAACTGTTTTCGTGCCATTCTGTCTACCCAGACAGCGATCCTAGAGCTATATCCCCTGGAAATGCTACAATTGGCGGAGAATGCTGGGGCAGCGCAGTGGCTGATACAGTTAGTGCTGGAGTGTGCATGCAGCACAGTGGCTTAGAGACAGCAATAAAGGTGAAGTCTGTTGAAATAGCAGCAGAGAAAAAAAAAAAAAAAAAAGTGTGTCAGCAGGAAACGTCTGTTTGGAGCAGTCTTAAAGAGACAGTAGCCCTAATAGACTTTGCAAAGAAAAAAAAAAAAGTGTCTGCACAGCAGAGCTGAAATTTTCTGTGGAAAAGACTGTAGAGTGTGTATGTCTTGAGTGAAGACTGCCGTTGTTAAGACAGAGAAGTCTGACAGCATGGATGACAGCATGGAGGCGCTGTTTGAACAAATGGCGCAAGTTAATGTGCAACATAAGACTGCCGTGGTTGAGACAGATAAGTCCGGCAGTATGAAGGAGCTCATTGAGTACCTGGTACAGGCCCAGCGAGGCATGCAGCAGAGCATGGAGCGGCAGCGCCTGCAACACCAGCAGTGCATGCAGCAGTACCAGCAGCAACTCCTGCAGCAGCAGCAGGAGAATAACCGGTTGTTGGAGCAGTTTGCAGCTCTCAGCACCTCGTCCCAGAGTAATGTTGTGAAGGCACCTCCCTTGTCCGCTGTAAAGAAGGCAGTAAGACGGTCCCTGAAAAAGATGACACCTCGTGATGATGTGGAGGAATATCTTACTAAGTTTGAGGGACTGGCAGAGAAGGAGAATCTGCCCCTATCTGAATGGGCCATGATGATCGCACCCTATCTGATTGGAGTGCCCCAGGTGGCCTATGCTGACCTGAGCGAGCAGGACAGCCAAGACTATGCCAAGCTGAAAGCGGAGATTCGTACCCGGCTGGGTGTTACGGTGACAGCCCGTGCCAGGGGAGTTCATGACTGGAGATACAGTTGGGAGTCTGCAGTCAGCAGGCCTGATTATGGAGTTGAAAAGGTGATAGTGAACCGCTACACCCGAGCATGTCCTCCTGAGGTACAGCCGTCTGAGGTCGTCACTTCGGAGTTCCCGGACGCTGAACTCTAGCGGTAAGAGCGTTCCAGCTGTGGGGGACATGGGGTATGCTGATAAGCGGGTTCAGGCCTGAGGGGACATATGGGAGGGTGATTGTGGTGGACAGTGTTGGAGATGTCGTGAAATTGCTGCCGGCTGTTCACTAGAGGGGGAGCCTATGTGCCGTGATGTTGGCAGGTCCCTCTCTCCCTGCGCAGAACCTGTGTGTGTGTCCACCTCAGCCGAAGAGACTGGACCACAGGGGTCCCCGGTGGTTGTAAATGACTGCCCAGCACAGGCCCTCTTGGACTCAGAGAGTCCAGTGACTTCCGTATGTGACAGCCTGATTGATAGGGACTTCATCCCTGATAAGCACCTGAGTGTGGTGTGCATCCATGGAGACACCAAAGTCTACCAGAGACTGCCGTGGACTTGGTCCCCAAACTCGGGGAGGTTTCATATGAAGTGGGGGTAGTGAAGAACCTGGTGCAACCCGTCATATTGGGTAATGACTTTCCCCAGTCTAAGGATCTCTGGGAAAAAAATGTTTCTGATGGACAGTGTGATGAAGCTCCTATTGAGGGTGCGCAGTCCCGAGGGGCGGAACACAATGCTAGTGGGCCGTTAAACTTATGTGATGATAATGATAATGATGATGATGATGATGATCATGATAATGATGATGACCATGATAATGATGCTGATGCTGATAATGATAATGATGATGACTATGATAGTGATGAAATTCCTTTGCAGGTGATGTTGGGAGACGAGGATGGTGGTTCTCGGGAACCGAGTGTCCCTGACTTGCCTGTGTCCTGTGACAATTTTGAGAGTGAGCAGTGGCGAGACCCCACTCTTAGGACGGCACAGGAAAATATGATTGTTCTAAATGAGGTTTCCCAGGAGCCTGGCTCTGAGGAGAGGTTTCCTCATGCTGCCATGGACAATAGCCTGTTGTATGGGGACACTGAAGTCCAGGGAGAGGTCGTGAGTCAGCTCCTAGTACCTGAACTATATAGAAGTATAGTGCTGGGGTTGTCACATAGTCACATACTTGAGGGACCAGATGGTGCAGTTAATGTTGTGGATGACATGTTAACTAAGGTTCCAGATCAAGATGTGAATGAAAATGAATTGTATAACCCTGACAGTGGGCAGGATATGAATGAAAATGAATTGTATAACCCTGACAGTGAGCAGGATGTGAATGAAAATGAATTGTATAACCCTGACGGTGAGCCAGATGTGGCTGAGAGAAGAGGGTCAGATAGTGATAGTGAATCATCTGATGACCATAAAGCAACCAGTGCAAATGAGGAAGGCATGGTAGCACAGGAGGTACGTGAATTTCTGAGGAAGAGTCAGCAGAAGTGTTCTGATGTGCCGGGTCGTACTTCTCTGGCCAGGCACTATATCGAAACTGAGCCCGGCCCTAAGGTCAAGATGAAACCGTGCAGGATACACGAGGCCCGCAGAGAGTATAGGCCTTGGAGGGTACAGGGTAGTGCGGATGAATTCAGATGAAGAGAAAGTTGATGTTGCAATGACAGTGGTGAGGATGAAGCTGATGAGGGCCATGACTGGTCCAGAGTTCACTGTCTCTGTTGGATTGTTGACCAGCCCTCCGGTCTGGATGACCAGCCCTCCGGTCTGGAGAAGAGGGAGGGGATATGTGAGACAGTGAGGGAATATGTGTTAATGGGGTGTACATTTCACCTAGGTACTGTGCTGTATGGTATAAGGGAAATGTGTGGCTTTGTAAACCTAGTGGTAGAGAAAGGTCACTACACCTCACATTCAACATACACTTGCAGCTCAGGCCTGAAACCATTCAGCTGTTAATTAGGAGACCAGAAGTAGGTGTCTGCAAACACAGTCTGAGAGCTGGCTTAGTCTGGACACAGGAGGGTGTCCCGGCACAAGAAGCAGTCTCCAAGAGTGGAGCTGGCTTAGTCTGGACACAGGAAGGTGTCCCGGCACAAGAAGCAGTCTCCAGGAGTGGGAGCTGGCTTAGTCTGGACACAGGAAGGTGTCCCGGCACAAGAAGCAGTCTCCAGGAGTTTGAGCTATCTCAGTCTGGGTGCAGGAAGTACCCCGGCCACAGGAGTAGTCTCAGTGAGAATCCGTGCGAATAGCGGCTGAATAGGAGTGGATCTCTCTCAAGTCTGGACGCTGAAGGGGCCTTCAGACACAAGGAGGAGTATCTGTGAAACTCCATACTGGTAACATATAGCATATGTGTTGTTTTGGGCACAGACTGGTAGAGTCTGGACCCGGATAAATAGGGAAATCGATCTATGTGTAATTAGTGGCTAGACAAGCCTAGGTTTTCTGTTTATGCTTTATTTTTATCTGTTTGCTGTGGACTTTAATAAAGCTGGTTGCGGCCAGTTTTACACCAGAACTGCTGTCTGAATGAACTGTTTTCGTGCCATTCTGTCTACCCAGACAGCGATCCTAGAGCTATATCCCCTGGAAATGTCACAATATATATATATACCCCTATACTATGTGTATACATGTATTCTATCTATTCTATTTTAACCTGTCAGTGTGATTTTACAGTATAGCGCACTGAATTGCCGGCTTTTGTAAAGGACATCGGTGCATATTTCTCACAAGTCACACTCATGGTCCGTGTGGTGTGCGAGTTTTTCTCGCACCCATAGACTTGCATTGGCGATTCTCGGCCGATATACTGTGCAAATCACAGCATGCTACGATTTCACTCGCATGTATAATACGGCCGAGAAAAAATCAGATGATGGGAGCTGCCCCATAGATTAACATTGGTCCGAGTGCTATGCGATTTTTTCTCGCTTAGCATTTGTCCGTATTTCTTGCTAGTGTGACTCCGGTCTTATACATATACACGGTGTCTGGTGCAGGTACTATATTGTACAGGTCATGTACTATATTATACATATATATATGGAGTTTGGTGCAGGTACTATATTATACAGGTCAGGTACGTTATTATACAAGTCAGGTACTATATTATACATATATACAGGGTGTCTGATATTATATTATACATATATAATCTATATTATAACGCTGGGAGCGTCACTCTGTCTGAAGCCTTTATAGACTGTGTAAGCGTGACGAACCTGCGCAGTCTGGACAGAGTAACGCACCAGAGGATGAGGAGGGTGGCCCAGGAGATAGCAGTATGCGCAAGCACTGAATGCATACCGCAATCTCCGGCACAACACCTTACCGATCCAGTGTTGCCGCGGGATCTTGCTGGGATGTCAGGAGAGGGCGGGTTGTGGCGCCTGAATCGGCGCATACCCAGTCCGCGCTTTCCGGCGTCATATTGTGGAAGACACACTGCAGTGTGTCTTCAAGAAAATGGCGCCGGAAAGCGATGACTGCGCAGGCGCCGATTTCGCCGGCACAATCCCGCCCTCTCCTGACATCACGGCACAACAACTTACCGATCCGGTGTTGCCACGGGGTCTCGCCGTGATGTCAGGAGAGGGCGGGTTGTGGCGCCGGGATCGAGTGCCGATTTCGGCGAAACAATCCCGCCCTCTCCTTACCTCATGGCGAGACCCCGCGGCAATACCAGAATTGGGGGATGGAGGGGTACCATTCATACCAGGATTGGGGGGGTGAGAGGACCATACGTATCAGGATTGGGGGGGTGAGGGGACCATACATACCAGGATTGGGGGGGTGAGGGGACCATACATACCAGGATTGGGGGGGGTGAGGGGACCATGCATACCAGAATTGGGGGGTGAGAGGACCAAGCATACCAGGATTGGGGTGGTGAGAGGACCATGCATACCAGGATTGGGGGATGAGGGCTACCATGCATACCAGGATTGGGGGGTGAGAGGACCATGCATACCAGGATTGAATGGGTGAGAGGACCATGCATACCAGGATTGGGGGGGTGAGAGGACCATGCATACCAGGATTGGGGGGTGAGAAGACCATGCATACCAGGTTTGGGGGGGTGAGAGGACCATGCATACCAGGATTAGGGGTGAAAGGACCATGCATTCCAAGATTGGGGGGTAAGGTGACCATGCATACCAGGATTACGGGGTGAGGGGACCATGCATACCAGGATTACGGGGTGAGGGGACCATGCATACGAGGATTACGGGGTGAGGGGACCATGCATTCCAGGATTGGGGGGTGAGGGGACCATGCATACCAGAATTGAGGGGTGAGGGACCATGCATACCATGATAAGGATGAGGGGGTACCATGCATACCAGGATTGGGGGTGAGAAGACCATACATAACAGGATAGGGATGAGGGAGATACCATGCATTCCAGGATTGGGGGGTGAGGGGACCATGCATACCAGAATTGAGGGGTGAGGGGACCATGCATACCATGATAAGGATGAGGGGGTGCCATGCATACCAGGATAGGAGGGGGCAGCACATACCAATAAAAATGCGTGCCACCCGGGCGTAGAACGGGTTCATAGCTAGTACATATATATAAGGTGTCTGATGCAGGTACTGTAATATACATATATACACGTGTCTGGTGCAGGTACTATATTATACATATATACAGGGTGTCCGGTACTATATTATACATATATATAGGGTGTCAGGTGCTATATTATACATATATACAGGGTGTCAGGTGCTATATTATACATATATACACGGTGTCAGGTGATATATTATACATATATACAGGGTGTCAGGTGCTATATTATACATATATACAGGGTGTCATGTGCTATATTATACATATATACAGGGTGTCAGGTGCTATATTATACATATGGGTGTCAGGTGCTATATTATACACATACACAGGGTGTCAGGTGCTATATTATACATATATACAGGGTGTCAGATGCTATATTATACATATATACAGGGTGTCAGGTACTATATTATACATATATACAGGGTGTCAGGTGCTATATTATACATATATACAGGGTGTCAGGTACTATATTATACATATATACAGGGTGTCAGGTACTATATTATACATATATACAGGGTGTCAGGTACTATATTATACAATATACAGGGTGTCAGGTGCTATATTATACATATATACAGGGTGTCAGGTATTATATTATACATATATACAGGGTGTCAGGTACTATATTATACATATATACAGGGTGTCAGGTGCTATATTATACATATATACAGGGTGTCAGGTGCTATATTATACATATATACAGGGTGTCAGGTGCTATATTATACATATATACAGGGTGTCAGGTACTATATTATACAATATACAGGGTGTCAGGTGCTATATTATACATATATACAGGGTGTCAGGTATTATATTATACACATATACAGGGTGTCAGGTACTATATTATACATATATACAGAGTGTCAGGTGCTATATTATACATATATACAGGGTGTCAGGTGTTATATTATACATATACACAGGGTGTCAGATGCTCTATTATACATATATACAGGGTGTCAGGTACTATATTATACATATATACAGGGTGTCAGGTGCTATATTATACATATATACAGGGTGTCAGGTACTATATTATACATATATACAGGGTGTCAGGTGCTATATTATACATATATACAGTCATGGACAAAAGTTTTGAGAATGACACAAATATTAATTTTTACAAAGTCTACTGCTTCACTTTTTCTAATGGCAATTTGCATATACTCCAGAATGTTATAAAGAGTGATCAGCTTAACAGCAATTACTTGCAAAGTCAATATTTGGCTAGAAAATGAACTTTATCCCCCAAAACACATTTCAACATCATTGCAGCCCTGCCTTAATAGGACCAGCTAACCTCTTTTCAGTGATTGCTCCATTAACACAGGTGTGGGTGTTGATGAGGACATGGCTGGAGATCAATCTGTCATGATTAAGTAAGAATGACACCACTGGACACTTTAAAAGGAGGCTGGTGCTTGGCATCATTGTTTCTCTTCTGTTAACCATGGTTATCTCTAAAGAAACACGTGCAGTCATCATTGCAATGCACAAAAATGGCCTAACAGGGAAGAGTATCACAGCTAGAAAGATTGCACCTCAGTCAACAATCTATCGCATCATCAAGAACTTTAAGGAGAGAGGTTCCATTGTTGCCAAAAAGGCTCCAGGGCACCCAAGAAAGACCAGCAAGCGCCAGGACCGTCTCTTAAAAGTGTTTCAGCTGCGGGATTGGGCTACCAGCAGTGCAGAGCTTGCTCAGGAATGGCAGCAGGCAGGTGTGAGTGCATCTGCATGCCCTGTGAGGCGGAGACTCTTAGAACAAGGAATGGTCTCAAGGAGGGCAGCAAAGAAGCCACTTCTCTCCAGAAAAAACATCATGGACAGACTGATATTCTGCAAAAGGTACAGGCAGTGGACTGCTGAGGACTGGGGTAAAGTTATTTTCTCTGATGAATCCCCTTTTCGATTGTTTGGGACATCAGGAAAACGCCTCATTCGGAGAAGACAAGGTGAGCGCTTCCACCAGTCTTGTCTCATGCCAACTGTTAAGCATCCTGAAACCATTCATGTGTGGGGTTGCTTCTCAGCCAAGGGAATCGGCTCTCTCACAGTCTTGCCTGAAAGCACTGCCATGAATAAAGAATGGTACCAGAATGTCCTCCAAGAGCAACTTCTCCCAACCCTCCAAGAGCAGTTTGGCGATCAACAATGCCTTTTCCAGCATGATGGAGCACCTTGCCATCGAGCAAAGGTGATAACTAAATGGCTCAGGGAACAAAACATAGAGATTTTGGGTCCATGGCCTGGAAACTCCCCTGATCTTAATCCCATTGAGAACTTGTGGTCAATCATCAAGAGACGGGTGGACAAACAAAAACCTAAAAAATTCTGACAAAATGAAAGCATTGATTGTGCAAGAATGGACTGCTATCAGTCAGGATTTGATCCAGAAGTTGATTGAGAGCATGCCAGGGAGAATTGCAGAGGTCCTGAAGAAGAAGGGTCAACACTGCAAATATTGACTTGCTGCATTAACTCATTCTAACTGTCAATATAAGCTTTTGTTACTCATATGTTTGCAATTATTATATTTCTGTCTGTGATAAAAACATCTGTCAAACACACATAAAAACCAGAGGGCAGCAGATCATGTGAAAATATAATATTTGTGTCATTCTCAAAACTTTTGGCCATGACTGTACAGGGTGTCAGGTGCTATATTATACATATATACAGGGTGTCAGGTACTATATTATACATATATACAGGGTGTCAGGTGCTATATTATACATATATACAGGGTGTCAGGAACTATATGTCACGCTGTCTAATGATATGACTACAATGTCAGTAAACTATTTATACAGGAACCACACTCTATACAACATATAGTTTAGCAACATCAGAATGTAAGTATAAAATAGATTTACCTGACACAATATCAGCAGAACTTAGGGTTAATCTTGAAGACTAGATGTGCAGAAACGATATCAGTTGAACTCAGGGTTAATCTTGAGGACTTGATGAGCTGTAACAGGAAAGAGGAGGACCGGGGTCTAACCTGACCCTACACTGGGGTCCTAACTAATCCCTTACCTTGGAGCAGGGTGGATAAAAATCAATGATTTTTTTAAAAAAATCAAAAAAATCGGATTTTTTTTGATTTAAATCGGATTTTTTTGATTTAAATCGGATTTTTTTTGATTTAAATCGGATTTTTTTCAATAAACTGCTTTTTGAGGAAAATATTTTACCATCCAAAGGTTCTTCCATCATGAGATAAAGCTGAGTTGTTTAACTCAGTAGAATAAAGGCTGTATATGTGTAACATTCACAATGCCATGCTCTTCCAGAGGTTTCTGTAGGATTAGTGCCAGTGGGCAGTTTCTCTCCTATATTATCACAGACGCTCGCTTTACTTACGCAGTTCTCAAAACTGAATTTGACTCCGCAGAGGTCCCAGCCTCTTCTTCATGGCAAAAATGTTACAACATGAACAGAGTTGAGAAAAAGACCTTAATCCTATTGTTTTACAAACCTATATGAATACAGAATCAACCCCTTCAGTGCCAAGTCCAAGAAGTTAGACAATATGTTTCTGATTGTTTGGAGTGGAATAGATCTGCACAACACAAGAAGAATGTGAATCTAAGTGTGAGGAGGAGGAAGGGCAAGCAGACAAGAAAATGAAAGTGAAACTTTGAGCACAATACGCAGCATAGCCACAGACAGACAAGTCAGGTCAGGATTATTTTTCTCCTTCCTAAGTACAACAGAACAGTGGTGTCCAAATATGAATGATTAACCCATTAAACTGGGGAGAAAAAAGTAATATAAAAAGTGATTCTAAAAATCTTCATCTACAGTCATGGACAAAAGTTTTGAGAATGACACAAATATTAATTTTTACAAAGTCTACTGCTTCACTTTTTCTAATGGCAATTTGCATATACTCCCGAATGTTATAAAGAGTGATCAGCTTAACAGCAATTACTTGCAAAGTCAATATTTGGCTAGAAAATTAACTTTATCCCCCAAAACACATTTCAACATCATTGCAGCCCTGCCTTAAAAGGACCAGCTAACCTCTTTTCAGTGATTGCTCCATTAACACAGGTGTGGGTGTTGATGAGGACATGGCTGGAGATCAATCTGTCATGATTAAGTAAGAATGACACCACTGGACACTTTAAAAGGAGGCTGGTGCTTGGCATCATTGTTTCTCTTCTGTTAACCATGGTTATCTCTAAAGAAACACATGCAGTCATCATTGCAATGCACAAAAATGGCCTAACAGGGAAGAGTATCGCAGCTAGAAAGATTGCACCTCAGTCAACAATCTATCGCATCATCAAGAACTTCAAGGAGAGAGGTTCCATTGTTGCTAAAAAGGCTCCAGGGCGTCCAAGAAAGACCAGCAAGCGCCAGGACTGTCTCTTAAAAGTGTTTCAGCTGCGGGATTGGGCTACCAGCAGTGCAGAGCTTGCTCAGGAATGGCAGCAGGCAGGTGTGAGTGCATCTGCACGCACTGTGAGGCGGAGACTCTTGGAGCAAGGCCTGGTCTCAAGGAGGGCAGCAAAGAAGCCACTTCTCTCCAGAAAAAACATCATGGACAGACTGATATTCTGCAAAAGGTACAGGCAGTGGACTGCTGAGGACTGGGGTAAAGTTATTTTCTCTGATGAATCCCCTTTTCGATTGTTTGGAACATCAGGAAAACTCCTCATTCGGAGAAGACAAGGTGAGCGCTACCACCAGTCTTGTCTCATGCCAACTGTTAAGCATCCTGAAACCATTCATGTGTGGGGTTGCTTCTCAGCCAAGGGAATCGGCTCACAGTCTTGCCTAAAAACACAGCCATGAATAAAGAATGGTACCAGAATGTCCTCCAAGAGCAACTTCTCCCAACCCTCCAAGAGCAGTTTGGCGATCAACAATGCCTTTTCCAGCATGATGGAGCACCTTGCCATAAAGCAAAGGTGATAACTAAATGGCTCAGGGAACAAAACATAGAGATTTTGGGTCCATGGCCTGGAAACTCCCCAGATCTTAATCCCAATGAGAACTTGTGGTCAATCATCAAGAGACGGGTGGACAAAAAAAAACCTAAAAATTCTGACAAAATGAAGGCATTGATTGTGCAAGAATGGACTGCTATCAGTCAGGATTTGGTCCAGAAGTTGATTGAGAGCATGCCAGGGAGAATTGCAGAGGTCCTGAAGAAGAAGGGACAACACTGCAAATATTGACTTGCAGCATTAACTCATTCTAACTGTCAATATAAGCTTTTGTTACTCATATGTTTGCAATTATATTTCTGTCTGTGATAAAAACATCTGTCAAACACACATAAAAACCAGAGTGCAGCAGATCATGTGAAAATATAATATTTGTGTCATTCTCAAAACTTTTGGCCATGACTGTACTTGCATGTTAAAGTAGCAAGAACTAGTTTAGGTAGAAACTTTGATTTAAATCACTGATTTAAATCAAGCCTTACTGACTAGTGATTTAAATCGTGATTTAAATCGTGATTTAAATCAGTTTGATTTAAATCAAATCCACCCTGCCTTGGAGGTACTGATAATGGTTCAGAGGTCCAAGTCTCCAGCCTAACCCTGTCTCCTATCAGACCCTGAACCCTGTAATCAGTCCTAAGAAGGATCCTGATTACCACCAAAGGGATATGGGCTGATCTCAGCTAAATACACAGATTAGACATATAAGACAGACAGGATAGCACTCTCTTGCATACACACTCAAACACCGAAGGAACATAAATGGTCTGGGAAATAAACTCTAAGCAAGTTAAGCTTAAAACAACTAAGGAGCTCTCAACTAGAGTCTATACAGATTCATTCCTATCTGTGATCTGCATGAAGGGTTTCACTGGCAACTCCCAAAGCAGACAACCAGAAACTTAAAGGAAACCAATCAACAAATAATCAATTGCAGCCGGGAGAAACTGCACCCAGTCCCAGCAACGAGCACAGACAGAATTAACTCCCTAGCTGCCAAACACAAAGAAACAGCAACTCAGCTGTGAGAAGTCAAAATGTGCAACCGAGACGATCTTCGTGGCAATGCACACATGACACTATATTATACATATATACAGGGTGTCAGGTGCTATATTATACATATATACAGGGTGTCAGGTACTATATTATACATATATACAGAGTGTCAGGTGCTATATTATACATATACACAGGGTGTCAGGTGCTATATTATACATATATACAGGGTGTCAGGTGCTATATTATACATATATACAGGGTGTCAGGTGCTATATTATACATATATACAGGGTGTCAGGTGCTATATTATACATATATACAGGGTGTCAGGTGCTATATTATATATATACAGGGTGTCAGGTGCTATATTATACATATATACAGGGTGTCAGGTGCTATATTATACATATATACAGGGTGTCAAGTGCTATATTATACATATATACAGAGTGTCAGGTGCTATATTATACATATACACAGGGTGTCAGGTGCTATATTATACATATATACAGGGTGTCAGGTGCAATATTATACATATATACAGGGTGTCAGGTGCTATATTATACATATATATACACCGGTGTCTGGTGCAGGTATTATATTATACATATATACACCGGTGTCTGGTGCAGGTATTATATTATACATATATACACGGTGTCTGGTGCAGGTATTATACATATATACACGGTGTCTGGTGCTATATTATACATATATACAGGGTGTCAGGTGCTATATTATACATATATACAGGGTGTCAGGTGCCATATTATACATATATACACCAGTGTCTGGTGCAGGTATTATATTATACATATATACACCGGTGTCTGTGCAGGTATTATATTATACATATATACACGGTGTCAGGTGCTATATTATATCAAATATTCGTGAAAACATATAGTCACTGAGGCTGCGCATACTCCCCGCCAGACCTGCTGTGAACTGACAGCATGGGAAAATGTTCAGAAACTTTCTCACGCTAATCAGTTCATCTCCGGTCAGGCGGGGAGGCTACGCAGGCAGCTTTTCCTTCATTCCTCCGTGGTTTACAGCCGAGACAGTCGCATTAGCACCCAGTTGTAAACTATTTAACCCCTTCAGATGGATTGCAGCGGGAGACTAGACTGTATGGCGGATAGGTATGGGTATATTGTTGTTTTTTTATTTTGCATTTTTTCTAGGAGATCGATGGCTTCGCATGGATTGGGAGTGTAATAAAGATGGAAAAAATGTGTGCTCATTTCATTAAATCTCTATTCTTAATGTGTGGTTTTTTTTAACCCTTTCAGACTAGTGGATTAATAATGGAGAGGTGTCTTATTGACACCTCTTCATTATTAATCAGACTTAATGTCACCTTATAATAGCAAGGTGACATTAACCCCTTATTACCCCATAAGCCACCTGTACAGGGAAATGCGAAGAGAGAAAGTACCAGAATTGGCGCATCTTACAGATGCGCCTTTTCTGGGGTGGCAGGGGACAGATTTTTTTTTTAGCCAGGGGGAGCCAAAAAACAATGGTCCATCTCTAGGCTATTAATTTCTGCCCTCAGTCACTGGCTTGACCTCTCTGGCGGAGAAAATTGCGCGGGAGCCCAAGCAAGTTTTTTCCGTGAATTAATCCTTTAATTTAACACCTACAGCTCCAAAATTTTACACACAGACACTACTAACATTATTAGTGAGGAACATATATAAATCTAATGGATATGCAATGGGTTACTGTATGTAAACCATGTCTCATATCCTGTCGGGTTCTGTAATGATTTTACAGATGCCGGCAATTGAATACCTATTCTTCCATCTATATCTCTATGAAATATATATACAGTACTGACCAAAAGTTTGGACACACCTTCTCATTCAATGATTTTTCTATATTTTCATGACTATGAAAATTGTAGAATCACACTGAAGGCATCAAAACTATGAATTAACACATGTGGAATTATACATTACACTTAACAAAAAAGTGTGAAACAACTGAAAATATCTTATATTCTAGGTTCTCAAAGTAGCCACCTTTTGCTTTGATTACTGCTTTGCACGCAGAAAAGGTGAACTGATGAACTCTACATGCCTGGTTCCCACCGTGAAGCATGGAGGAGGAGGTGTGATGGTGTGGGGGTGCTTTGCTGGTGACACTGTTGGGGATTTACTCAAAATTGAAGGCATACTTAACCAGCATGGCTACGACAGCATCTTGCAACAGCATGCTATTCCATCTAGTTTGCATTTAGTTGGACCATCATTTGTTTTTCAACAGGACAATGACCCCAAACACACCTCCAGGCTGTGTAAGGGCTTTTTGACCAAGAAGGAGAGTGTTGGGGTGCTACGCCAGATGACCTGGCCTCCACAGTCACCAGACCTGAACCCAATCGAGATGGTTTGGGGTGAGCTGGACCGCTCACCGCTTCAATTTTGAATAAATCCCCAACGGTGTCACCAGCAAAGCACCCCCACACCATCACACCATCTCCTCCATGCTTCACGGTGGGAACCAGGCATGTAGAGTTCATCCGTTCACCTGTTCTGCGTGCAAAGAAGTAATCAAAGCAAAAGGTGGCCACTTTGAAGAACCTAGAATATAAGACATATTTTCAGTTGTTTCACACTCTTTTGTAAAGTGTAATGTATAATTCCACATGTGTTAATTCATAGTTTTGATTCCTTCAGTGTGATTCTACAATTTTCATAGTCATGAAAATACAGAAGAATCTTTGAATTTGAAGTGTCCAAACTTTTGGTCTGTACTGTATATATATATATATATATATATATATATACAGTATATATGTGTGTGTCAATGGCATATACAGTATATATATATATATATATATATATATATATATATATACCCCTATACTATGTGTATACATGTATTCTATCTATTCTATTTTAACCTGTCAGTGTGATTTTACAGTATAGCGCACTGAATTGCCGGCTTTTGTAAAGGACATCGGTGCATATTTCTCACAAGTCACACTCATGGTCCGTGTGGTGTGCGAGTTTTTCTCGCACCCATAGACTTGCATTGGCGATTCTCGGCCGATATACTGTGCAAATCACAGCATGCTACGATTTCACTCGCATGTATAATACGGCCGAGAAAAAATCAGATGATGGGAGCTGCCCCATAGATTAACATTGGTCCGAGTGCTATGCGATTTTTTATCGCTTAGCATTTGTCCGTATTTCTTGCTAGTGTGACTCCGGTCTTATACATATATACACGGTGTCTGGTGCAGGTACTATATTGTACAGGTCATGTACTATATTATACATATATATACGGAGTTTGGTGCAGGTACTATATTATACAGGTCAGGTACTGTATTATACAAGTCAGGTACTATATTATACATATATACAGGGTGTCTGATATTATATTATACATATATAATCTATATTATAACGCTGGGAGCGTCACTCTGTCTGAAGCCTTTATAGACTGTGTAAGCGTGACGAACCTGCGCAGTCTGGACAGAGTAACGCACCAGAGGATGAGGAGGGTGGCCCAGGAGATAGCAGTATGCGCAAGCACTGAATGCATACCGCAATCTCCGGCACAACACCTTACCGATCCAGTGTTGCCGCGGGATCTTGCTGGGATGTCAGGAGAGGGCGGGTTGTGGCGCCTGAATCGGCACATGCCCAGTCCGCGCTTTCCGGCGTCATATTGTGGAAGACACACTGCAGTGTGTCTTCAAGAAAATGGCGCCGGAAAGCGATGACTGCGCAGGCGCCGATTTCGCCGGCACAATCCCGCCCTCTCCTGACATCACGGCACAACAACTTACCGATCCGGTGTTGCCACGGGGTCTCGCCGTGATGTCAGGAGAGGGCGGGTTGTGGCGCCGGGATCGAGTGCCGATTTCGGCAAAACAATCCCGCCCTCTCCTTACCTCATGGCGAGACCCCGCGGCAATACCAGAATTGGGGGATGGAGGGGTACCATTCATACCAGGATTGGGGGGGTGAGAGGACCATACGTATCAGGATTGGGGGGTGAGGGGACCATACATACCAGGATTGGGGGGGTGAGGGGACCATACATACCAGGATTGGGGGGGGTGAGGGGACCATGCATACCAGAATTGGGGGGTGAGAGGACCAAGCATACCAGGATTGGGGTGGTGAGAGGACCATGCATACCATGATTGGGGATGAGGGCTACCATGCATACCAGGATTGGGGGGTGAGAGGACCATGCATACCAGGATTGAAGGGGTGAGAGGACCATGCATACCAGGATTGGGGGGGTGAGAGGACCATGCATACCAGGATTGGGGGGTGAGAAGACCATGCATACCAGGTTTGGGGGGGTGAGAGGACCATGCATACCAGGATTGGGGGTGAAAGGACCATGCATTCCAAGATTGGGGGGTAAGGGGACCATGCATACCAGGATTGGGGGTGAGGGGACCATGCATACCAGGATTGGGGGGTGAGGAAACCATAACATACCAGGATAGGGATGAGGGAGTACCATGCATGCCAGGATTGGGGGGTGAGGGGACCATACATACCAGGATTGGGGGGTGAGGGGACCATGCATACCAGGATTGGAGGTGAGGGGACCATGCATACCAGGAAAGGGGGGTGAGAGGACCATGCATACCAGGATAGGGGGGGTGAGGGGACCATGCATACCAGGATAGGAGGGTGAGAGGACCATGCATACCAGAAATGGAGGGTGAGGGGGCCATGCATACCAGGATTGGGAGATGAGGGGTAGTGAGAGGATAGGGGGTGAGAGGTACCAAGCATAACAGGATTGGGGATGAAGGGACCTTGCATACCAGAATTGGCGGGTGAGGGAGTACCATACATCTTCCGATAGAGATGAGGGGGACCATACATACCAGGATTGGGGGGTTGAGTGGACCATATATATCCGGATTGAGGGGATGAGGGGACCATGCATACCAGGATTGGTGGGTGAGGGCTACGATGCATACCAGGATTGGTGGGTGAGGGCTACCATGCATACCAGGATTGGGGGGTGAGAGGACCATGCATACCAGGACTGGGGGGGTGAGGGGACCATGCATACCAGGATTAAGGGGTGAGGGACCATGCATACCAGGATTGGGGGGTGAGGGGACCATGCATACCAGAATTGAGGGGTGAGGGGACCATGCATATCATGATAGGGATGAGGGGGTGCCATGCATAGCAGGATTGGGGGTGAGGAGACAATACATAACAGGATACGGATGAAGGAGTACCATGCATACCAGGATTGGGGGGTGAGGGGACCATACATACCAGGATTGGGGGGTGAGGGGACCATGCATATCAGGATGGGGGGGTGAGAGGACCATGCATACCAGGATTGGGGGGTGAGGAGACCATACATACCAGGATAGGGATTGAGGGAGTAACATGCATACCAGGATTGGGGGGTGAGGGGACCATGCATACCAGGATTGGGGGGGTGAGGGGACCATGCATCCCAGAATTGGGGGTGAGGGACCATGCATACCAGGAAAGGGGGGTGAGAGGACCATGCATACCAGGATAGGAGGGTGAGAGGACCATGCATACCAGGATAGGGGGTGAGGGAACCATGCATACCAGGATAGGAGGGTGAGAGGACCATGCATATCAGGATTGGGAGTGAGAGGACCATGCATGCCAGGATAGGGGGGTGAGGGGACCAAGCATACCAGGATGGTGGGTGAGAAGACCATGCATACCAGAATTGGAGGGTGAGGGGGGCTTGCATACCAGGATTGGGGGATGAGGGTACCATGCATACCAGGATAGGGGGTTAAGGGGTACCATGCATACCAGGATTGGGGATGAGGGGACCTTGTATACCAGAATTGGTGGGTGAGGGAGTACCATACATCCTACGATAGGGATGAGGGGAGACCATGCATACCAGGATTGGGGGGTGAGGGGACCATGCATACCAGGATTGGAGGGTGAGAGGACCATGCATTCCAGGATTGGGGGTGAGGGGACAATGCATTTCAGAATTGGAGGGTGAGGGGGGCTTGCATACCAGGATTGGGGGATGAGGGGTACCATGCACACCAGGATAGAGGGTTAAGGGGTACCATGCATACCAGGATTGGGGATGAGGGGACCTTGCATACCAGAATTGGTGGGTGAGGGAGTACCATACATCCTATGATAGGGATGAGGGGGGACCATGCATACCAGGATGGGGGGTGAGGGGACCATGCATACCAGGATTGGAGGGTGAGGAGACCATGCATACCAGGATTGGGGGGTGAGGGAACAATGATGAATACCAGGATATGGATGAGGGGTTACTATGCATACCAGGATTGGGGGGTGAGGGACCATACATACCAGGATAGGGATGAGGGGTACCATGCATACCAGGATTGGGGGGTGAGGGAACTATGCATACCAGGATGAGGAATGGGGTGCGATGCATACCAGGATTGGATGTGGGGTGAGGGGACCATGCATACCAGGATTGGGGGGTGAGGAAACAATGATGAATACCAGGATATGGATGAGGGGTTACTATGCATACCAGGATTGGGGGGTGAAGGACCATACATACCAGGATAGAGATGAGGGGGTACCATGCATACCAGGATTGGGGGTGAGGGAACCACGCATACCAGGATGAGGAATGGGGTGCTATGCATACCAGGATAGGAGGGGGCAGCACATACCAATAAAAATGCTTGCCACCCGGGCGTAGAACGGGTTCATAGCTAGTACATATATATAAGGTGTCTGATGCAGGTACTGTATTATACATATATACACGTGTCTGGTGCAGGTACTATATTATACATATATACAGGGTGTCCGGTACTATATTATACATATATATAGGGTGTCAGGTGCTATATTATACATATATACAGGGTGTCAGGTGCTATATTATACATATATACAGGGTGTCAGGTGATATATTATACATATATACAGGGTGTCAGGTGCTATATTATACATATATACAGGGTGTCATGTGCTATATTATACATATATACAGGGTGTCAGGTGCTATATTATATATATGGGTGTCAGGTGCTATATTATACACATACACAGGGTGCCAGGTGCTATATTATACATATATACAGGGTGTCAGATGCTATATTATACATATATACAGGGTGTCAGGTACTATATTATACATATATACAGGGTGTCAGGTGCTATATTATACATATATACAGGGTGTCAGGTACTATATTATACATATATACAGGGTGTCAGGTACTATATTATACATATATACAGGGTGTCAGGTACTATATTATACAATATACAGGTGTCAGGTGCTATATTATACATATATACAGGTGTCAGGTATTATATTTTACATATATACAGGGTGTCAGGTACTATATTATACATATATACAGGGTGTCAGGTGCTATGTTATACATATATACAGGGTGTCAGGTGCTATATTATACATATATACAGGGTGTCAGGTGCTATATTATACATATATACAGGGTGTCAGGTATTATATTATACATATATACAGGGTGTCAGGTACTATATTATACATATATACAGAGTGTCAGGTGCTATATTATACATATATACAGGGTGTCAGGTGCTATATTATACATATACACAGGGTGTCAGATGCTCTATTATACATATATACAGGGTGTCAGGTACTATATTATACATATATACAGGGTGTCAGGTGCTATATTATACATATATACAGGGTGTCAGGTACTATATTATACATACATACAGGGTGTCAGGTGCTATATTATACATATATACAGTCATGGACAAAAGTTTTGAGAATGACACAAATATTAATTTTTACAAAGTCTACTGCTTCACTTTTTCTAATGGCAATTTGCATATACTCCAGAATGTTATAAAGAGTGATCAGCTTAACAGCAATTACTTGCAAAGTCAATATTTGGCTAGAAAATGAACTTTATCCCCAAAACACATTTCAACATCATTGCAGCCCTGCCTTAATAGGACCAGCTAACCTCTTTTCAGTGATTGCTCCATTAACACAGGTGTGGGTGTTGATGAGGACATGGCTGGAGATCAATCTGTCATGATTAAGTAAGAATGACACCACTGGACACTTTAAAAGGAGGCTGGTGCTTGGCATCATTGTTTCTCTTCTGTTAACCATGGTTATCTCTAAAGAAACACGTGCAGTCATCATTGCAATGCACAAAAATGGCCTAACAGGGAAGAGTATCACAGCTAGAAAGATTGCACCTCAGTCAACAATCTATCGCATCATCAAGAACTTTAAGGAGAGAGGTTCCATTGTTGCCAAAAAGGCTCCAGGGCACCAAGAAAGACCAGCAAGCGCCAGGACCGTCTCTTAAAAGTGTTTCAGCTGCGGGATCGGGCTACCAGCAGTGCAGAGCTTGCTCAGGAATGGCAGCAGGCAGGTGTGAGTGCATCTGCATGCACTGTGAGGCGGAGACTCTTGGAACAAGGCCTGGTCTCAAGGAGGGCAGCAAAGAAGCCACTTCTCTCCAGAAAAAACATCATGGACAGACTGATATTCTGCAAAAGGTACAGGCAGTGGACTGCTGAGGACTGGGGTAAAGTTATTTTCTCTGATGAATCCCCTTTTCGATTGTTTGGGACATCAGGAAAACGCCTCATTCGGAGAAGACAAGGTGAGCGCTACCACCAGTCTTGTCTCATGCCAACTGTTAAGCATCCTGAAACCATTCATGTGTGGGGTTGCTTCTCAGCCAAGGGAATCGGCTCTCTCACAGTCTTGCCTGAAAGCACTGCCATGAATAAAGAATGGTACCAGAATGTCCTCCAAGAGCAACTTCTCCCAACCCTCCAAGAGCAGTTTGGCGATCAACAATGCCTTTTCCAGCATGATGGAGCACCTTGCCATAAAGCAAAGGTGATAACTAAATGGCTCAGGGAACAAAACATAGAGATTTTGGGTCCATGGCCTGGAAACTCCCCTGATCTTAATCCCATTGAGAACTTGTGGTCAATCATCAAGAGACGGGTGGACAAACAAAAACCTAAAAATTCTGACAAAATGAAAGCATTGATTGTGCAAGAATGGACTGCTATCAGTCAGGATTTGATCCAGAAGTTGATTGAGAGCATGCCAGGAGAATTGCAGAGGTCCTGAAGAAGAAGGGTCAACACTGCAAATATTGACTTGCTGCATTAACTCATTCTAACTGTCAATATAAGCTTTTGTTACTCATATGTTTGCAATTATTATATTTCTGTCTGTGATAAAAACATCTGTCAAACACACATAAAAACCAGAGGGCAGCAGATCATGTGAAAATATAATATTTGTTTCATTCTCAAAACTTTTGGCCATGACTGTACAGGGTGTCAGGTGCTATATTATACATATATACAGGGTGTCAGGTACTATATTATACATATATACAGGGTGTCAGGTGCTATATTATACATATATACAGGGTGTCAGGTGCTATATTATACATATATACAGGGTGTCAGGTACTATATTATACATATATACAGAGTGTCAGGTGCTATATTATACATATACACAGGGTGTCAGGTGCTATATTATACATATATACAGGGTGTCAGGTGCTATATTATACATATATACAGGGTGTCAGGTGCTATATTATACATATATACAGGGTGTCAGGTGCTATATTATACATATATACAGGGTGTCAGGTGCTATATTATAATATATACAGGGTGTCAGGTGCTATATTATACATATATACAGGGTGTCAGGTGCTATATTATACATATATACAGGGTGTCAGGTGCTATATTATACATATATACAGGGTGTCAGGTACTATATCATACATATATACAGAGTGTCAGGTGCTATATCATACATATACACAGGGTGTCAGGTGCTATATTATACATATATACAGGGTGTCAGGTGCTATATTATACATATATACAGGGTGTCAGGTGCTATATTATACATATATACAGGGTGTCAGGTGCTATATTATACATATAAAACAGGGTGTCAGGTACTATATCATACATATATACAGAGTGTCAGGTGCTATATCATACATATACACAGGTGTCAGGTGCTATATTATACATATATACAGGGTGCAGGTATTATATTATACATATATACACGGTGTCTGGTGCAGGTATTATACATATATACACGGTGTCTGGTGCTATATTATACATATATACAGGGTGTCAGGTGCTATATTATACATATATACAGGGTGTCAGGTGCCATATTATACATATATATACACCAGTGTCTGGTGCAGGTATTATATTATACATATATACACCGGTGTCTGGTGCAGGTATTATATTATACATATATACACGGTGTCAGGTGCTATATTATACACGGTGTCAGGTGCTATATTATACATACTGTATATAATAATACATATATAATATCTATATACACCGGTGTCTGGTGTCAGGTATTATATTATACAAAGGACATATCCAGGCAAACCACCCAAAGAATCAATATGGAGCTGACAGAAAGGGTCAAGACTGTCCCAAACGTGACCCTGGCACAACACCTTTCCATAAACCACCATCACCTATATGATAATAAGCACCTCAACAAACAAGGGGTCAGTCTCCTGGCCAAAGAGCTGAAAGACATCGTACTAAACAGAGGACCCAGGCCTGGATTCAACAGTAACCAACATCACACCGAAAGACCCCTAACAATAAAAAGACAGAAAACCCCAATCCTATCTCCAGAAGCTGGAAACAAAGCTCTTCACCCAAAATCAGACCATCAGAGGAGGAGACCTCCATGGAGGGGTCCACCGACCCCACACAGATACACGCAGAGCAGAGATATGGATGAGGTAAAGACCCTGCTCAGCGCACTATGCAGGAAACTAATGTGACTGGATGGAACCAAGCACACCTACAAAACGGTCAGAAATCCAGTTTGTCCTACACAGCCATACTCATTACAAGGTATATACACACAAGATAAATAGAAAAATTACTTCACTTACAATCAGCAGCTGGAATATTCAGGGTCTCAACACCTCGACCTTTGGATGTAAAACAAATGACCCGGACTTTATACAAAGACTGAAAAATATAGACATCCAGATCCTCCTAGAAACATGGACCAGAGCCGAAAACAAATCCCTGGCGCCCATCGGATACAGGGAAATCTCTGTCCCTGCCCTGAAAAATAAAAACATCAAACAGGGCCGGAGCTCAGGAGGAATACTGATCTGGTATAAAGATGAGCTCCACCAATACATCAAACCGGTGAAGAGAGGAGGCAGCCACATATGGATCAGGATCAGCAGCTCCATCCTCACCTCTCAGTCTGATGTCCACCTCTGCGCCACCTATATACCACCGCCAGAGTCCCCCTACTTCAATCCAGAGAGCTTCGAGATCTTACAAAGAGAAGCCGCCCACTATCAGGCCCTGGGCAAAGTTCTCATCTTTGGGGACCTCAACGCAAGAACAGGGAGAGAAAACGACTTCCTGACCACGGATGGGAACATCTACATATTTGGAGCAGAGAATGACGGCCAAGACTCAGTACATACAGAGAGAAACAGCTATGACAGTACAGTCAACAAAAGTGGTAAAAAGCTCCTGAACGTACAGTGCCTACAAGTAGTATTCAACCCCCTGCAGATTTAGCTGGTTGACACATGCGGAATTAACTTGGCATTAAATTAAACTGTAAATTAAACTCGGAATTAAACTGTAAAGCGCTGCGGAATATGTTGGCGCTATATAAATAAAGATTATTATTATTATTATTATTTGTACTGTAGATCAGCCTGGAAGTGGGAAATGCACTGTTGAAAAAATTTTTGTTTTAATTTTTTTTTTTTTTTTTTTAAACGTTAAAAGTTAATTCAGAGTGTCATTTTGTAAGGTTCTTTGTCTCTGTTGACATGTTCCTTGAAACTCAGTTTTCCGTCGGCCATTTTGCTTTCTGTCTTTCTGCAGCTCTTGCCCTCAGTTAATATGGAGTTTCCAGTTTTCATGTTCCCGCCCTGATTCTTCCCTCTTGCTTCTTAAGCAGCCTCAGCTGAACAATCAGTGCTCCTGAATCAAGCCTCAGTCAGTCTGTGACCTGACTCCTGGAAGCCTTGGACTTGTACTCTAGCTATTCCCTACTGAGGAACCTTGGAACACTTTTGGACTCTGGAAACCTGCTGTTTGGTGAATCCATGTTTGCAGAGGAATTACGGTACAGAGAAGAGATCCTGAACCTGCTTTGAAGATTTATTGTAGTGCTTGAAGTTACTCTGGCCTGCTGTGTCTCCTGTCGCTGTTCCTGCAAACTGTGTGAACTTTTCAGCATGCTTGTATGAAGTAATACAAGTCATTTCATTTCAACCTATGTCTCCTGTGTTTCCTCGCACCCAAGCACAAGACGCTATAGGAACTGTATACTATACATGACAAGATTCAGGAGCCAATGTTTAGTGTCTGCTGGGTCTGGGAAAGCCGTGTCTGCTGTGACTGTGGATATCAGATGTCCGTTTAATACCTTATGTGATGACAGTGGTTGTGACTTCTCACAACCATTCCAGGTGAGCGCATTCCCTTAAAATTTTACTCTGGAGTGTTACCACAGGTAAACACCATTGTTTTTTTTGTTTTTTTTTCCTCTTCCAGCACTTCTGCCTTAAAAGATCTGGAAGATGGAGGCCCGCATAAAGGAACTTTGCGGAGTGACTGATACAATCCTTTCAGATGTACAGACTTTAAAAACCCGTTTTGCAAGCCTACAGGACCTCACTAATCATAATTTGCAAGTGTTTGGACAGACTACCCAGGAATTGCGAGCCAGGATTGAGGCTCTAGAGGAACAAGCCCAGGCTCCTGCCATAACCCCGAGTTCTGGGATCCCCAAATTACCTCCTTTTCGTTTTGGCGGTGAATGTGAGAAATTCAGGAGGCTGTGGGGGCTCATACTGTAAATAGGAGGCTGTGAAGGCTCATACTGTATATAGGAGGCTATGTAGAGGATCTTACAGTATATAGGATGCTGTGGGGTTCATGCTGTAT
>JARQOD010000006.1:379485955-379550343 GCA_033576555.1 Oophaga sylvatica | reverse complement strand
ACCACTAAATGAACCCAATATGTCTGAAAATGATCTAAAAATTACTGGGATCTTTGAAGCGTTCCTGAGTTTTACCAAAAAAAAAAAAAAGGGACATGGTCAGAATTAAAAAAAAATGCCGGGGTCTTAAAGGGGTAATTTTTAGGTGGATAAAGGGGTTAAATCCGAAATTTGGCCTACGAAAGTTTTTTCTTAAATCCCAAATAATTTGTCGGGGCTGTTGGCAAAAATTACGCACAAAGCGGATGCAGGAGGCGATCAGTTGTGTCACTGCGGGGGGTTATGGAAACCCAGGTTGTTTCATGCCCTTCCCCCCTAAAAATTTGGGGTTGGTGTATATTTCTCTTGCAAACTCCTTGATTTTAGGGTTAAGGCAGACAATTTGTGGCCAATCAAGCACCGTGATATTTTTGTTTTAAAAAAAAAAGGGGGTACTTTTGAGGGGACAGGTCCAAGTACGCGGGAAAAATTTAATTCCATCTCCAAAAAGTTTGGGGGGCGGGGGGAAGCATGAAGTTCTAAAAAAATTTCCTGGTAACGGCTGCGGACTTTTTCTTGATTAAACACAGGGCCCCTCCCCCAGCAGATGCGGGCTCCCGAAACATTATTGATTTGGAAACGCACACTACCCCTTGGTCATCAAGGCCCAGAGGAAGAGGGAGGCAAAAAAACCAAGCGTTGAGGTATAGTGGAATTTCCCAATCAGTGATGGTTTGGGGATCTATCCATCTAAAATTTATTCTTTTTTTTAAGATAGACAATTGTCGAAAAAAGTGCAGATTGAACAAGGATATGAAACCCCTTGCTACATTTTCCTGCGGTTGTATCAGTTGTAAAAGAGTGGGAGAGGGTTGTTGCAACCAAAAACACAATGGGCAGCACTTTGAAACATTTTGAAAGGGGTCAAAATTTTAAATTTTAACTCAAAAAGAATAATTTACTTTAAAAACCCCAAGCCCCCCATTGTTTTTCATTGAAATTTTCTCAATAAGTTTGATGTGTCACATGACTTTTTCCCTTGAAAAAAAAAAGTTGGACCAAAATGGCCGACTTCAAATGGCCCCGGGGCCCCACTCTTTTAAAAAAAGTTTCCACCTCCTATAAATGTACCACAAACGGAAAAGTTTATTTCCCAAACCCCTTCCCATTTTTTTTGGGTTCCATATAAAAGACCCCCCTGTAATTAATTTTGCTAAAAAACAGGGGTCAAAAACTGTTCCTCAAGGGCCCAAACTGTGCGGTTTTCAAGTTTCCTTAGCATTGTCGGGGTGGGGGTTATTGTGCAGGTGATTAATTTTATATGTGAAATAAAGGGAAAAACCGAAAACCTGTTTGGCCCTTGAGGAATCGTTTGAGACCTGCCCTAAAATTGACACAAACAAAACATGAAAAAAAGATAAAAATAGAAGAAAATTTTTTTTTTGTATTGATTTTTATATTTCTTGAGGATAATTTTCTAACCGAGCCTTTAAAATGTCTGATAATCAAAACCCAAAAGGGGGCATTAGCGAACCCCCAAAAAAAAAACTGATGGTTATGTAGGACTTTTGGATTTTTAAAATTTTGAATTGTTGATTCCCAAAATTTTTCCCCAAAATTTTCATTTGCAGGAAAAAATTTTCATGAATCTCAAAAGGAAAGTGGAATTGCCAGAAAATTCACGGGGAAGAGAGAAAGAGGGGAACTTTATTTTAAAAAACTTAAACTATAAGGAGAGGGGGAGAAACCCCACTGACCAAAAAAGCTTATACTCTACATAGAAGCGAAGGCCCCCCCTGACCATAAAAGTTACCACTACAAGAGAGACCTACCCTTGATTCTTTTGGGGGAAAAAACCTTGCCGTACAAACTGTGTTCATGGGGGAATGTTATTCAGATGGCCCCCCGTACTGACCACCCACAACACTTATGAAAGACCATAAGTGTCTTGCTGTTGATATTTTGGGGGGTCATAGTGATGAGGTGTTCCATTTTTGGTTTTCCAGGTTTTTGGGGGAAAACCGATTATTTGGGGGTCTCAAGGGTTTTATTTGTGTCGCGTCAAAAAACTGGGTACACCTAAAGCTCGGACAACCCGAGCAACGAGTTATCGTATCACTAGAGGCCAACAACATGACTTTTTTCCCGATTTCTCATTCTTTTTGTATGGGGGGAAAGGTGCCGAGCAATTTCTTATTGGGGCCCATGAATAAAACTAAAAAAATTTAAATTCATAAAACCGTGAATTTTTCACAAATTTTTCCAAACCCCAAATTTTTTGGTTAAAGTCATCTCTAGTTATTGTATAAATGTGCATGCACCATTTGAATGTAAATCATTTTTTTAAATTAAGGTTTTTTTAAGGTTGTCCACTTTTTTTTTGGCTGCATTATTTTGCTGTTTTTTCAATGCAAATTTTAACTGTGGTTTACGTACCTTTTGCAGCTATGAGATTTCAGGAAATTTTGCACACTCTTTGTTTTTTTAGCCAGACGAATGGGAAAAATTATTCTTGCGTGTTTTCTCAGAAAAATTTTTCCACATTTTTTTAACCAAAAAGCAAAAAGTAAGTACAAAAACAGCAAAAAAAAAGGTATAGGTTTGTGCCGTTTTGGTACAAAACCCCGGGAAGTTGATCGTTTTTTTTGGGGGGCAGCAAACTTTTCCCTGCACAAGACAAATGTACCGATAAAAAAAACAGCAAAAATGCAGCAAATAGCGGCAAAAAACAGTTTTTAGGAAAAAGGACTGTCACACTTGCGATCGCACCAGCGACACAAAAAAAGAAAGACCGGGCGAGATCGTGGTGCATCGTATTACGCTTGTTAGATTCCAAACACAACTATCACTCTGTAAAAGACCTCTCTCTTTGGGGGGAAAACCCCGTCCACCTAAAAAGGGGGGAAGTGTTCAAAAAGGGGTGTCACACTCAGCGTTCGGGGTCACCAGGGGGAAACCCAACGCCCCCAAAAAGGGCTCGAAGTTCTAAGCGTCAGCGCCCCTCTCGCAGGGGGCCCATCCTCTACTGTCCAACAGCTAAGTCACAAAAGAGATGCTGCTGCGATCTCGTTTGGGGGGCATTTCCCCTTAAAAAGGGTTTTTTTTGCAGAAAAAAAAATAAAAAAAAGCGCGTGGAAAAAGCCAAGACTGATTTTCTCCCTGTTTAAAATGCATTTTAAAACATTATTTATAAAATTTTTAAAAACATAGTGTTTTTTGGGGGTTTTTTTTCATTTTTAAAGGTTTTTTTACGATATTTTTGAACTTAAAATTTTAAAAAATTCCCATAAAAAAAAAAGTGCCATATTTCCCGGGGGTGGATTCACAAAAAAAAGACACAAAAAAATTCCAAATGATTTGTACAAACCGCCTTTAATTTGCCAAAAATTTGAAGGCAAATCGTTTTCATATCTGCATATCTTTTGTAAATTTTTATTTAATTTTTGGTTTGATTCTCATTGCTTATGGAATTATACAGTGGCATCTAGTTTTGGTTTTTTAGTTAAAAAAATTTTGTAAAAGTCTGCATTTTTTGATAAAAGGAGGTTAGAAATTAAAACCCCCCTTTTTAATTTTAGAAAATTCAGAAAAAAATTTGGGTTGAACTACTTAATTTAATACTTAATAAAATTGAAAAAAATTTGGTGCAAACAGCTCGACATGATTTATCCATCATGTTTGTCCCTTATACCAATTTTCTTTTAAAAAATTTTCATATCACAAAAACCATAATTTCTACCATTTATAAAGAAAAATAAAAAAAAATTCTTTTTTTAAAAAACTTTCTTGTAACGTTTTAACACAAAACCCCCCCCAAAAAACACCAAATTCAAAAAATTTTCCCCCATTTTTCCAATAAAATTTTCAATTTTTTTAATTCCTCATTTAATATCTCTTTCCCCCTTTATTTTCCCCCTTTTCCAGCTTTTAATTTAAATAAAAAAACCTTTTCTTTACATAGAAGTCAGGGACCAAAAAAATTTTAAAAAACCCCCACACCCCTCCTATAAAAAAACCCCCCCAAGTCCCCCTGTATAATTACTGCACTACATATCATCCTGTAGTATAAAAAAATGCACCTCCTAGTCTATAAATATAATGCACCCCCTGTCTTCATATATAAAATGCACCTCAAACCCCCCAAAAGTATTATGACCCCAAATATTTTTGTGTAAAAAGCTCCTCTGTCATTATAAAGTATTTGCACCCCTAGTATAAATTTGTATAATGATCCCTATTGTATATAAAATCAGCAGCCCATAGCGTATAAGCATCCCCCCTTTTCCCCCACACCCTCCTTAGATAATGCACCCCCCATGGTAAATGTGCCCCCACCCCAGCTTTCAAAGAAAATTTTTCCTACCCCCCCGCTCCGAGTGCCTCACCCACGATTTGGGGGAGGTGCGCGCGTCGTTCCCCCCCGTATTTTGACATGACATCAACTCGGCGCTTTTGGGTCGACGTCGCTGCTGGCCTGTGATTGGGGGGCGCTTTAAATGTTGTGCAGGAGGAATCTAGGCTGATGTCTGATTCCGGGTGAATGGGGGACACCTCATCAGCAATGCCTGCTTTAGGGAAAATGGGACCTGCTGTAATTAAATCAAACATGTTGAAGGGCGGCATGCTGGACAGTAAGCAAAAATACAAATGACAAAAAATGATAGCACTCCAAGAGTGTGAAAAAGGTGTACCAGGGGAGCTACATCCATAATAAATACAAAAAAAAAGGGTTCACTCTTTCATGCTAAAGATGTCAATGTGAAATATATGAAAAAGATACAATCGGGTTTTGAATATTTGGAAAAAAAAAAATTTTAGCGTTCCTAAAATTTGGGGAAAATTAAACTGCCCATAACCATCGTCAAGGGGCCCAAAAACTGATGGGCCCAATTTGAAACCCCCCCTAGGCTGTTGTCCCCAAATTCCCGGGGGGAAAAGTGGGCACCTTCTCAGCAAAACCTTATTTTGGGGGAAATAGGAAAAACCGGTAATTAAAATCAAAAATGGAAAAACCAAATGCTCTAGGGTAAAAATAAAGGCAAAAAAGGGAAAAACCAAACAGCATCCCCCAGTTTAGGTTGATGCTGGGTCTACAATGAAAAATTTAAAATGGGTATAAAAAACGCCTGCATGTAAAATCTAGTTTTTTTGAAATTTTTTTTGTTTAAGCAAATCCCTACCAAAAAGGGGAATGAAATAGAAAAAGCTTGGAATTTACTCTTTTTTAGACCTTCTCAGACCTTTCATTTTCAGCCCCCTTCCCCCATTTTGGGCCTGATTAAGTTTCAGTTTTTTTATGATGAGAGTTTTTCTCCCGAAAAAAGTCGGGGTGTGAGCTCAGATTTTTTCAGGTAGCTGTGGTTTTCAAAAGCAAAAAAACATCAAGCTTTTTTTCTGCAACTCCTGTTCAAAATTTTTTTCCCGTTGTAAACCTTTTAAAAAATTTTTCCCCCCCCCCAGCAGCAAATATGGGCACAGCCAGTTACCTTCTTCTGCTATCCCATCACTGGGTGGGTTGTCGAAAACAAAAGGCCTGCAAAACCAGCGCTTTGAAAAGCCGAGCTAGAAAAAAAACTGAGCACCAGCAGTTGTAAAATGGTAAAACTTTTAATTAAGATTTTTGTAGTTTCTTAAAAGATCCTAAAGCTGTACTCCTAATGATCCAGGGCACCCGTACAGGCCCTGACTGTATAAAAAACCGCAGGTATGTTTGACTTAAAAAAGCGCAGAGTTTTGATAAAAAAATACTTTAAAATGCCCCCGACTTCCAACTTTTCCAATGGCTGGGGCCCACAGCTTTTCCCGCATATGCCTGGGTTAAAAAAAACTCTGTCTTGTGCACATATACGTAGCAGGACATGTTAAAGAGAGGGTGGTGGGCCCCGGGGGCCCCCTATTTGACTTGGGGGGGGTTTTTTAGATTTTAAAATACCTAGCTAAATTTTATCAGAAAGCCCCGTACTTTGGGTGATACAGTGGCACATTTTCAGTGGCAGGTTTATTTAATAATGCATTTAGTGAGAAAATTAATGAAAAAAAAAAAACTGTGTGCAAGGAAGTACACGCTTTAAAAACTTTTACACAAAAACCCCGAGGGGGCAATGACATTTTTTTGATTTTCCCCGTGGGGAATTTTTACGCAAAATGTGAAGAGCGAAAAACCGAAGCAATGGTGCAGGGAGCAGGCTTCCCAGATGTATTTTATCATAAACCCGGCAGCAGCATTTGCGGGGTGGAGAAAATCAAGGGAGCAGACAGCAAGATGAAACTGAAAAGATTTGCAGAGCCTACAGAACAGTAACTGTTAAAAACAGTTTCTTCAAGAAAATGTTTTATATCAGAAAGCAGTGATGTAATGCAATTTGATTTTTCCAAAAAGGATGCAGTTAATCACAGGATCAGAAGTGAAATAGGTATGTTCCGAAGGGAAATAGTTAATTTTTGATATCCCAAATTTGGACTTGTATAAGGGGACAAGTTAATGGCAGAATAAAATGAAGTGGAAAAAAATAGAAATTGCTTGAAAGATTATTCCTTGTTTTCGAAGAAAGGAGGGCACATCGAGAAACGTTACAATAAGTTCTTTTTGTTTGCTGATGGTTTATGTACAACACTTTTTTAACGAACTGATTTTTAAAATAAGTTTGCTTTGCATGGTTTTTGGATTTCAGAGGAAAAAAGACACCAGGTTTTGCTGAGCAAGAGTTTTTAAAAAGCATCTCCTGACAAATTTTAGGAAATGTGGAAAATGGTACTTAAAATCCATGCACCGGTCCTCATGATCCAACCTTAAAAAATAAGATGATTGATAACATAGGGTTTTCCAGGGAGTTAAGAAAAAATGTGGTGTGGGAAAAATTTGCCATGGGGGGCAGAATAAAGGCCTGACTCTGAATTCAAAAAATGAGTAAAAAAAATGACTTCATCATCCCGGAATACAGGCTTTGGTTTGCAATCTTATATCTAAAACTTTTTGTGCCCCCCCACACATTGACAAATTGTCTGAGCATACCAAAAAAGGGAGTTAACGACAATGTTAAGGACCCCCTGAATTTTACCCAAAATAAATTTTTTGGGGAGCAATGTTTTATCTTCGAATCCCTTTAAATAATTTTCCAACAGGATTGTTTTGTTCTCCAAGCAAGGTCAACAGGCGTTCTACATATAGGAACTTAGGCTTTTAAGGTGTTTTAAAGGGGACCTTGTATAAAGGATATTTATTAACTATTTTTTTCAAACAGTTTTTCTAAAGAAAGTCTTCCATTTGAAATTTTTTGATTTAGATTTTTGAAGCCCCAAATAATTTTGCCAAAAAAGGGCAATGAATCAAAGTTTTCGCAAAAATTGTGACCATGTTTTTTTCTCTGAAATTATGCTTTCCCCCTCCCCGACGTCTCTACCTATTGTTTTCATAGGCAAAGACCTGTCTTAAAAACCACCAGAAATGCCTGGGGTATCTCCAAGAAATATTCCCTTGGCTTTTGAAAGTGTGTTTTTTTGAAATTTAATAAATAACTATTTTTTTTGAAGCTGCAATTTTTTAAATACATCACGGTAAAAATTTTTAATGTCTGCCTGGGACGGTACACTTTGACATTCAATTTTCAATTTTTCACTCCAAGGGGGGTTTGCAACCTTTCCCGGGCCTCACCAGTTTTGTTCAGATTTCACAAAATTTTTCGCATACCTCACTCATTACCAAGGGTTTTTAAAAGGGTTACTTAATCAATTGATTAACGTTATTGTTGTTTCATTTTAACTTTATTTCTTTTTACAACTTTTCACTGCAAAAAGACTGTTATTAACTCTTGTCTGTTTAACATTAAACCGTTTTGAGACTTCAATGCTGCAATCAGTTCTGCAAACTTCTGTTTTTTCAAAATTATGTTATGCTCTTTTACCCCTGTGAAAACCCCTCCCCTTCAGTTATTAACCTGCTTTTTATCTGAATTCTTTCTGAAATTCCTGTATTTTTTTCCCCCGTCATGACAAACCCCGTTTGTGAAAGGCAGCCCCCTCACTTTTTTGTCCTTTTTTTTCTAAGGCAAAGCTAAATACCTGTCCATTGCATTACCTTATCTACTTGGGGTGCACTGCTTGGATAAAAAAGCCGGGTTTTGCGATTTTGGCAGGGCCGGCCCCGGTCTTTAAAAAAGGCGAGTTGGGGGGCGAGAGATTTCCTTGCTGGTTGCCCTTATACCCAGGCCACTGGAAAAAAATTTTTGCATCAGGGGGAAAACAAGCTTGGTTTATCTTGTGCCAGAAGACCCCCAACTGGCCCCAACTTCCAATTTTTCCTTGCTGCAGCAAGCCCCCCACCAACCACTGGCCAATGCGGTTGATTGGCCAATTTTTGATTTCTTTCGAACAAGAAGGGTTACTTTAAATACCTAGTAGTACTGTGGAGGCTTTGGAATTTTTTTTGCGTGCCCCGGAAAAACCGGGAACCCCAGAAACTGGATTTCCCGGGGGAGAGATACCCTAGGTGAGATTAAATGCTCTCCAAAGCTACTCCCCAAGGACACGGGCCCCGAATGGGGGGGTTCTCTCCAGCTGCCCATCGGATTTCGAACCAAGACAACTTCCCCCCCAATTTTTGATCGTTAAATTCTGTTCCCTACACAACAGCTGTTACCCCTAAATAAGCCTCCTTGACGGAAACCCCCGGAAGGGTTTACTTACGGGGACCCCCCCAGGGTGAGTGTGTCCTCTACTCTACCGGATTTTTGGGCCTGTCAACCAAGAGAATTTTTCCCCGGGTTTATGTGCCTCCCCAAGTGTCTTTTTGTGACAAGAAGGGGGTTCTTTTTTGGCTCAACTCCTGTGCTCGCCGATTTTGGGGTCCCTCTTGATGGACTGCAGCCTTTTTTGTCTCCCCCAAAATTTTAAAAAAGCCTTATCTTTGCTTTGCGCTTTGCTTCTATGCAGATGTTTTCATTTCCCCGTTTTGGGGTTTTGCCCATCACATATTAGGAGGAGCATTTAATTTGCTGGCACTGCGCTTTGGCTAAATCCCAATTTAGAGGTTTTGAAGTCCCACCTCCCCAGTGAAGGATTATCTTGCTGAGGTTTCCTTATTGCTCTCCTGGGGTTTTGTTTGTGTGTTTCCCCTTTTCAGCACTTTCTCATTTTGTTGCATTCAGAGTCGGGGGGGTTTCATGTATTTCGAAAGTCTTTTTGGGTTTTTTCTTTTTCTACTGTCTTTCATCATGATGGTCTGTGTGAACACGTCTTTAGTCCTGTGTCTCCCCCTCTGTCTGTTTCAATCGCTCTGTTGTTTTTTGAATTACCTCTGTTATAGTTGAGGGTGCGTTAGGAAACTCAGAGTCGTCGACATTGAGGGGGGGGGCCCATTTCATTATTTTAGGGTGTAAACCTTCACTTAAATAGGGACAAATCGGGGTCACGTTAGGAATTTGCTTAGTCTTTTAATTAACCTGTAGTGTGCGGTTTTTAAAAGCTGCCCCGCTTGCTATCTCTGTATGGTTTAAGCTCAATTATAATTAGGTTGCTTTTGACCCGTTACAATTGGAGAAGATAAGAAATCATATAAAGAATAGGTAAGCTCTTGCTTTGATTTCTTTAACTTTTGAAGAACAGGTAGAATAAGTGTTCATGAAAACTGATCTTAGGGAGCTTATAACTTGTTTCGGATTTCATAAGCACAACAAATGGAAGCGCCCTTTAACCCCTTCACCCCCAAGGTGGTTTGCACGTTAATGACCGGGCCAATTTTTCAATTCTGACCACTGTCTCTTATGGGTTATAACTCTGAACCTTCAAAAGGATCTTCGCGATTCTGAGATTGTTTTTCGGACATATTGTATTCACCTTAAAGTAAAATTCTTCCATTTAACTTGCTTTAATTTTGAAAAAAATGCAAACATGGCGAAAATTTTAAAAATTTTGCAATTTTCAAACTTTGAATTTTTATTCCCTTAAAACGAGAAATATTTCACACAAAATAGTTAAGAAATAAAAATTTCCCACATGCTACTTTACATCTACAATTTTGGAACCAAAATTTTTTTTTGTTGGAAGTTTTTAAGGGTTAAAATTGTTGACCAGCGTTTCTCATTTTTACAACAATATTTACAAAACCCATTTTTTTTAGGGACCACCTCATATTTGAAGCCTTTGAGGGTTATATAGCAGAAAATACCCAAAAGTGACACCATTCTAAAAACTGCACCCTAAGGTACTCAAACCACATTCAAGAGTTTATTACCCTTCAGGTGCTTCACAGGAGTGAAGCCGGGAAGGGAAAAAGAATATTTTTTTTAGCCACAAAAATGATTTTTACAAACTTTTTTTTTAATTTCACAAGGGTAAAAGGAGAAAAGGACAGATAAGGTTGTTGGCAATTTCTCCTGAAACGCCAATACCCCAATTTGTGGGGGGAAAACCCCTGTATGGGCACACGGCAGAGCTCGTAAGGGAAAAGGGGGCCGTTTTTACTTTTTCAAACTTAAATTGGCTGGAATTGAATTGGACCCATGTCCGTTTGGGAACCCTGATGCGCCTAGACAGTGGAAACCCCCCACAAGTGACACCTTTGGAAACAGACCCCCTAAGTCTTAACTGTTGAGAGGACTTTGAACCCCCAAGTGTTTCACAAAAGTTTATAATGTGGGTTTTGGGAAAAAAAACAAACAAATTTTTCACAAAATGATTTTTTAGTCCCAAATTTTTGAATTTTCCCAAGGGAAATTGGACCAAAAGTTGTTGTCCAATTTGTTCCTGAGTCGCTCATATGTGGGGGGGGGGGGAAATGCTTGGGGCACGGCAGGGCTTGGAAAGGAAGTATAACTTTTTGGAAATGCAGACGGTTGGGGGTCATGTTCCGTTTGCAGGCCCCAGATGGCCTAAACGTGGAAACCCCCCCCCAATGACCCATTTTGAGCTAGACCCCTAAGGAACTTATCGATCTTTGGTGGCACTTTGACCCCCAAGTGCTTCAACAAGTTTATAATGCCCGGGCATGAAAATAAAAAACCTATTTTTTCCCCCAAAAATTTCTTTTAGCAATAAATTTTTTATTTTCCAAGGGGAACAGGAGAAATTGGACCACAAAAGTTGTTGTCCAATTTGTCCTGAGTACGCTGATACCCCATATGTGGGGGAAACCACTGTTTGGGCGCACGGCAGAGCTCGGAATGGAAGGAGCACCATTTGACTTTTTCCAACCAAAATTGGCTGGAATTGAGATTGGACGCCATGTTGCATTTGGAGAGCCCCTGATGTGCCTAAACAGTGGAAACCCCCAACAAATGACCCATTTGGGAAACTAGCCCCTAAGGAACTTATCTAGATCTTTGGTGAGCAATTTAACCCCCAAGTGCTTCACACAAGTTTATAACGTAGAGCCGTAAAATTAAAAAATCATATTTTTTCCACAAAAATGATTTTTTCACCCCAATTTTTATTTTCCCAAGGGTAACAATACTCCAAAAGTTATTGTGCAATTTGTCCTGAGTGCGCTGATACCCCATATGTGGGAGTAAACACTGTTTGGGTTCATGGCAGAGTTTGGAAGGGAAGGAGCGCCGTTTGACTTTTTCAACGCAGAATTGGCTGGACGCCATGTCGTGTTTGGAGAGCTCCTGATCTGCCTAAACAGTGGAAACCCCCCACAAATGACACCATTTTGGAAACTAGACCCCTCAAGGAACTTATTTTAGATGTGTGGTGAGAACTTTGAACCCCAGGGTTTCACTAAAGTTTATAACGTACAGCCGTAAAAATAAAAAATCTTTTTTTTTTTTTTACAAAAATGATTTTTTCGCCCCAATATTTTATTTTCACAAGGGTAACAGGAGAAATTGGACCTCAAAAGTTGTTGTCCAATTTGTCCTGAGTACGCTGATACCCAATATGTGGGAGAAAACTACTGTATGGGCGCACGTCAGGGCTCGGAAGGGAAGTAGTGACGTTTTGGATTGCAGACTTTGATGGAATGGTCTGGGGCGTCATGTCGCATTTGGAGAGCCCCTGATGCACCTAAACAGTGGAAACCCCCCACAAGTGACCCCATTTTGGAAAATAGACCCCACAAGGAACTTATCTAGATGTGTGGTGAGCACTTTGAACCCCGAAGTGCTTCACAGAAGTTTATAATGCACAGCCGTAAAAATAAAAAATCTTTTTTTTTTTTACAAAAATGATTTTTTCGCCCCCAATATTTTATTTTCACAAGGGTAACAGGAGAAATTGGACCCCAAAAGTTGTTGTCCAATTTGTCCTGAGTACGCTGATACCCAATATGTGGGAGAAAACTACTGTATGGGCGCAGGTCAGGGCTCGGAAGGGAAGTAGTGACGTTTTGGATTGCAGAGTTTGATGGAATGGTCTGGGGGCGTCATGTCGCATTTGGAGAGCCCCTGATGCGCTAAACAGTGGAAACCCCCACAAGTGACCCCATTTTGGAAATAGACCCCACAAGGAACTTATCTAGATGTGTGGTGAGCACTTTGAACCCGAAGTGCTTCACAGAAGTTTATAACGCACAGCCGTAAAAATAAAAAATTTTTTTTTTTTACAAAAATGATTTTTTTCGCCCCCAATATTTTATTTTCACAAGGGTAACAGGAGAAATTGGACCCCAAAGTTGTTGTCCAATTTGTCCTGAGTACGCTGATACCCAATATGTGGGAGAAAACTACTGTATGGGCGCACATCAGGGCTCGGAAAGGAAGTAGTGACGTTTTGGATTGCAGACTTTGATGGAATGGTCTGGGGCGTCATGTCGCATTTGGAGAGCACCTGATGCACCTAAACAGTGGAAACCCCCACAAGTGACCCCATTTTGGAAAATAGACCCCACAAGGAACTTATCTAGATGTGTGGTGAGCCTTTGAACCCCGAAGTGCTTCACAGAAGTTTATAACGCACAGCCGTTAAAAATAAAAAATCTTTTTTTTTTTTTTTTTTACAAAAATGATTTTTTTGCCCCCAATATTTTATTTTCACAAGGGTAACAGGAGAAATTGGACCCCAAAAGTTGTTGTCCAATTTGTCCTGAGTACGCTGATACCCAATATGTGGGAGAAAACTACTGTATGGGTACACGTCAGGGCTCGGAAGGGAAGTAGTGACGTTTTGGATTGCAGACTTTGATGGAATGGTCTGGGGGCGTCATGTCGCATTTGGAGAGCCCCTGATGCACCTAAACAGTGGAAATCTCCAACAAGTGACCCATTTTGGAAAATAGACCCCACAAGGAACTTATCTAGATGTGTGGTGAGCGCTATGAAGCCTCAAGTGCTTCACAGAAGTTTATAATGTACAGCCATAAAAACAAAAAATAATTTTTTTTTTTTTACAAAAATGATAATTTTCGCCCCCAGTTTTTTATTTCCCAGGGTAACAGAAGAAATAGGACAAATTGCACAATAACTCTTGGGGTCTAGAGTACGCTGATACCCCATATGTGGGGGTAAACTACTGTTTGGGCGCATGGCAGAGCTCAGAAGTGAAGGAGCACCGTTTGACTTTTTCAACGCAGAATTGGCTGGAATTGAGATCAGACGCCATGTCACATTTGGAGAGCCCCTGATGTGCCTAAACAGCAGAAACCCCCAATTCTAACTCCAACCCTAACCCCAACACACCCCTAACCCTAGTCCCAACCCTAACCACAAACCTAACCCTAACACACCCCTAACCCTAATCCCAACCCTAACCCTAATCCTAACTTTAGCGCCATCCTAACCCTAACTTTAGCCGCAACCCTAACCCTAATGGGAAAATGGAAATAAATACATTTTTTTTATTTTATTATTTTTCTCTAACTAAGGGGGTGATAAAAGGGGGTTTGATTTACTATTTATAGCGGGTTTTTATGATTGGCAGCTGTCACGCTAAAAGACGCTTTTTATTGCAAAAAATAGTTTTTTGCATCGCCACATTTTGAGAGCTATAATTTTTGCATATTTTGGCCCACAGAGTCATGTGAGGTCTTATTTTTTGCGGCACGAGTTGATGTTTTTATTGGTACCATTTTGAGCACGTGACATTTTTTGATCGCTTTTTATATCGATTTTTGAGAGGTTAGAATGAACAAAAATCAGCAATTCATGAATTTCTTTTGGGGGAGTGTTTTTACTGTTCCGCGTGTGGTAAAATTGATAAAGCAAATTTATTCTTCGGGTCAGTATGATTATGGCGATACCTCATTTATATCATTTTTTTATGTTTTGGCGCTTTTATAGAATAAAAACAATTTTATATAAAAAATAATTATTTTTGCATCGCTTTATTCTGCGAGCTATAACTTTTTATTTTTTCGCTGATGATGCTGTATGGCAGCTCGATTTTTGCGGGACAAGATGACATTTTCAACGGTACCATGTTTATTTATATCGGTCTTATTGATCGCGTGTTATTCCACTTTTTGTTCGGCGGTATGATGATAAAGCATTGATTTTTGCTTTGTTTTTTTTTTTTTAGGGGTTCACTAAAGGGGTTAACTAGTGGGACAGTTTTATAGGGAGGGTCGTTACGGACGCGGCGATACCAAATATGTGTACTTTTATTGTTTTGTTTTTTTTATTTACAGGAAGAAAATGAATTTATTGGGGAATATTTTTTTTTTTTTAATTTATTTTAGAATTTTTTTTATAACATGTTTATTTTATTTTTTTAACTTTTTTACTTTGTCCAGGGTGGGACATCACTGTATTTTATCAGATCGCTGGTGTGACAGTGTGCACAGCACTCTGTCACACCAGCGATCGCACAGGCATAGCTGCAGGCTTCTCAGTGCCTGCTCTCAGCAGGCACTGAGGAAGCCGCCTCCCTGCAGGACCCGGCGGCCATCTTGGATCCGGGTCCTGGGAGGGAGGAAGCCCTCAGAACAGCGCGATAACATCGCGCTGGTCTGAGGGTCTCAGGGGGCACGCAGGGAGGGGTATGTGGAGAGTGGCTGTTGATCTGGTATTTTGCACCTGTGTTGCTAACATCTTGCTATATGGGCTGGCTGCACCTGCAGTGCATTTGTTCCAAGACCTGGGCAGATAAGTGTTACTGCCTTTTTGTTCACTGTTTAAATTGAATTTTTGGAGACCTTGCGTCTTCTTTAGTGGCTTTGCTGAATAGTTTAGTGTAGGGACTCGTAAGCGTGGGGGGGGACCTTTGGCACAGGTTACGAGCTTACGTATTTTGGCGAAAATATCAACTAATACCTCACTTATTTTTGTATTTTTTGCACTATGTTTTTCGGGGTGCAGCCAAGCCCAGACACATTGGTCTCGCATGAGGGGTGTTCACACTGTTATGCGTTGAGAGTGTGCTGGTCAGCCCACCTAATCGAAGAGTAGGGGCGTGACTAATAGGCTGTGAACCAGACACTATGCAGTAACCTAGTGTGAACAACACCCTATGCGTGCCTTTATTGTGCAATTGTATACTTGGCAGTCACCCCTCCTTGAATGGGTATGTGGAGAGTGGCTGTTGATCTGGTATTTTGCACCTTTTTGCTAACATCTTGCTATATGGGCTGGCTCCACCTGCAGTGCATTTGTTCCAAGACCTGGCAGGTAAGTGATACTACCTTTTTGTTCGCTATTTTAAATCATATTTTACGTCACATGCTGTCCATTTCCTTGTGATCCTTCTTGAGATGGTTCTACTCCTTCATTGGAGTCAGCTGTGTTTAATTAAACTGATAGGACTTGATTTGTAAAGGCAAACACCTGTCTATATAAGATCTCAGAGCTCACATTGCATGTCAGCCAAAATGAGAATCATGAGTGTTATGGTCGGCGGAATGCACCTAATAGATAATGTAGAAAGGTGCGTTCTCAGCCTGGGATCCACCGTGCAGGCAGAGCTGCTGCTAGTAAGATGGCGTGAGTAGCGAACTCTGTTATCCCGCAGAGATGCTAAAATAAATGCCGTAGCGCACTTTGGCAGTTAGTGCGAACTCTGTTAATCCACAGAGCCCTAGCGGGAATGCCACAGCGCTATATGGCGATAAGTGCGAACTCACTTAGCTTCAGTGAGCCGCAAAGTAAACAATAGGGCACTGACTAGCGTTTTAAAGCTAACCCTGTTGCGTCACAGAGTCGCTGAATAACCCTACTGGGTCCAGGTACACGGTTAACTGCTGTGCGGATAGCAGTCCGTGATCATGCAGTCAGAACACAAGCAATAATCTCCTCACCGGCCGGTATTCTAATGACATTTCAGCCGAGCCCTGAACACGTGCATACAATCTCCTCACCGGAGGTGCCGGTATTCTAGGGGAGTAGTATAGGAGGTATAGTATTCGTCAAACTCAATTTGACAGGTCGACACGCCCCCTATCATTTAATCCGTCTCCCTGTCAGCTTGATCCAGGTCGTCATGCCCCTGGCTGAACTTTGCTCAGCTGGGAAATCTGTGGCTGAACTTTGCTCAGGCTGTGAAATCTGGTCTGCTGGATTTTTATTCAGTGCCTTTGATTAGTCTGTGGAGTTTTTAGTGTATTAAAGGGTAGTTTTAACTCCATCCGTAGATGTAAAGCTATTTTCTAGCAGAGAATGCCCTGACATGAAATGTAAAGGGTTTGTATTAGAAGCACCCAGTAAATGTCTGTATTAGAATCCATCAGTAAATGTAAAGCTATTTTCTAGCAGAGGAGAGAAACTTTTAAGGACCCAGTAATTGTATAAGGAGTTCTAGTTAAATACAGACTTCTGTATATAACTAGTATATAAGGATTTTTAGTGAAATAAAGAGTGAATCTTGATTTTATACTGTTGTTAGAAGTCTAAATATTTTTCTATCTACTGGCTAACATGGTACAAAGATATACATCTTTACAGCACCATAGAGGTAATTTATCTATGTGTGTGTTTCACACAGGACAAGTCTGTGATCCGTCTTTTGTGTGGAAAAGTCAACAATTTTTATTAAGGTCTAAAATACATTATCATGGATAAAAATCCAAAAGAGTGGGATATACAGCATGCAGAAAAAATAGCCAAATGCAGACAGGTGTGAATTACATTCAAATCAATATATAATAGTGCACATCGACATATCTTATATGTTATAGCGATAATAGACTAATCCGGGGCTATACAATAATAAACTCCATATATTTGTCCGTATATATGCAATCTATGTAACTCACCAATATCCCCCAATAGGCAGACATATATGCACTATATATAGGATTATAAGTATCTCAATGAATCAGGTATATCAATAAAGTAACTTCTCCATCACAGTTTGCTAATAAATGATGTTAGCATGCGAGTGCAGAGCTCACAATACATACTGTGCGTGCATATGAAGTCAATTAGCACATCCATATGAGGAGCTATATCAAAAAAGCAGCGCCATAGATGTGAGATCATACCTGAATGCTGCTTGGCACCCCTTGTGTATAGCCCTCATTTCTAACAGTGTTTTTCACAGATAGATCACTTCAAGAAAACTGTCCCGACAGTTCATCCCTATAGTGTAGTTTAATGTATCAAGGTGTGTGTACAAGGTTTGGAATTGTCAGAATGAGTGAAGGTCGATGCTACGGTAATTCAGGCAAACAGTAAAATAGTATTGCATTGTGTATAGTCAGTGGGATCTTTTAAAACCAACACATTTATTTGTATTCTGATAGCAGTGCCCATAGAATGATGAAGGTCGATGCTATTGTGACATGTTAGAAACCACATATACTAAATAGCCCATTCAGGCAAGCAGTAAATAGTATTGCATTGTGTATAGTCAGTGGGTCTTTTAAAATAAGAAATGTAAAAAGTACAGGCAGTAGTGCCCACAGACAGTACTAATATAATGATGTTAGCATGCAAGTGCAGGGCTCACAATACATACTGTGCGTGCATATGAAGTCAATTAGACATCCATATGAGGAGCTATATTAAAAAGCAGTTGTGTATAGTTGGCCAATCAAATATTAGTTATGCGTTAGCTATCAGTGTCAACCATAGCAGCTCTCAGAGTTTTACTGTATTAAAGGGTAGTTTTAACTCCATCCGTAGATGTAAAGCTATTTTCTAGCAGAGAGTGCCCTATTTGTGCACTGACATGAAATGAAAGGGTTTGTATAGAAGCAACCCAGTAAATGTCTGTATTAGAATCCATCAGTAAATGTATGTAAAGCTCATTTCTAGCAGGCTTGTATAAATGTCCCCAGTAATGTGTAAAAGTTTTGGAACGATATGCCTGAATGTAAAGGTGATTTCTAACACTCTCTGTTAGAGATTCTGGAACTACATTCAAATCAATATATAATAGTGCACATCTCCATATCTTATATGTTTAAAACGATAATAGCAGTCTATGTAACTCACATATCCCCCAATAGGCAGACATATATGCACTATATTATAGGATTATAAGTATCTCAATGAACAGGTATATCAATAAAAGTAACTCTCCATCACAGTTGCTAATATAATGATGTTACCATGCAAGTGCAGAGCTCACAATACATACTGTGCGTGCATATGAAGTCAATTAGCACATCCATATGAGGAGCTATATCAAAAAAGCATTGTGTATAGTTGGCCATCAAATATTAGTTATGCGTTCGCTATCAGTGTCAACCATAGCAGCTCTCATGATGCTAGCTAATCACAGATGCTAATATAATGATGTTAGCATGCAAGTGCAGGGCTCACAATACATACTGTGCGTGCATTGAAGTCAATTAGCACATCCATATGAGGAGCTATATTAAAAAAGCAGTTGTGATATAGTTGGCCAATCAAATATTAGTTATGCGTTCACTACCACTGTCAACCATAGCAGCTCTCATGATGCTAGCTAATCACAGATGCTAATAAATGATGTTAGCATGCAAGTGCAGGCTCACAATACATACTGTGCGTGCTATGAAGTCAATTAGCACATCCATATGAGGAGCTATATTAAAAAAGCAGTTGTGTATAGTTGGCCAAACAAATATTAGTTATGCGTTCACTACCACTGTCAACCATAGCAGCTCTCATGATGCTAGCTATTCTGATCACCTTATCATATCAACCATGAAGCCTCTTTTAACCCCTTCACAATAAGTACAGAGGTGATTTTATGTTTTAATACTGATAGACATATTGTGAACGGACAATAGGGTCCATGTGAGACACAAAATTTTTCAAATATTAGTTAAGCGTATATTTCAACATTTTGCTCCTTCCAGATTTATTTTACATTATTTTTTTATTTTGCTTAAGGATCGTGTACAGAGGAGTTTTTATGTTTTAATACTGATAGACATATTGTGAACGGACATATAGGGTCCGTGTGAGACATGTCTGGACAAGTCCGGGCATGTCTGGGCATGCTGGACAAGTCCTGGTCACGGGGCAGCCGTGGAAAAAACAATACTGAAATTCAAAAACTATGTGCTGGCCGTTATACACGCGCACAGTCATCTAGAAAATATTGAGCGAGTTGCTTCACAAACCCTCTCAAAGAGTTGAATGTTAAGTTCCCGCCATGAGCTACACCATGACCAACTGTTAGCCTGGGATGCGTGCGTTCTTGCAGCGCAAGCCTATTTTTAAAGACGCTAAGACCATCAGATATAAAAGACAGCATGTTGAGACGTGGCCCGGCCTATTTTGGTACATACCCACTCTATGCAACGATACTGAGTAGCGGTTCAACAAAAATCAGGTACAAACTTTTAACATACCTGTGTTTCGGGCGCTCATGCCATACCAGAAGCACTCTGTGCATGTACCATAGCCATAATAATCGATCTTGTCAGTATTCAACCAAAAAAATTGGGTGCAAACTTTTTTTAGCATAGCTGTGTTTCTGACTCCCATGTCGTACCAGAAGACCTATTTTGGCACAGGCCACACCTATGCAGCGGTTTGACCACTACTCAACAAAAATGGCTACAAACTTTTTAACATATCTGTGTTCGGACTATCATGTCATAGCAGAAGCACCCTGTGCCATGTTACTCTAGACCTTTTTATATTCGTTTTTTGATCAACATTCAACAAAAAAATTGAGGCATGTTGAGACGTGTCCCGGCTATTTTGCACATGACAAATGTTTCTGACTATCATGTCATAGCAGAAGCACCCTGTGCCAGTACTCTAGACCATATATTCGTTTTGATCACCATTCAAAAAAAATTGAGCATGTTGAGACTGTGTCCCGGCCTTTTTGGCACTGCAAATGTTTCTGACTCTCATGTCATACCAGAAGCACCCTGTGCCATGTACTCTAGACCGTAATATTTCAATCGGGTATGGGAACTACATAGCTTGTTTCTCAGGTATTTAAAAAAGTGTGGAAAAACTGAAATCCCGCGACCTGTGGTAATTTAGTGAGAACCATATAGACAAATCGGGTATCGTCACACACGAGACCACGACACCTCGGGCTATCACATTTACATTAGTTTTCAAAATCAGCTCCTTAACAATAAAGTAGAATCGTAGTGTCCTGCATTGTGGTCTATAAATGTATAGTTGAAAATTTACCGTTGCTAAAGAACAGTAAAAAGTCGTGCGTACAACTATCAACCCCAAAACTCTCACCACTATCACAAACACTATTGCCTACAGAGGCGGCCAGCGAGAATTTCCGTATGTGTGTATCAAGATGCTCCCTGCTATGACCGAATGTTTGCTCGTGGATGCTGCATTTCCAGTGACATCATAGTTGTGTAAATGCGCAGGGGCACGTGTAATCGATCCCCTAGGGTGTAATGCGTTGATCATTTAATTATTTTCAATTCATAACCACACGTTCTCAGGCAGACAGGTTTATTTCACAGAGTTGACTGTACAGTTGCATAATCTTTGTTTAAAATCATACATTTGCATAATTTTGTTTAAAATCGCACAGCTCTGCAATAATGTCGGGTGTTGGACATGCACTTATCAGTCTTTCATACGTGTCGCAGAAAGATTTTAGTCTGTTCTGCGAGAGTTTATTATGCACGTACTGTGCAGACATGTCAAGAAACATTTTGGTGTGTTCACCAGTCCATACGGGTGTTGGTGTGTAAGGCGATCGACCATCATCCTCTGCTTCTTACTTACACGCCGGCGTGATACAGTGCGTTTCTTGGTGCTAATGCATCGGCTGAATTGGCAGCTGCGGCTCCGCGTTGCTATTTGCAGATTCTGTAGCTGACACAGACGCATATTCTTAGCCGATACTCTCAGCATTCCGGGGTGCTCGGTTGGCGCGTCGTTTTCCTTCACGATCTGCGACACACCCGTGTGAAAGAGGCTCCGTTCTCCACCTCCGTTTGTTCTCAAATCCATAATTGCGCTGCTGCAAAACCGCGAATGACGATCCCCGTAACTAAAGAAAAGATACGTGGTGTAGTTAACGCTAAAATGGGGGAGATATGGAAGAGCTACATGAGCCACTTGCTTGATTCAACGCGATATTTGTAAGCTACTAGCACCGATTATCTGTGAAACCGATGCATGATTGTTTGTATAAGTACACTATAGAGCGGCCTAGACATATATATACTTACAAGAATCCCCGGGTGCTGATCTACAGAGAATGCTGAATTAACGACATCTCGCTGCTGGGGCGCCGCCGTATGGGGCTGTTTTCTCCCTCAAACTGCAACCTCACGGGCGATACTTTAGCAGCTGTAAATAAAATATAGCATACATGAATGCGCACAACACATTACACAAAGCTAACTTGACACACGTAAATAAAATATATCTATGTTACCGCAGAAATTTTTTCTGCGGTATAAGTACACTATAGAACTGCGTAGACATATATGTTACAGTATGAGACGTGTAGTGTAGTTCAGAGTTGGTGAATTAAACGGTTGTGGAGGTGCTCGGGCGTTTTCGTATGGGTGTGTTTTCTTTTTCAAGCTGCAGCCTCCTGCTCGTTATTTAACATCTGTAAATAAAATATAACTATTACTCGCCACAGAAATGATATTACGCGGGCCACCGCACAAAGCTAATACAGGGTAATGATGTTTGGGGGTTCTGTCGTGAAATATTACTTCTACAATATTGCTTCAACGCGGTTAGTCGCTATGATCCCTTGTAAAACATGAATGGGGATGTTTTTTCTGCCCTTACCATGGGGGCAGTGACAGAGGGCGTGTTCTCTCTGCTAGCCCTAAAAAATACGGGTAGTTCACAAGCAATACAGTTCGCACTTGTTCACAACTCACAGACCACAACTCGATCTGAACAGGACTATAGTGAGTATTTTTACGGATTTCGTTTCAATTATATTTAAGTCTGTGTAGTAATTGCATGAATAGGTTACCCTTGTTTTCATAGTTGGTCTTTAGAGCTAAAGTGCGTATTTTTGTCTCGTGAATATCCACGTTTGTTTCAATTATATTTAAGTTTGTGTAGTATTTGCATGAACAGCTTAGTCGTGTTTTCATACTTGATTTTATTTGCTTTAATTTAATAGAGGACCCTTTTTATTCAAGATGGAGTCCAGATATTCTCGCGTTAAATTATTCTGCTTGGCTTCACCAGAACATGGGTAAATTTTTACACGTATTAAGTGTACGTCGTATTGTGTCGGGCTGTCTGAGTCTGCGCTTTGATATATAAACGATATATTTCATTCTTATTTAAGAAGAGGAGCCCATTCAGACTACTCCTACGAGAACCGGTTCATTACGCAGAACCTGTTAGAGGAAGGCAACTCTGCTAGCGGGCGACGAGCTTCAAGCTCTCACCAGTCTTTTCACAGGCAAGAAACCTATACTATATCATATGTTTTAAACCTATGTATCTAGACGTGTAAACGTGGTAGCTGAAAATTTTATAACGCTACTATTAATATTAATATTATTATAGACTGCCGCTAAAATCCATACAGTTAATTTTATTTTAGCTGACTGGGGTCGTTAGCTAGACATGTTTTAAATAATTAAACATTTTCTCATACAGATACAGCTGTAGCGGACTGGGCGGTTGGAAACCCTGTGGGACTGAGCCGCTCGAGCATCGCGATTCCGATTTTTGAGATCGTGGAGGATCCCCAGGATTCAGATGTCGAGTTCGTCGAACTGGACTATAATCCTCCCAACGCTCCTAAAAGATGGGGTGATTCGCTAAGCACACGGCTCTGGAATAGAAAGGTTAGCGGGTCCTTGAAACCCGGGTGATATGTGTGTTTGTATCCTCTGTACCCTGTGACCCCACCGATAACTAGTGGGTAAAATTTTATTTACGCGCGTTACGATAGCTTTGCGAATTTAGTTTGTGCGTGTGGCCCGCGTAGATATCATTTCTGTGGCGAGTAATGTTAATTTTATTTACAGATGTAAACTAACGAGCAGGAGGCTGAGCTGAAAAAGAAAACACACCCATACGAAAACGCCCGAGCACCTCCACACCGTTTAATTCACAATCTCTGAACTACACTAACGTCTCATACTTGTAAGCATTTATGTCTACGCATCTCTATAGTGTACTTATACACGCAGATAAAAATTTCTGCGGTAACTAGTAGATATATTTTTTTAGTGTGTCAAGTTAGCTTTGTGATGTGTTGGTGCGCATTCATGTATGCTATATTTTATTTACAGCTGCTAAAGTATCGCCCGTGAGGTTGCAGTTTGAGGGAGAAAAACAGCCCCATACGGCGGCGCCCCAGCAGCGAGATGTCTGTTAATTCAGCATTCTCTGTAGATCAGCACCGGGGGATTCTTGTAAGTATATATATGTCTAGGCCGCTCTATAGTGTACTTATACAAACAATCATGCATCGGTTTCACAGATAATCGGTGCTAGTAGCTTTACAAATATCGCGTTGAATCAGAGCCAAGTGGCTCATGTAGTTCTTCCTATATCTCCCCCACTTAGCGGTTAACTACACACGTATCTTTTCTTTAGTTACGGAGGATCGTCATTCGCGAGTTTTGCAGCAGCGCAATTATGGATTTGAGAACAGAACGGAGGTGAGAACGGAGCCTCTTTCACACGGGTGTGTCGCAGATCGTGAAGAAAACGACGCGCCAAACCGAGCACCCCGAGAATGCTGAGAGTAGTCGGCTTAAGAATATGCGTCTGTGTCAAGCTACAGAATCTGCAAATAGCAACGCGGAAGCCGCAGCTGCCCAATTCAGCGATGCATTAGCACCAAAGAAACGCACTGTATCACGCGGCGTGTAAGTAAGAAGCAGAAGGATGATGGTCGATCGCCTTACACACCAACACCCGTATGGACTGGTGAACACACCAAAATGTTTTTGACATGTCTGCACAGTACGTGCATAATAAACTCTCGCAGAACAGACTAAAATCTTTCTGCGACACGTATGAAAGACTGATAAGTGCATGTCCAACACCGACATTATTGCAGAGCTGTGCGATTTTAAACAAAATTATGCAAATGTATGATTTTAAACAAAGATTATGCAACTGTACAGTCGACTTCTGTGAAATAAACCTGTCTGCCTGAGAACGTGTGGTTATGAATTGAAAAATAATTAAAATGATCACGCATTACACCCTAGGGGATCGATACACGTGCCCCTGCGCATTTACACAACTATGATGTCACTGGAAATGCCGCATCCACGAGCAAACATTCGGTCATAGCAGGGAGCATCTTGATACACACATACGGAAATTCTCGCTGGCCCCCTCTGTAGGCAATAGTGTTTGTGATAGTGGTGAGAGTTTTTGGGGTTGATAGTTGTACGCACGACTTTTTACTGTTCTTTAGCAACGGTAAATTTTCAAACTATACATTTATGACCACAATGCAGGACACTACGATTCTTACTTTATTGTTAAGGAGCTGATTTTTGAAAACTAATGGTAAATGTGATAGCCCGAGGTGTCGTGGTCTCGTGTGTGACGATACCCGATTTGTCTATATGGTTCTCACTAAATTACCACAGGTCGCGGGATTTTCAGTTTTCCACACTTTTTTTAAAAACTGAGAAAACAAGCTATGTAGTTCCCATACCGATGTGAAATATTACGGTCTAGAGTACATGGCACAGGGTGCTTCTGGTATGACATGAGAGTCAGAAAATTTGTCATGTGCCAAAATAGGCGGGACACGTCTCAACATGCCCCAATTTTTTTGTTGAATGGTGATCAAAACGAATATTATGGTCTAGAGTACATGGAAGGGTGCTTCTGCTATGACATGATAGTCAGAAACATTTGTCATGTGCCAAAATAGGCCGGGACACGTCTCAACATGCCTCAATTTTTTTGTTGAATGTTGATCAAAAACGAATATTATGGTCTAGAGTACATGGCACAGGTGCTTCTGCTATGACAATGATAGTCCGAAACACAGATATGTTAAAAAGTTTGTAGCCATTTTTGTTGAGTAGTGGTCAAAACCGCTGCATAGGTGTAGGCCTGTGCCAAAATAGGTCTTTCTGGTACGACATGGGAGTCAGAAACACAGCTTGCTAAAAAAAGTTTGCACCCAATTTTTTGTTGAATACTGATCAAGATCGATTATTATGGGCTATGGTACATGGCACAGAGTGCTTCTGGTATGGCATGAGCGCCCGAAACACAGGTATGTTAAAAGTTTGTACCTGATTTTTGTTGAACGCTACTCAGTATCGTTGCATAGGAGTGGGTATGTACCAAAATAGGCCGGCCACGTCTCAACATGCCTGTCTTTTATATCTGATGGTCTTAGCGTCTTTAAAAATAGGCTTGCGCTGCAAGAACGCTACGCATCCCAGGCTATACAGTTGGTCATGTGTGTAGCTCATGGCGGGAACGTTAACATTCAACATGCCTTGAGAGGGTTTGTGAAGCAACTCGCTCAATATTTTCTAGATGACTGTGCGCGTGTTAACGGCCAGCACATAGTTTTTGAATTTCAGTATTGTTTTTTCCACGGCTGCCCCGTGACCAGGACTTGTCCAGGCATGCCCAGACATGCCCGGACTTGTCCAGACATGTCTCACACGGACCCTATATGTCCGTTCACAATATGTCTATCAGTATTAAAACATAAAAACTCCTCTGTACACGATCCTTAAGCAAAATAAAAAAAATAATGTAAAATAAATCTGTGAAGGAGCAAAATGTTGAAATATACGCTTAACTAATATTTGAAAAATATGGTGTCTCACATGGACCCTATATGTCCGTTCACAATATGTCTATCAGTATTAAAACATAAAATCACCTCTGTACATTATTGTGAAGGGGTTAAAAGAGGCTTCATGGTTGATATGATAAGGTGATCAGAATAGCTAGCATCATGAGAGCTGCTATGGTTGACAGTGGTAGTGAACGCATAACTAATATTTGATTGGCCAACTATACACAACTGCTTTTTTAATATAGCTCCTCATATGGATGTGCTAATTGACTTCATATGCACGCACAGTATGTATTGTGAGCCCTGCACTTGCATGCTAACATCATTATATTAGCATCTGTGATTAGCTAGCATCATGAGAGCTGCTATGGTTGACAGTGGTAGTGAACGCATAACTAATATTTGATTGGCCAACTATACACAACTGCTTTTTTAATATAGCTCCTCATATGGATGTGCTAATTGACTTCATATGCACGCACAGTATGTATTGTGAGCCCTGCACTTGCATGCTAACATCATTATATTAGCATCTGTGATTAGCTAGCATCATGAGAGCTGCTATGGTTGACACTGATAGCGAACGCATAACTAATATTTGACTGGCCAACTATACACAACTGCTTTTTTGATATAGCTCCTCATATGGATGTGCTAATTGACTTCATATGCACGCACAGTATGTATTGTGAGCTCTGCACTTGCATGGTAACATCATTATATTAGCAACTGTGATGGAGAAGTTACTTTATTGATATACCTGATTCATTGAGATACTTATAATCCTATATATAGTGCATATATGTCTGCCTATTGGGGATATTGTGAGTTACATAGACTGCTATTATCGTTATAACATATAAGATATGGAGATGTGCACTATTATATATTGATTTGAATGTAGTTCCAGACATCTCTAACAGAGAGTGTTAGAAATCACCTTTACATTCAGGCATATCAGTTCCAAACTTTTACACATTTACTGGGGGACATTTATACAAGCCTGCTAGAAATGAGCTTTACATACATTTACTGATGGATTCTAATACAGACATTTACTGGGTGCTTCTAATACAAACCCTTTACATTTCATGTCAGTGCACAAATAGGGCACTCTCTGCTAGAAAATAGCTTTACATCTACGGATGGAGTTAAAACTACCCTTTAATACAGTAAAACTCTGAGAGCTGCTATGGTTGACACTGATAGCTAACGCATAACTAATATTTGATTGGCCAACTATACACAACTGCTTTTTAATATAGCTCCTCATATGGATGTGCTAATTGACTTCATATGCACGCACAGTATGTATTGTGAGCCCTGCACTTGCATGCTAACATCATTATATTAGTACTGTCTGTGGGCACTACTGCCTGTACTTTTTACATTTCTTATTTTAAAAGATCCCACTGACTATACACAATGCAATACTATTTACTGCTTGCCTGAATGGGCTATTTAGTATATGTGGTTTCTAACATGTCACAATAGCATCGACCTTCACTCATTCTATGGGCACTGCTATCAGAATACACATAAATGTGTTGGTTTTAAAAGATCCCACTGACTATACACAATGCAATACTATTTACTGTTTGCCTGAATTACCGTAGCATCGACCTTCACTCATTCTGACAATTCCAAACCTTGTACACACACCTTGATACATTAAACTACACTATAGGGATGAACTGTCGGGACAGTTTTCTTGAAGTGATCTATCTGTGAAAAACACTGTTAGAAATGAGGGCTATACACAAGGGGTGCCAAGCAGCATTCAGGTATGATCTCACATCTATGGCGCTGCTTTTTTGATATAGCTCCTCATATGGATGTGCTAATTGACTTCATATGCACGCACAGTATGTATTGTGAGCTCTGCACTCGCATGCTAACATCATTATATTAGCAACTGTGATGGAGAAGTTACTTTATTGATATACCTGATTCATTGAGATACTTATAATCCTATATATAGTGCATATATGTCTGCCTATTGGGGGATATTGTGAGTTACATAGATTGCATATATACGGACAAATATATGGAGTTTATTATTGTATAGCCCGGATTAGTCTATTATCGCTATAACATATAAGATATGTCGATGTGCACTATTATATATTGATTTGAATGTAATTCACACCTGTCTGCATTTGGCTATTTTTTCTGCATGCTGTATATCCCACTCTTTTGGATTTTTATCCATGATAATGTATTTTAGACCTTAATAAAAATTGTTGACTTTTCCCACACAAAAGACGGATCACAGAACTTGTCCTGTGTGAAACACACACATAGATAAATTACCTCTATGGTGCTGTAAAGATGTATATCTTTGTACCATGTTAGCCAGTAGATAGAAAAATATTTAGACTTCTAACAACAGTATAAAATCAAGATTCACTCTTTATTTCACTAAAAATCCTTATATACTAGTTATATACAGAAGTCTGTATTTAACTAGAACTCCTTATACAATTACTGGGTCCTTAAAAGTTTCTCTCCTCTGCTAGAAAATAGCTTTACATTTACTGATGGATTCTAATACAGACATTTACTGGGTGCTTCTAATACAAACCCTTTACAGTTCATGTCAGGGCATTCTCTGCTAGAAAATAGCTTTACATCTACGGATGGAGTTAAAACTACCCTTTAATACACTAAAAACTCCACAGACTAATCAAAGGCACTGAATAAAAATCCAGCAGACCAGATTTCACAGCCTGAGCAAAGTTCAGCCACAGATTTCCCAGCCTGAGCAAAGTTCAGCCAGGGGGCATGACGACCTGGATCAAGCTGACAGGGAGACGGATTAAATGATAGGGGGCGTGTCGACCTGTCAAATTGAGTTTGACGAATACTATACCTCCTATACTACTACTTAGGGGCTTATTTCAGCCAGACCTAACCACATGCTTACATGACCACACTGGTGCAAGCACGTAACGGATTTGATACTAGCACATGGCGGCCCAGCCATGCCACCCTTTTATAGTAGCAACTGCAGGACCTACCAGAAAAGGACCAATGCGAAACCATTCCAGAACACATGTAATTTCAGGACCTTCCTGGCGGACCAATGGGAGTTGCTGCTGTAACCGAGCATGTGACCCCTGATCTCCAATGGGAGATCTTGCCCTGGGCATGCTCAGATGGAGATAGCAGGGACTTAGTTCCCGAACTGCCTGCTCCAGCACTGGTTATAATAGAGGAACCAGGAAGACCGCAACAAGCCTCTGCACAGTGTTAAACTGGGCGAGACGCTGGGACCAACGTCTCTGCTGAGCAGGCTCCACTGCGGCTGGAGATGGATGGTGGACCGCAGCGGGACTGGCTCGAGATTCCCCTTGTGCAGCAGTGGGAACTCGATCCCTAACAACGAGGTCAAAGGAACTGGCCAAGGAGTTCAGAGACAGAATTGTGGCAAGTCAAACATCTGGCCAAGGTTTCAAAAGAATTTATGCAGTACTCAAGGTTCATAAGAGCACAGTGGCCTCCATAATCCTTAAATGGAAGAAGTTTGGGACCACCAGAAGTCTTCCTAGACCTGGCCGTCCAGCCAATCTGAGCAATCGTGGGAGAAGAGCCTTGGTGAGACTGGTAAAGAAGAACCCCAAGATCACTGTGTTTGAGCTCCACAGATGTAGTAGGGAGATGGGAGAAAGTTCCACAAAGTCAACTATCACTGCAGCCTCCAACAGTTAGACCTTTAAGGCAGAGTAGCCCAACAGAAGCCTCTCCTCAGTGCAAGACATATGAAAGCCTGCATAGAGTTTGCTAAAAAAAACACATGAAGGACTCCCAGACTGTGAGAAATAAGATTCTCTGGTCTGATGAGATAAAAATAGAACTTTTTGGTGATAATTCTAAGCGGTATGTGTGGAGAAAACCAGGCACTGCTCATCAACTGCCTAATACAATCCCAATAGTGAAACATGGTGGTGGCAGCATCATGCTATTGGGGTGTTTTTTAGCTGCAGGGACATGAAGACTGGTTACAATTGAAGGAAACATGAATGTGGCCAAGTACAGAGATATTTTGGATGAAAACCTCTTCCAGAGTGCTCTGGACCTCAGACTTGGCCGAAGGTTCACCTTCCAACAAGACAATTACCTCACGCACACAGTTAAAATAACAAAGGTGTGGCTTCAGAACAACTCTTTGACCATTCTTGACTGACCCAGCCAGAGCCCTGACCTAAACCCAATTGAGCATCTCTGGAGAGACCTGAGAATGGCTGTTCACCAACGTTCACCATCCAAGCTGACGGAACTGGAGAGGATCTGCAAGGAAGAATGGCAGAGGATCCCAAATCCAGGTGTGAAAAACTTGTTGCATTATTCCCAAGAAGATTCATGGCTGTACCAGCTCAAAAAGGTGCTTCTACTCAATACTGAGCAATGGGTCTGAATACTTATGACCATGTGATATTTCAGTTTTTCTTTTTTAATAAATTTGCAAAAACTTCTACATTTCTGTTTTTTTTTAGCAAAGATTGGGTGCAGAGTGTACATTAATGAGAAAAAAATGAACTTTGTTGCATTTACCAAATGGCTGCAATGAAACAAAAAGTGAAACATTTAAAGGGGTCTGAATATTTTCTGAACCCTCTGTATCTACCCACAGAAGAGAGTAGAGAGGGGAGAACTACTGAAGAGAGGAGAGAAATGAGAGCTACTGAGCAGAGGGGAGAAACTACTGAGAAGAGAGAGGAGAAACTACTGAGCAGAGGGGAGAAATTACTGAGGAAAGGAGAAAAGGGATAAACTACTGAGAAGAGGGGAGGAACTACTGAGGAGAGAGGAGAAACTACTGAGAAGAGGGGAGGAACTACTGAGGAGAGAGGAGAAACTACTGAGCACAGGGGAAAATCTACTGTAGAGAGGAGAGAAGGTTGAAACTACTGTGGGGAAGGGAGAAACTACTGAGGAAAGGGAAGAAGTTACTGAGGAGATGGGAGAGGAAATTAACTACTGAGTAAAGGGGAGAAGCAGCTCAAAAAGTGCATCAAAAACGCAAGTAAAGTAAAAAATGCAGGGAAAAACACATGTATTTGAAGCCTCGTTCCCACTTACATGTTGCACAAATGTGTTGTATCTGTTTTTTTCATAGATACCACATGTACAAATTATAATCTAGGGTGCGATTCACATGTCCATGTTTGGACTGCGTGTCTGTGCAAAACACACGGAGACATGTCCGTCATTTTCTGGCAGCTCAGATGAAAAGTGCAAATACAAGTCTATGGGTCCCTGAAAATCATGTGCAGCACATGGATGGAAGTTGTATTTTTTTTTATCTATCCTTGAAACACACTGATGACACACTGATGGTTAAATCAGACACATGGATGATACAGTTATGCACCACAGTGATGAAATCGGTACCATTTTTTTCACGTACGTGTTTAATCACGGATGTGTGACTGAGGCTTAGAGTTGTGTTTTTCCTGCAAAGAGACATATTTATTGTGCAGTAATGTCTGCAGCAAATACGTAAAGGGGTTTTCCAGGTTTATCACACACTGTGAAGATTCTCCAGTGTCGGAGGCGAGACAGGGTGGTCATGTGAGCGCAAGTATGCAATATGCATACTCCCAGCCATATTCTGACTAGCCTTGTTAATTGAGCGCATCTTGCAACTCTCATGCCCTTCACCAGAAATGTCACTCTAGGTAAAGACTGTCATACATTTCTATAGTATGATTATGAAAGGTAGGGGCAGGCTCCGCCATGCCATATCTCACCCCTGAACTGCCCATTTTGGGAAATCTAGGTGGGACTAGCATAAAAACACCAAGTAACTAATTTTTGTGCAAGTTTGAGTTGCACAAAATTTTGTGACATTTCAACAGTTTTTTACGTGAGAAAACTGGAGAAAACTACTTGATGAATAGGGGCCAAAGAATATGTTCTTCTGCCACCTGCAAAGACGTTACTGAAAAGGAAAGAAAACTGAGTCCAAAGTTACAAGCATTGAACTTGATTTGTATCATTATACTCAGTAGGTCAGTTAGGAGTTCTATCTGAATCACATTTTTTTGAGTTTCAGATGCTACCATCAACAAAATCCTCACTGTGCTGTCAAAACGCAGTGTGAACAGTCTTTACTACTCTGTTAATTCTTCACAGTGTTTTTGACAGCAATTTGCATTACTTTTGACATTTCTCATGCATCAGTTACAACACACAAACATTATTATCATCATGCAATCAAGTTGTACACATGACCTACATTGAGTGTTGTCCAATGATCATGGAATGTGCCTACATGCGTCCAGGTACAGTTTACCTAATATATGGAAAAGGGACATAGAAGCAGATGAATATCACATAAATTACAGAATATATGCTGTAAATGCTTTCCTTTACCATTAGGGTTTTTGCATTCAGCACACTTTTAGACTTATTCTTTCTGAAAATAAGCTCATGTCTGTTTTGTATAGGCGTCTTCATTAGAAAAATGGATATGTTGAAGTGCGAAAGGTGAGCAGATAAGTGCACTTACACTAAGGAAAACAGCTTTGTGGTGTGCATTATGTGTACATCATAAATGACCTCATGAATGATAATTCCAATGAAAATGCTGGCACTTTTTGCCTACCACTTATTTATTCACAGAATATGTATTTTTTTCACAATAGACTGTGACTTTGAGTGGTCTTGTTTTTATTATGTCTATTGTATTCCTGGCATTGACTTTAGCACTTCAATTCTTTTATCTTTAAACTACATTATTCTTTATTGTTAATGTCCTAACTCATTTGTAGAAAGAATCCTATGTAGGAGGAAAGCTGTTTTAAAGTGTTAAAAAGACTGAATGATTAGATTGAACTCAAAATAAAGCATGTACCTGATATAAAGGGACAGTCACAGACAAGAACAGTGGATACAAAAAGTCTACACTACATATAAAAAGTCTATTAAAATGCCTAGATTGTGTCATGTAAAAAATAGCCAGAAGAATCATTTCAGAACGTTTCCACCTTTAATGTCACCCATAATTGTGTAATTCAATTGAAAAACAATTTACTAATTATGTGACTTCTCGAGACATTGGGTCACTCAAGATTTTATTTAGGGTTATCAGACTACAGAGGGCTGAATACAAATGAACATAACAATTTTCAGATTTATATTTATAAAATAATGATAAAATTATGTATCATTTCCTTTACACGTCACAAATACTTGCTACTTAGTGATGGTATATGATGTAAAATCTCCAATAAAATATATTTAAGTTTGTGGGTGTAGCATGAACAAAATGTGGAATAGTTCACAGGATAGGATTACTTGTTCAAGTAAAGAGGTTTTTTGGATGCATCTCTGTCCATTAGGCCTCCTCCTACTCCACTTCCTACAACGTCTCCTCATCCAGCCAGCTTAACACCTACTTCATCAACTATAGCACATATTTTTGTCATTGTATAAAAGCTTTCTGACCGAGCACTCCGCCCTTCAGCATGTGATGGATTTTAATTGCAGCAGGGTACTACCTACCCATAAAATCAGACTTGGAAGAGACGTATTTACATCTACCCAGGAATTCAGACTTCTGTCTTAGAGAGGTATTAACATTATACACGTTAGGACTAGAGATGAGCCAATATTTCAAAGTTCGGTTCTGCTCACAATCGCCGAGTTTGCAATGGTCGCCGATTTAATTGTCGATTAAATTGCTGAATATAGCCGAACATACACAGCACAAAAGCCAGTGTTTCACAAAACACCGGCGTAGCGCTTCTGATCAGTGGTGAAATCATCCCCGCTGGTCAGAAAGCCGTGATTCCTAAGCTGTCAAAAGGCAGCGTGAGTGCTCAGCTGTGATCGAAGGTATAAAGTTTACCTCCGGTCACTGGTGTCAGCTGATGGGACTACAACTCCCATCATCTGACGCCTGATGCCTCTAATAACAGCGAGAGCAGGAGCGGCTGATGGGAATATTCATTAGCTGGCTCCTGTGCTCTAAATAAATAATTTAAAAAAAAAACCTGCGTGGGTTCCCCTGTATTTTTGTTAATCAGCCAGGCAAAACTAACAGCTGGGGGTTGCCACCCATAGCTGTCAGTTTCAGCAAGGTTGGTTATCAAGAATAGAGTGGTCCCCATGCGGTATTTTTAATTATTTAAATAAATAATTAAAAAAAATAGTGTGAAGTCCCCCATTTTTGACAACCAGTCTTGCTAAATCACACAGCTGGGGGGCTGATATTCTCAGGCTGGTAAGGGGCCATGGATGTTGCCCCCCCAGCCTAAAAATGGCTGCCTACAGCTACGCAGAAAAGGCACATCTATTAGATGCACCAATTCTGGTGCTTTGCCTTTATTTGAGGGGTTGATGTCACCTTTGTATTGTCAGGTGACATGAAGCCCATGGCTTAGTAATGGAGAAGCATCTATAAGACACCTATCCATTACTAATCCTATAGTTGTATTGTAAGTAAAGACATAGCCAGAATAAAGTCCTTTATTAGAAATAAGAATAAACACTGTTTCCATTTTATTAAAAAATAACAAACAGTTATACTCACTTAACACCTAATTCCACCAAAGCCCTCGTTCTCCTGTAATAAAACTAAAATAAAAAAACAACAATATACCATACCTAGACAACATAAAGAGAAGAAAGAAAGCACAAAATTCCCACATAAAAATAATATGTATATTTTATTCAAAACACATGTAAAATAGACAAAAACTAATAGTAGCAATTAATTTGAGGACAAAGTGGAATAATTAATAGCACAGGTGTAGCATACTGGGTCCACCTTTATTTCCATGGATGGGGGAGCAAAATGTGGCAAAAATTTTAGAAAAGAATAAGGTGCCAGTGCAATAGATAAAACAAAAGTCCCATGTAGAGACTGAGCACACTGGAAACTAGACTGCTCAATAATTGGTACTCGGTAATATAGAATATATAACAAGAAAATTAGCATAACTGGTACAAAGTAATCACCCAAGAGAGCAGTGTAGTCAGCAATGGCCAGTCAAAACAAACAATTAAGAAAATACAGTGCATGTCACTTTAAGGGAACCAAAACTATCACTAAGAACGCCAAAGATTGCCCTTACCCATAGTATCCAGTCAAAGACTCAGTGTGCGCAGCCCCAATGTGTGTTTCGTGTAGGCTTCTTGCAGGGCCAAATTATGCACTAAGTGTCTCACTTTTTCCTAGTATCCAGAAACAGTATTGCTATTCATATTTCATATATTTCACATTAACCTGCTTTAGCACTACAGAGTGCAACTTTTTATGTTTATTGTATATGGAGGTAGCTGCTCCTAGTTGGCACCTGTTCACCTTAGCTTGGACGTGCCAGTCAGTCTTTTTGCCGTTAACTGATTTAAACAGTATGTCAATTTCTGATGACTAGTGTTGAGCGATACTGCTCGATATCTAAAAATATCGGATCGGAATGGTATCGCCGATATCACTAAATATCGTCGATATCCGATTCCGATACCGGAAGTCCCATGTAAGTCTATGGGAACAAAATATCGCAACTAAAAAAACACTTTCTTTCGTTGTAAACACAAAATATACACACATAGAATACATATATATATATATATATATATACATGTCATTGTGACATATATATATACATATATTTATAGTTTATACACTTCTACATAGTAAAATAGACTCTGATTCAATTGCCGGGTAAAGCCGTGACATACCCCATAGAAGTCGACGGGCTCGGTGCCGAGTACCCCCAAAACCTCTGGCTCTGTGCGACTCAACTTGGGCGTCACGAACAGGATTCTGTAGCTCGCTATAAGCGAGTCCTGTGTGCCTGAATTGAACTGGTTTTGTGCTTGAGAATTGCTAAAATCATCAGAGAATGTATTTGCCATTTTTCCGCCATATCTGCGTCACGACGAGGCACTGGTGAAGAAGAACGGCATGCTCTTCGTGGGTGTACACTCACTCAGTGGCGCGAAAACTATGGCCGACCACTCTAAATGGTACTGCAATGTAAGATCGTGCCCCACAGCTCTTGAGTTCCACCTCCTCATCCTCCTCAGTGTGCGGAAACTAACGCGAAGGTCCCGCCTCACTACAAAAGAGGGGCCCTCTCCAGATGCTAATGATGACACATGTGACTTGGCAGAGATGGCTAATGGACACGAGCAGAAGTGTGAAGGGATGGAGCAGTCAGAGCTCTCCCCCCACGGAAGCGACCCGATCGCCACGGAACCACCGTTGGGCACCCGGCCTGGAAACCCTCCTACGCTGCAAGAAGCAGAGGATACCCTAAGAGGCCTGGCCCGGCACCGGGAGGAGGTCGCCAGGATGGAAGCCAGCTGGCGTGCCCTAAAACTAAACTTTGAGCGGCGCCAATCCCTCTTACCTGAAGTGTCTGTACCGGAAGGTGAGGCACCCGTTCTAGTAGAGGAGTCCGTGCGGGCATCCCAGCCCTTGCAATGTGATCCGGTTGACGTTGTCGCAGTGGAGGCACCCGTTCCTGCAAAAAACGCTGCACTGGCAGCACCCCAGATCCCGCTGTCTGCCCCCGTCGCTGAGACAGAAGAAGCGACACCGTCCTCATGGAGGAGGCCGCGCAGGCACCAGAGGTCTACCTGTCTGTACCGGAGCCCCGACTGTCATCTGTTCCAGAGCCGGCTGCTTCCTCCGCAGGTGAGCGCCGCCAGGACTGTCGGGCGCCAGGAGAGCTGCCGCAAACCGGACATCATAAGCTGCAGTTTGATGGTGGAGACATGGAGATGCTGGTGGAGGAGAATTACAACCGGCATCAGGAGGAAGAGTGTAGACGTCGGGAGAGAGAAGCCGAGTGGCAAAGGGAGCAGCGCGAATCCCAGAAGCTTCGCCAACGTCACATCGAGAAGGACCGGGCAGATAAGGACCGGATGAGAAAAGATAAAGGAACCCTGAGGGAGCCGCAGCGTAAGGGTGCAGTACGGAGCTTTAAATTGAAAGCTGGTTGGGGCTTCATCCAGGAGCCTGGACTTTATTTAGAAGTGTTTGTGACCCGGCGGGACGTGGAGACTCACCTCCCAGAAGGACACCCGGGGAGGGACCTGTTGCCAGGAGACTTGGTAACTTACACCCGACACTGGGGTTACAATGGATGGTATGCCCTAAATGTCACCAGGTGCGACCCCTGGTCCCCAGAGTGTCAGGAACCTGTGAGACCCTCGGAGCCTTCAGCCTCCCACATCCAGGCCTCTGCACAAGTGCCCACCCCACGCCGTAAATCTCCCCAGCCTCCCTCAGTGGTCTCCTCAGCAGCCCCAGCTATGGACATGATAATGATAGCTGGCCCGTACCCGGCGCCTGTTAGGCCCCCTGGGGTTCGTTCAGTCCGGGACATAGGGCTCCAGACCCGGAGGGAGATGAAAGAGGTGGCCACACAGACACAGATAGCGGGTCACGACTTGACTGTACAGGCCACACAACGTCATCAGGTCCTGGTGGTCCTTGGTGTCTCGGATGTTTGGCAAGCATCAGAAGAGTACCAGGTGGTACCTGGAACACCCCTGCCAAAGAATTATAAATAACCCGGACAGGGTCCCTGTATGTAAATAGTTAAATTGTTGATGTACCCGGACGGGTGAATGTTCATAAAAAAGTTTTTTAATTTAATAAAAAACACAACACAGTTTTCATTACTTTTATTACAGTCTCATCCTGCGACGCCATCGATCTCCTGTAAAAAAATGAAAAAAAAAAACAGCAGTATACCACCTGTCCGATGCAGTCCATAGTAACGAGTGTCCCACGACGATCCAGCTCTGCTACATCAGAATGACATCAGAGGCAGGCAGGCAGGCAGAGCCTGTCATCCCGGCGCAGCACAGCTGATTACCTGCTTCCCCGGCGGTGACGTCATCGGACTGGTTTACGGCCGGGATTACCCTGCAGTCACTGCAGTTATCGTGAAAAACTGCATGTGACCGCCAGGGAGAAGATAATGGCGGCCATCAAGCAGTCCAGGACGTGACCGCCGGAGATCTTCTGCCAGGTAAGTGCCGCTGACTCCTGACAGACCCGACCGACGGACACTCACAGTGACAGTGACAAATCCGATTCCGGTATCCGATATGACGAAAATATCGGTACTCGGAATCGAAAGCCCGATACAGCTAATATCGGCCGATACCCGATATTTGCAGTATCGTATCGCTCAACACTACTGATGACACATTCTATGAAAAAATTTTGGGAACAACACCGTAGATGTTTACATTTCAATGGCTTTTTACTGGTACAATGATAGCCAAAGCTTCCACATAGGAATCACTCCAAGACCTTGTGGGCCCCTGAATTATAGGTGTATTCTATATTTAGGAGTTCCTACCTTGCCCCAATAAGTATTCTTAAACTCCCTCCACACTATCACTTCTATCTATTACCCTTTCACCTCCATGGCCAATATATACAAATCCAAATCTTCTCTTCAGTGTGGGGTACACAAAAAAAGTCACCATCTAGAGACCCATTCAATAGCTGTTTGGTAGACTTGGTACTATTGCACTAAGGCCTCTTTCACACATCCGGTGTGCGCCTGACGGCGTCCCCAGCATTTTGCCGCAGCGCCGCATCACAAAACCTGATGCGCCGCTTGCGGTTTTTTTTGGCATTGACTTGCATTAGCGCCGGATGGCGCCGCATGTCAGTGCGTTGTATGCGGTTTTGTCCGGATGCGGCGGAATTGTACATTCCGGCGGCCGGACAAAACGCAGCATGTAACGTTTTATGTTTTTGCCGGATGGTTTCTGTTGTCTCCGGGCATCAAAAACCATCCGGCAAAAAAACGCAGGCGGCGCATGCGGCGCATCCGGTTTTGTGATGCGGCGCTGCGGCAAAATGCCGGGGGCGCCGTCAGGCACACACCGGATGTGTGAAAGAGGCCTAAGCCGGCAGACAGCCGCGAGCCACACATCATGGCCCAAGTGAGCGTCATTTGGCTCCCGAGCTACAGGTTGGGTATCCCTGATTTACAGACATTGAAAACCATTTTTTAGAACTCTAAATAATAAGTTTCTGCGGTGTAATTCAATGGATGAAATGCTTCCCAGCATCTTCTACGCAATGATATCTGGGGGCGTAAATGCTGCTGAAGATATCTCTGCGGCATCTCTACTGCAGGGCGTCCACAGCAGAGGTCCTAGTGGAATGCTACTTTGTATCAAAATTAGATTTTCTGCCTTTTTTCTCATTATTTTTATCATAGTGTTTCAAAAGGTCAAGGGAACAGACAAAAAGTTGATGACAAGTCATCATCATCCTGTGACTACATTCTGATTTTTTATTTTTTTGCTTTACAATAAATCGGATTCTGTGATTTTGCATTCTGTAAAGTCTAAGGGAGGTTGAGGAATTCCAGTTTTTCTTTTTCTAAAACAGAATCAAGCACAAACTTTATAAAAAGAGAGTTATATTTATTTACTAATATTAGAGATTGGGAATAAATCATCACATCTTTTTCTTGACCTAAAATTCTACTATAGGGCAGGAATAATATTACATTGCGCCCCTGTAAGTGTCTTTTTGGTATTACCCAGCAGTAATGAATGAAAGAGCAGTGATATTTAGATGGATGAGATGTGTGCCAGGAAGAGAAAACTACCAAACAAGGACCTAGAGCGATCCCCTGTCTTCACATGCTTGATTTCATTCCGTAATTAGAGTCATTAATCAAAAGGTATGAGATATGAGACTTTAGAAGGGCTTGGTGACACGACACCTTGCCACCTGTCAAAATTACAGCTTTCTGTTCATGCACCATCCCTCAAATAGTTATTTTCTACAAGCCTGGCTGCATCCCACAATTTATTATTTACTGTATAGTTCTATCTCTGCTCAATGTCAAAAAATCTCAGATAAGAAATAGTTTACAAGGGTCGGCTAAAAAAAAAAATCGTTAAAAATAAATAAAACCATGAAATTGTAAACATTTTTATATCTTTTATTTGTGTGTGTGTGCTTATACCGCCTAGTCTTCTTTACTGTTCTGTCCTCATACTTCACTCAATATTTCTGGGCTGCCAATTTGTTGAGGAAAGAGACTGACGACTAGGCAGAGCAAAGGATAATAGGAAGTACCAAATATTTAAAGTAGGTCTTCCTACATTTTTTTTTTAACAGAAATCTGATTTAGTTTATACAATTCTATTTGCAGATGATTTTTAGTCTTTTTTAATAGACTTCTTTATTGGAAAAAAATACATGTAAGAAATGTAAGAGCGTGAAAAATGCATAAAAAATAATTGTAAAAATGTAAAAAAAAATACATAAAAATGCTTATAAAAATGTTTGTTTTTTTGGCTTGCAATTTTTTAGACTTTTGCATGCATGTTTTACTATTCATTTTGGGGTGTATTTTTTAGTTTTTTTTGGCTTGAACAATTTGATAAAAAAGAGCACTGAAAACCTCAATTTTTATGTGTGCTGCAATAAAATAATTCATGTATTCAGTGTTTGCAGAGCTCTGTTGTATAATGGTTGTACTTTAAGTCTGTAATATAGCAACATCGTAGTTGAAACAGCGTCTTCATTTGATTCTACAGGAAATGATGACCACTCTAGAATTTCGGCTTTGTGCATTTATTTCAGAGATGTGGCTGCCTCTATTTTGGTTACATTATCCACCAACTGATTGTTCTATTTAAAAACAGAGTAAAGTTGGATTTTTCCTTTCCCAGTTCACTTACGAACTAGGCACAGAAAAGTAAGTGTGATTCTCTAAGGTTCCATCTAAAAAAGGTCACCTTGTTGCTGGCAGATGGGCTCACACACTTTGATCAAAATATATTAAGAATAGTTTATTCATCCTTTTGGTGCATTTTTTGAGTCTGTCACATTTATTTCATATTTATTTCAAAATGTAACATGTCATGTTATAGGTATGGTGATTTTTTTGTCATGTGTTTACATTTGAAATGCTGATTGCTGGTGCACCATGTCGGTGGAACATTTGAACCCATCTTGCTATTGCTCTCAGTCTGTGTACAGAGGCCATGTGGAGAAGTGAGTCTTTTTCAGATGTCCACTGTGGGGCTGTGTGTTCTCTGTAGATGTGATGCTATACTTGTGGCGTGTTGTGGTCCAGAGCCAAGGGACAAGGCCCATTAATAGAGTTGTTAACAGACCGCTAGGTTTATCCCCCTACTAACGTTGCATTGCAGTGGATGATGTGTTGACCCATAGAAAGCTTTGGAATGGTTTAGTTCAATGATCATAATAGTGACCATAATGAGTCACCTGTTCTCTAGTGACCCAGACTGACACTGTTGTAGGGATATTTCATGCTGTCAGTTTGGGTCAATGAATCTGCAGTGAGTCTGTGGCTTGTAATTGTGCAGATGTAAAAGTCCCCATGTACCTCTCATGTGGATTTAGTAAGGACCTCACTTTTCCACTTTAAACCCTTGAAGACTGGACATAAGGCCTATTTGGGAATTAAAGGAGTGGTTGGAAGGTCAAATAAATTTAAATCTAAGTCCTTATCCATTTAGTGTCGTAATCTAAACTAATTGTAACTACATCTAAACAAATGCACTGTCAGAGTTTCTGCACCCTCCCTGAATCAAAGCTCATTTCAGGAGCTTGTCCCTGTGTGCTGTACACTGAACATTGTGCATAATCATAGAATCATAGAATGGTAGAGCTGAAAGGGACCTCCTGGGCCATCTGGTTCAACCCCCTGCTCGAAGCAGGATTCACTAAATCATCCCAGACAGATATCGCAAAGTGTATGTATGGGGTGCACCTAGTGCCACAAATATAAACCCGAGTGCAAGACCCTGCATGGAAAAAACCATGAAGCAAAACAAAGAAAAAGACCAAACAATGATAGGTCTGCACACCAGGGCAAAGTATAAGATGAAAAAATCACATGAAATTTTATTTTGGAAAAACAGGACACACAAAAGATAAAATCACTTAAAACTACACATAATGTGCCATAAAGCACCACACACCTAGACCATGGCTTGTGCAAAACAATGTAATGACTCCTAAGTTGCAATAAATAAATGAATACAATATCCATCAATAAGTTCAATCAAATAGAAAATGTATACATATGACACACACAGGTAAAAGATGCATGAATAAGGGCATGGAAAATGCAGTCTGAAAAGGGCTAAGATAATTGCATCCAAATGGAAGAATGATAATAAAGATCCATTTGAAAAATTAAACAGAAAATCTCCTGTCCATACTTACAATGGAAGCTGGACAACAAGATGTGCCCCAAATATAATCATGCACTGGTATCAAGGGGAGCAAAATAATTACATCCAAGTCCCCAAGACCTGCAAACCAATCCCAAGAGGGAGTAAATATGCCCCTAATGGCAGGAAATAGCGAGAGCCAGGAGCAGGGCGCATGGGAAAGGCCCCACGCTTATCGCTGCTAGGAGCAGCTTCATCAGGGGAAGTGAGCTTGTCCAACCAAAACATGTATATTTATACCCTTGCAGATTACTTCAATCGTATACCGGTGAGTGCCCCACAAATGTGCCAGATAGAGGGCGGAGATCCCTCCCAAAGGTAGCAGCTCATATCGCCATAATGAAAGGAGGACCATACAAGCCCAAACATGGCACTGATACGCCGGCGCCGTAGTCTCGTGAGATCCCAGGGCAAAATCCCCAAGTAAATGAGCTGTGCATGCGCAATAAGGCAGACCAGTCTACCCTGGCAACCATGAGTTGCCTGACCTAACATGTTTTTCTGTTGATGTAGCTAAAGGAGGACTACTTTTTTGTGGGGTGAGCCATTTATAAATTTTTGATTCATTTTTATTGTGTTTTTAGAGTAATGGGATTGGGGAAAAAACAATTGGACTAAACAGGTAAAAAAAGTTTGACTTCGGGAACCTGAACCCAGAACCCATTCACTTGAATAGGTGGTCTGAACATCCAATGCTTTTGGGGGTTAAAAAAAAGCATGGTGACCCCTATATTCTTGATAAAAAATCTTGCTAATGCTGACAGTTGAGGGTTGCAGCCACCAGCTTTCAGTTTTGCCTGGCTGGTTATCAAAAATATAGGAGAACCCATTGTTTTTTAAATTAATTATTTAGAACGCAGATGCTGGCTGATGAATACTCCCATCAGCTGCTGCCTGCTCTCGCTGTTATTAGCAGCAGCAGGTGGAGCTGATGGGAGAAGCAGTCCCATCAGTTGACACCAGTGACCGGAGGTAAACTTTTTGCCTCCGATCACAGTTGCAGGCCCACGCTGTCATTTCACAGTGTGGGACCATGGCTCTCTGACCGGCGGGGATGATTTTACCAATTTTACCGCTTTTACCTTTGTTCCTCTCCTGGCTGACATGGCATCCCATAATGAGGATCCCTTTCCATCTCTCTGACCAACTATTTACCACAGACACTATTGATTACAGCAATTCAGGGTTCAAAAGGCCGGGATCAGAGATTTCTCCTGTCCTGGTTGTTACTGCAACTACTTTATTTTGTGTTGCAAGTTTAAAGTGGTCCCAGTGAAGGGATAAATGAGTGCATATAGTTTTAATTAAAATTTGTTCTAAAAATCTCAGGTTGATTTTGGAAAGATTTCACCTTCAGCAATACGTCACTGAGGCATGTTGGATGTGCAGGTCACATCTATCTTTTTTATAGTGTTGTTTAACTACAAAAAAAAATTCTACTCCTATAACAACCCCATGGAAAAAAGCTACAGAAATAGCATAACTTATGTAGAAAAACAATATGTAGAAGGATTGGTGGACACAGACAAAAATGACACTTGCGTAAAAGCAATATTTGGACCCTTTGCAGCCCAAAAGCTCATCATAATGCATATTTCCACCTGGTTTGGAGGTGACGGTGGCCCCCCCATCTTTTGGGCCCCTGTGAGACCGCACATACTGCACCAATAATATGTCCACCCATATGTAGAAGACTATAGAAGAAAATACTGTATATCTACACATAAAAGGATCACACAGAGAACACTACTGAATACAGCGTTCCTGCTTTCACAGTGTCAACAAAAGAATCTCAACAAACGCAACTGAAGTCAACGCGGTTGTTGAGTTGTCAAAGTAATTACCTGTGTTAAAAAGTAAAGGGGTTGTTCAGAATTAAAAATACCTGTCTGCTTTCTTTGAGAAATACGACCCTAGACCCTAGACCATGGATTCTGTGTGGTATTGCAGATCCAGTTCATTGAATTCAATGGGACTCAGTTGTAATACCAGAAACAAGTCATGGTCAGGGGTGACGCTATTTCTGAATGGAAGCAGCTATATTTTTCTAATCTTGGACAACAGATACAATACAGATATGAAAAGTACCCATGGAAGAGAACAGTCATCCATAAGTAAAATATGAGAACTTTAAAGGGGTTGTCCAGCCTTAGGCTACAGGTTGGCAGTCAATCAATTTGACTGTAGACTTGTGAATCAACACTTTGTGCACACGGCGCACTGTGAAGATTCACCAGCACCAGGAGCAGGTGGTCATGTGATCGCATGTATGCAATATGCACACTTCTGGCCACATTCTGACTAGACATGACGGACCTCACTCAATACACTTGGATGAAGCGAGGCCACCCACATCTAGTCAGGATGTGACCACAGGTATGGAAATCGCTGGAATCAGAGAATTCTGACCATGCAGCACACGTGATGTGAAAATTCACAAGTCAGCAATCTGATAGAGTGACTTCAGACTTGTTGTTTTTAGTGATGAGTGAGTACACTCGTTGCTCGGGTTTTTCAGAGCATGCTCGGGTGTCCTCCAAGCATGGGCGCACCTACCATGAGGCAAGTTGAGCACTCTGCCTCAGGTGGCGGCACATCCCTGAAGTTAGGGGGAGGCAGATTCTCCTCTCCTGCCTCTGCTGTGTTACTCACATATTGCTGTTATGGACGCACAGGACCTGTGATGAGGTCACAGGAGGGGAGGAGTCAGGTGTCACATGATCAGGGGCCGCCCTCAGTGTATGCAGGACTCTGCTGTGCTGGTTGTCATGGTGCTGGATGAGGGAAAGTTTATGTGTGGGGTCAGGAGGGGTTTACAGGGTGGATGTAGCAGAGCTGTGTGTGTACGAGGTGTATGGATTGGAGCTGCGTGTGTATGGGGTGTGCGGAGTGGAGCCATGTGTGTACAAGCTGTACGAAGCAGAGCCTCATGTGTACAAGGTGTGCACAGCGGAGCCGAATTTGTACGAGGTGTGCGGAGCGGAGCCGCGTGTGTACGAGGTGTGTGGAGCCCTGTGTGTATGAGGTGAGCAGAGCGGAACTGCATGTGTACGAGGTGTGTGGAGCGGAGCCGCCTATCTACGAGGTGTGCGGAGCCCTGTGTGTACGAGGTGTGCGGAGTGGAGCCGCGTGTGTATGAGGTGTGCAGAGCGGAGCCGCATGTGTATGAGGTGTGCAGAGCAGAGCCGCATGTCTACAAGCTGTGTGGAGCCCTGTGTGTACGAGGTGTGCGGAGCCACGTGTGTACGAGGCATGCGGAGCCCTTTGTGTACGAGGCATGCGGAGCCCTGTGTGTATTAGGTGAGCGGAACAAGGAGTGCAAAGTGGAGTGTGTATGAGGTGTGCAGAGCAGAGCCATGTGTGTATGAGGTATGCGGAGCTGTGTGTGTATGAGGTGTGCGGAGCCATGCGTGTACAAGGTCGGTGTATGGTGGGGAGCATCATACCTCCGAACCGTCCCAGATCCAGTGGGACAGTCCCGATTTTGAGAATCTGCCCCGCTGTCCCGGCCGGGAGCTTACTTTTCCCATGGACACAGGAGTACACGGCGGAGCCCCGAGGAGCACTTTAAAATTCGCAAGTGATGTTCCACCAGAAGTGACGTGCTAAAGCTGACCGGAAATTAGGTAACTTTGGGAGGAGATTGTGACGGAAGCATGGAGGCACATCAGGGAATGCTTCAGATCCATCACAGTGTCCTCAGTTATGAATGTGCTAGAGATGGTTTCTGAGCAGAGGCTCCCTCTGGTGGTTACAGACAGTACTGAGCCTTTCAGCGAGGAATGGCAATCTGGGATCGCTGACTGGTCTGATATAAGGGAGGTTCCCTTCCTTGATGGTTGCCGGTGATCAATTGTTCTTGTCTCAATTGTGGTTCCTGGTTCATTAGGAAGTTTGCTGAGTCTTGCCTGCATCTTCTGCTATCAGATAAGATATTTCTGCTTTTATTTTTGTGCTTGCTTTTTGCATTGTTCCCTGCACTTCTGTGGAGGTCAGCCAGGTCCCCTCCGGGGGCTTGTGCTCCTCTCAGTTTATCTGAAGCCACTGTTATTTATTCATTTGCTTTTTCCTGTTTTTTCAGTGGCTGCGGCTTAGTTTTGTTACACCAGAGATCTGATTTTAGGTGGTAGAGATCGTGTGATCTCAGGTGATTTTGCAATCAGAAGAGTTGGTATTTTTAAGGGTTTTTTTTGGATTGCAGTGAGTATCCTTTCCTGTACTTTTCTGTCTAGACAGATTGGGCCCCAGCGTTTGCTCATTCTATTTCTGTCTGTGTACGTGCTTCTTCTTGTCTAACCGCCATTACATGTTTGGGGGCTTCCTATTTTCATTGGGGATCTGCTCCGGGGCAGATAGCTTTCATCCTTTTGCCTTTAGGTGTAGTTATCTCTCAGGCTGTGACGAGGCGTCTAGGATCAACGTAGGAACGCTCCACGGCTACCTCTAGTTGTGTGGTTAGTTCAGGTTACTGCAATTCAATAGGTTCCAGCCTCTCTGGTGTATTGCCGTTTTTGCTTTTTCTCCTCAGCTACCTAAACATAACAGTATCACCAGCCAAGCTGAAAATTATATGGTACTCACAGAAGGGAAAAATAGTGTGGAAAGAAAAAAAAAGTGTTCAGAGTTGTCAAAGATTTTTTTTTCTCTGTTTGTTGCATTTTTTCCCTCTTTTTCTCTGGGTGCTGAGGAGGATTTTTTTTTCTCTCTCTCTCAATGAAGTTTGCACAGTTGTCTGGCCGTGTGGATCAGCTTGCCACTGAGGTTCGGTGTATTGCTACCTATCTTGCTGGGTTGCCGGTTGTGGAACCTAGGATTCCCATGCCAGATTTGTTTTTGGGGGATCGGGCTAAATTTCTGAATTTCAAAAATAACTGTAAGTTGTTTTTTTGCCTTAAAGCCTAAGTCCTCAGGGAACGCAGCACAGCAGGTTCAAATTGTCATCTCTTTCCTGCGCGGCGACCCTCAGGATTGGGCTTTTTCCCTGACACCTGGGGATCCTGTTTTGAATGATATTGATGCATTTTTTCTGGCTCTGGGGTTATTGTACGATGAACCTAATGTCACTGATCAAGCTGAAAAAACCTTGTTGGCATTAAATCAGGGTCTTGAAGACGCTGAGTTGTACTGTCAGAAATTCAGAAAATGGGCAGTCCTGACCAAATGGAATGATGATGCTTTGGCAGCCCTTTTTCGGAAGGGGCTGTCAGAGTGTAAAGGATGTTATGGTGGGATTCCCTGCTCCCTCTGGTCTCAATGATTCTATGTCATTAGCGATTCAAATTGACAGACGTTTGCGTGAGCGCAGAGGTATGCATGAGATAGTGTTGCCTTGTGAGCCAGCTTCTGAGCCCATGCAGTGTGATAGAGTGACTTCTGGGGCACAGCGTCATGAGTTTCGAAAGCGTAATGGGTTATGTTTCTACTGTGGTGACTAGTGTTGAGCATTCCGATACCGCAAGTATCGGGTATCGGCCGATATTCGCGTTATCGGAATTCCGATACTTAATTCCGATACTTTTTCCATATCGTATACCGGAATCGGAAGTTCCCATAATTCTTTGAGAGGCAATGTGATTTTAGTCAGCCAATGAGGAATCCTACGAAGTGTGGGCACATCCTGTAATGCTGCGGTCATCTTAACTAATGGCATGGCTGTGATTGGCTGCTGAAATGATGTCAGAATGCACTATAAAAGGCGCCGCCGCCATTTTAGCGTCACTGTGCTGTGAACTCAGTAAGGGACAGAACGCTACTTGCTCACTCTGAGGGACAGTTAGATATTGCGATTTTGTGTACTACTGTGCTTGAGGCAGGCTAGTTTACCAACCGCTGTGTAAAGCTTCATTTTGCCAGTGTTGTTTTAACAGCTCTGTGCAAGGTGTGTGTGTGACAGTGCAGGTGACGCTGCAGTTTGCTCTGCATCCACCGCTGTTTGTAGGCATCTGCACGTGTCACTGACTCTTTTTTTTTTTATTTTATTTAGTGGAATTGGTGCAGCTCCATTATATTAGAAAAAAATCAAATCTATTAGTGTGACGTGCTTCCATCCCTATACAATACATTGGTTGCAAACACTATAGAAGTACACAAAGGAGCTTTTCACAGATAGTGAATAGTTGTGTTTCAGTTTCATGCGTCTGTGTGTTGTGATTTTTGAGTGCAGGTCACGCTGCAGTTGCTCTGCATCCACGCTGTTTGTAGGTCTCTGCAGTGTCACTGCTCTTTTTTCATTTTATTTGTGAATTGGTGCAGCTCCATTTTATTGGAAAAAAATCAATCTATTAGTGTGACGGCTTCCATCCGTATACAATACATTGGTTGCAAACACTATAGAAGTACACAAAGGAGCTTTTCACAGATAGTGAATAGTTGTGTTTCAGTGTTCACTGCAGTCTGTGAGGTTTTGATTTTTTGAGTGCAGATCACGCTCCAGTTTGTTCTTCAACCACTGCTGGTTGTAGTCTGCTGAGCGTGTGTCACTGCCTCATCCTTCACATTTTTCTCTAATTGGTGCTGCTCCATTTTAGTGGAAAAAAATCTAATCTATTAGTGTGACGCGCTTCCATCCGTATACAATACATTGGTTGCAAACACTATAGAAGTACACAAAGGAGCTTTTCACAGATAGTGAATAGTTGTGTTTCAGTGTTCACTGTAGTCTGTGAGCTTTTCATTTTGTGAGTGCAGATTACGCTCCAGTTTGTACTTCAACCACTGCCGGTTGTAGTCTGCTGAGCGTGTGTCACTGCCTCATCCTTCACATTTTTCTCTAATTGGTGCTGCTCCATTTTAGTGGAAAAAAATCTAATCTATTAGTGTGACGCGCTTCCATCCGTATACAATACATTGGTTGCAAACACTATAGAAGTACACAAAGGAGCTTTTCACAGATAGTGAATAGTTGTGTTTCAGTGTTCACTGTAGTCTGTGAGCTTTTCATTTTGTGAGTGCAGATTACGCTCCAGTTTGTACTTCAACCACTGCCGGTTGTAGTCTGCTGAGCGTGTGTCACTGCCTCATCCTTCACATTTTTCTCTAATTGGTGCTGCTCCATTTTAGTGGAAAAAAATCTAATCTATTAGTGTGACGCGCTTCCATCCGTATACAATACATTGGTTGCAAACACTATAGAAGTACACAAAGGAGCTTTTCACAGATAGTGAATAGTTGTGTTTCAGTGTTCACTGTAGTCTGTGAGCTTTTCATTTTGTGAGTGCAGATTACGCTCCAGTTTGTACTTCAACCACTGCCGGTTGTAGTCTGCTGAGCGTGTGTCACTGCCTCATCCTTCACATTTTTCTCTAATTGGTGCTGCTCCATTTTAGTGGAAAAAAATCTAATCTATTAGTGTGACGCGCTTCCATCCGTATACAATACATTGGTTGCAAACACTATAGAAGTACACAAAGGAGCTTTTCACAGATAGTGAATAGTTGTGTTTCAGTGTTCACTGTAGTCTGTGAGCTTTTCATTTTGTGAGTGCAGATTACGCTCCAGTTTGTACTTCAACCACTGCCGGTTGTAGTCTGCTGAGCGTGTGTCACTGCCTCATCCTTCACATTTTTCTCTAATTGGTGCTGCTCCATTTTAGTGGAAAAAAATCTAATCTATTAGTGTGACGCGCTTCCATCCGTATACAATACATTGGTTGCAAACACTATAGAAGTACACAAAGGAGCTTTTCACAGATAGTGAATAGTTGTGTTTCAGTGTTCACTGTAGTCTGTGAGCTTTTCATTTTGTGAGTGCAGATTACGCTCCAGTTTGTACTTCAACCACTGCCGGTTGTAGTCTGCTGAGCGTGTGTCACTGCCTCATCCTTCACATTTTTCTCTAATTGGTGCTGCTCCATTTTAGTGGAAAAAAATCTAATCTATTAGTGTGACGCGCTTCCATCCGTATACAATACATTGGTTGCAAACACTATAGAAGTACACAAAGGAGCTTTTCACAGATAGTGAATAGTTGTGTTTCAGTGTTCACTGTAGTCTGTGAGCTTTTCATTTTGTGAGTGCAGATTACGCTCCAGTTTGTACTTCAACCACTGCCGGTTGTAGTCTGCTGAGCGTGTGTCACTGCCTCATCCTTCACATTTTTCTCTAATTGGTGCTGCTCCATTTTAGTGGAAAAAAATCTAATCTATTAGTGTGACGCGCTTCCATCCGTATACAATACATTGGTTGCAAACACTATAGAAGTACACAAAGGGCTTTTCACAGATAGTGAATAGTTGTGTTTCAGTGTTCACTGTAGTCTGTGAGCTTTTCATTTTGTGAGTGCAGATTACGCTCCAGTTTGTACTTCAACCACTGCCGGTTGTAGTCTGCTGAGCGTGTGTCACTGCCTCATCCTTCACATTTTTCTCTAATTGGTGCTGCTCCATTTTAGTGGAAAAAAATCTAATCTATTAGTGTGACGCGCTTCCATCCGTATACAATACATTGGTTGCAAACACTATAGAAGTACACAAAGGGGCCTTTCACAGATACTGAACAGTTGTCTGCAGGGTTCACTGTAGTCTGTGAGGAATAACCACACTTAGGCCTTAACTTTTCTGACTTTCTTTATCAATCTACCAAGATGAAGAAGTCAGTGAGTAAGGCACGTGGTCGTGGTCGAGGCCGTGGATTTGCAGCAGGGAGAGGACGTGGGGATTCTGTGGCTGCTGCCGCACCCAGTGACACAGCATCCACCAGTTTTCCCCGTGAGCGTTCCTTTATGCGCACTTTTGTAGGAGCTCAGCGTACCCCCCTGCTGCGTGAAGAACAAATTGAAGCCGTTGTTGGTTGGATGGCAGCCAATGCATCGACTTCAATACCTTCCACCTCCTCTCAGGACCACAGCACTGTTGAACAACCATCAGTCTCTTCACCGCCTGCCAAATTGCCCAGGCAGTCAGAGAGCTCTGTACAGGAGCCAGCTGAGTCTCTGCTTCTGTTCTCAGAATCTGTTGGCTTGGAAACAGGGGCCCAGCCAAGCAGCATTCTGGAATGTGAAGAAGAGGCAGTATGCAGTGATGCGCAACAGCTGTGTCTCTCTGAATCTGAAGAGGCGGGTGAGCCAGTGCCGATGGTCAGCACACCGCAGAACGCATCTGATGATGATGAGACTCAGTTGCCGTTTCTGTTGAGCATGGTGCTGGCCAGACCACCCAACAACAGCAGGTGTTGGAAGAGGGTAGTGGTGGAGATGATGAGGTCCAAGACCCAACATGGCGTGAGGAACAGGAAGGTGGTGGGAGCAGCTCTGAGGAAGAGATTGCACCAACGGTCCAAACAGTAGGGAGAGGTAGGCTGCAGACTCGCTTGCCTGTAGCCTCCAGTTTGGCACCCGTTCGGAGCAGTTCTCTTACAACAGCCAAACCGGGCGCTCCCAGGACTTGCTCTGCGTGGTCCTTTTTTGATACAGTTGCAGATGATATTTGCTATGTAAAATGCAAGCTGTGTAATCAAAAAATTAAAAGAGGTAAAAGTGTCAGTAACCTTAATACAACAAATATGTGGAAACATGTGCGGTCAAAGCACTTTGTTGAGTTACAAAGACACACTGGAGATGTAGGCCAACCTACAGCAGCACCTACATCTTCAGCTCTGTTGGAGCCTCTTCCTCCAGTTCACACACAGCTGGTAAGGCTTCCTCAAAGGATCGCCATGGAAGAACCTCTGTCACTGTTGTCCAGAGACACAGTGTTATTCCACCCACAGCTGCAAGTTCCCTGTCATCCTCAACACCCAGGCCACAAAACAGCCATCGGTAGCACAGGCATGGGATAAAAGACGGCCATACTCGGCAAACCATCCACGAGCACAGGCTCTGAATGCTGGCATTGCAAAACTCCTGTCCCTTGAAATGCTGTCATTCAGGCTGGTGGAGACTGACAGTTTCCGTGAATTAATGGCATTGGCAGTCCCACAATACAATGTGCCCAGCCGATTTTATTTCAGCAGGCAAGCCGTCCCTGGTCTGCAAAAGCATGTTGAGGCAAAAATTAAACATGCGCTACTAAACGCCGTCAGTAGCAAGGTCCACCTGACCACCGATGCGTGGACCAGTACCCATGGCCAGGGACGATACCTTTCACTCACTGCCCATTGGGTGAATGTTGTGGAGCCGGGTACAGATCTTGCGAGTGGCGCTGTACGTGTTCTGCCAACTCCAAGGATTGCCGGAATCAAGTCTGTCCACATTGACTCCTCCTCCTACTCCAGTTCCTCAGAATCATCGCTGCAGGAGCCGTCACGGTCTACCTCCACATGGACCCGTGGACGCTTACCTGATGCGACCGATATGAGCACAGCCGTGGCCAAACGGCAACAGGCCGTTCTGAAATTAATTCCCATGGGGAATCGAAGCCACACAGCGCAGGAGGTCTGGAATGCCATCAAGCAGGAGAGCGACGTGTGGTTTTTGCCAGCGAATCTCCAGCCAGGCTTGGTAGTGTGTGACAATGGCCGAAATCTGGTGGCAGCTCTGGGCCTTGGCAACCTCACTCACATACCATGTCTGGCACATGTGCTCAACTTGGTCGTGCAGAGTTTTTTGAGGGACTATCCGGATCTTGATGCACTGCTGCACAAGGTCCGCCTAGAGTGCGCTCACTTGCGACGTTCCAGCATGGCCAGATCGCGCATTGCAGCTCTGCAACGCAGATTGCGCCTTCCTGAACATCGCATCATATGTGACGTATCCACCAGGTGGAATTCAACGTTACATATGTTGGAGCGGTTGTGTGAGCAGCAGCCAGCAGTTATGGAGTATCAGCTGCATCAGGCGCAATCAACACGCAATTTGCGCCGTCCACACTTCACCATTAATGAGTGGGCCACTATGAAGGACATGTGCCACGTTTTGCGTGCGTTTGATGAGTCAACGCGGATGGCGAGTGCAGATGATGCACTAGTCAGCCTGACTGTCCCCCTTATCTGCCTGCTTCAAAAAACACTGCAAGCAATAAGGGATGAGGTTTTGGAAGAGGTGGAGGATGAGGAGTCACAAATTCCATCACCTTCTGGAAAGTCAGCGCAACGTGGTTCCTCACAAAGGGCTGGGCAGGGCTCACTTTGTGAGGAGGATGGAGGAGGAGATCAATGGAGGAGGAAGACATCGCTCCAGAGGGAGGTACACAACGCTCTAGTCAGTATGTAGAGCGAGGGTGGGGTGATGCAGAGCAGGCAGAGATAACGCCTCTTGCAGAGGACAGCGTTTCTTTGCCAGTTGGGAGTCTGCAGCACATGGTTGATTTCATGCTGCAGTGCCTAAGAAACGACCGCCGCATCGCCCACATTCTCACGACGTCTGATTATTGGGTGTACACCCTCCTAGACCCTCGCTACCGGGACAACGTCAAAAGCCTCATCACACCGTTGAACCGGGAGCGTAAAATGCGGGAGTACCAAGACACACTGGTGCAATCCCTAATGTTCTACCTTACTGCCGAGAGCACTGCTGCTGCTACTGCTTTACAAAGCAGCTCTGTGCGTCGAGGCAGTGTAGAGAGCTCTGCAACAAGAGGGAGCACACGCAGTGCCTCTGCACAGGGAAAGACCAGTATGTTCAAAATGTGGCAAAGTTTTGTGGCAGCGCCACAAATGTCTACACCATCCGAGAGGGCTCCAGTCAGCGGGAGGCAACGTATCCGTCAGATGGTGACAGACTACTTGGCTTTGCCTCTCAGTGTACTCCCAGATGGCTCTTCCCCATTCAAGTTTTGGGTCTCTAAGCTGGATACATGGCCAGAGCTTAGCCAGTATGCATTGGAGGTGCTGGCTTGCCCTGCTGCCAGTGTATTATCGGAGCGCGTCTTTAGTGCTGCAGGTGGTGTACTAACAGACCGTCGCATGCGACTATCCTCCGATAATGTAGACCGGCTTACTTTTCTGAAAATGAACAAGGCATGGATCTCGCCAGAATTTCTCTGTCCGTTTTCAGATTAAATAACTGGTTCGCAACGTTATCCATGTCTCCTGTTATGTTCATCTTTCTACCACCTGAACTCTACTCCCTGGGCTCCAACACTGCCAGTTGCTGCTCAGAAGTGTCGTGTCCACAGAACAAAACACAAGCTCTACTGTTAGTGGGGTTCAGTAACGCCAGCTGTTCCCCTGCTGTGTCAACGGCAAGAAGTGTCCTGTTCCCGACACATGGACAGAAAAACACATGACCAACATGCTCCAAATAGGGAAGAGCCGTCACCCTGCTTGTTATGCTGAAAACATGAAATTGTGAAGTTTTGCAGGCCTAGAATGATAAATTTTTATGACAAATATGGACAAATAATAATTTGTCATCACAGCGCATATCTGCACATGTCTATTAGAAATGGTAACAAAAAATAAAACATAGTCTACTCTTCACATTTTTAAATTAATGCATAAAAGTACATTTCAGACTTATGAATTAATGCTTTTTAAGGAACTTTATCTGTACCTGTAAGATAATGCACTCAATGGATGTACGAATCATTAAATCCTCATCATCATCATCACGAGGTTTATTTATGACAGACATTATAAAATACACATACTGATGCCAACTGTAACTTCAAACACCATATATGAAATGGCCAGCATGTAAACATGGTAATAATGTCCAATAATAAATTATTACATCTAGAAAGTGCATCATGCATACTGACAATAGGTACTTATACCTGCAAGTGCTGTTGAAACAACCACAAGAGATATAAATTAATACTGGTATATAGGTATCACAGTGCATAGTTACTCATGGACAATGTTGATGTAATACTGTATCTCAATTAAGTCAGCGTCAACCATTAGGCTTGTTAGTCTTGTACATTGTTAAAGAGGGAACGTAATTTTTTGGTTTGTCATAGGTGTAGTATTACACATTAAATTATTACTGCTGTATTTTTTTTTGCGTCCCTAGTGCGCAATAACGCAGCCTAACCTCACATTTGATAGTCAGCTAATTGCCACACGCTACCCTACCCTACGCGTGACAGTAGGAAGGTAGTGTTGACGGATAAAGCTTTGCGCAACCAGACATTCTTTTACCCTCTTCAACACTCTACAAGCAAAAAATGCATGATTTCAGCCGCAGACTTTATTGACGTACAGTATAACATCGGCATTACCATCAGAGGCTGTCCACTGTCTGATACAGACATAGAATATACCTTTGCTATCCGTAGCCTTTGTTTCACCTACACTTGCAGGCACACACTTAAATTGTGACAAACAATGCCTAATGTTTTTTTAAATGGTTATTTTTTATTGTACATTATTGTGTCATCAATCACATTGATGAGTCCATGCTGGACATGTCATACATGCTATAGAAAGTTACGATTTTATGAACTTAAATAATTGAATTGTCTGTGACTGTCACATAAAATTTGCGATGATGATGATGAGTGACTATTACAAAATCCATTGTCTTCACTATGTTATGGTTTAACATAGCGTTCCTTAAGCATTATTCATAAAAAAAAACATGTACTTTTATTCTTAAATTTACAACACTATATTTTGTTACCAATTTTTTGGGTGTTGTGTTGTTCCATTTATTTTTGGCATGTGCATATATGCGTTTATATTTGTATTTTCTTTATTTTTCCTTCTTGAAATTAGAAAACATGTGTATCTTTGTACCGTGTTAGCCAGTAGATAGAAAAATATTTAGACTTCAGAGTCAGCAGTGGTTGATACCTTTTAATGGATAACTGAAAAGATGGAAACAAATTGCAAGCTTTCAAGGCTACTCACGTCTCTTCATCAGGGAAAGACTAACTAAAAAAATTAAGCATCACATATTTCTATACACAACAGGACACAGGAATAGTGCAATAGGTAAGACAAGTAAGTGACGTGTATCAGAACTGTCATTATCTCACAGGGATGAACATAAATATTGGAACAGTTCCTAGATAAGGATAGAAAGTTTGATTGCCCTCTCATTGGCGTATTTTTTTGGGTTTTCATGACCCTGGAAGGGCATAGACGCAGATTCCTTAATTGATATAGAATGACATAAATCCATGTGATCTATTCATTCCATCACTAACAGTGTCAAAGGTCATGATGAGCTTATATTCTGAAACCTTTGTACGTTTCTCATATTTGAAGTTATATTTTAATACCAGTAATTCCATATCCATGATGCTATGACCGGGCATACAAAAGTCTTTTGCCACAGGTAAATTCATTAATTTATCTGTGATTGTGTGGCGCTGATAATTCATCCTTGTTCTCCTTTTTGTTGCCGGTCTCCCCTCACTTGTCCCTCCCTCACTTGTCTTAGCTATTCCTGTGTCCTGTTGTGTGTAGAAATATGTGATTCTTCATTTTTGGCTTTACTCTTAGCCTGATGAAGACACCTGAGTAGTCTCGAAAGCTTTGAATTTGTTACCATATTTTCAGTTAGCCATTAAACGTTATCAACCACAGAGGACTGTCAAGTATAAATATTTTTCTATTCTTGTAATTGAAATTATCATTTTATTGTCGTAGTAAAACTTCATTTATTCTTGTTTGAAGTACTACTTTTCAACTAAGCTTCATATGTGCCTACACCTCTTGACCTGGCTTCAACAGCGCAGTTGCTGCTCAGAAGTGTTAGATGCATGAAAACAATCGCTGATGTGTTTGTGGGGTTCAGTAACCCTGCTGTTCCTGCTGTGTGTCTGGCAAAATTACTGCTGCTAACTACAACTTCAACTTCAAAGTCTCATACTAGGCCTTGCCTACACCTCCTTGACCTGGGCTTCAACAGCGCCAGTTGCTGCTCAGAAGTGTTAGATGCACAGATGAAAACAATCGCTGATGTGTTTGTGGGGTTCAGTAACGCCTGCTGTTCCCCTGCTGTGTGTCTGGCAAAAATTACTGCTGCTAACTACAACTTCAACTTCAAACGTCTCATACTAGGCCTCTGCCTACACCCTCCTTGACCCTGGGCTTCAACAGCGCCAGTTGCTGCTCAGAAGTGTTAGATGCACAGATGAAAACAATCGCTGATGTGTTTGTGGGGTTCAGTAACGCCTGCTGTTCCCCTGCTGTGTGTCTGGCAAAAATTACTGCTGCTAACTACAACTTCAACTTCAAACGTCTCATACTAGGCCTCTGCCTACACCCTCCTTGACCCTGGGCTTCAACAGCGCCAGTTGCTGCTCAGAAGTGTTAGATGCACAGATGAAAACAATCGCTGATGTGTTTGTGGGGTTCAGTAACGCCTGCTGTTCCCCTGCTGTGTGTCTGGCAAAAATTACTGCTGCTAACTACAACTTCAACTTCAAACGTCTCATACTAGGCCTCTGCCTACACCCTCTTGACCCTGGGCTTCAACAGCGCCAGTTGCTGCTCAGAGTGTTAGATGCACAGATGAAAACAATCGCTGATGTGTTTGTGGGGTTCAGTAACGCCTGCTGTTCCCCTGCTGTGTGTCCGGCAAAAATTACTGCTAGCTACCTAATCATGGTGAAAAAAACATGACATCTCAAAGTGTCTAGTGCTACACATAGATATGAGGCTACACCATGATTTCTAAGCTGTAAACATTTGAAACGTCAACTTTCAAACCATAAAATGATTTGTCTTTGTCACAAATCTGTAACAAAATAATTGTGACATATTATTACAGATATGCACATGTCGAAAACAAATGCAAACACAAAAGCCTACTTATGCTATAGGATACTGATGGTCAACCTTGTCACTCCATAGCTTAGACAAATCCAACTCACATCATGATGACTCAAATACTGCAATGTTGGAAGTGCATAATGTGGGTTGAACTTTGACAACTGCTGCAGTGCGAAGGTTATACTTCAGTGTTCTTGCCTTTGAAATAAAAGCATACAAGTAAATATAATATCCAATGTTGATTAAGGGACGTGATGTACACCTGTAATATTGTGCAAACAATGCATGTAGGAATAGTCCTCTTCAACATTACTTATATTTGTGTCATTTTAAAAAATACATATTTGATTAGAAAGTTAACAGCCCATATCATAAAGGTCCTTCATGTAAACATGATAATCGCTAACAAAAATCATGCATTACCTTGGTAAAGTCAATAGTGCATAGTCACAATAGCAAAATATATACCTGTAAGTGGTGCTGAAAGAACGACAACTGATAGAATAGGTGAATGATATCTATTTATCAGACTGAATAGCGACACCTGTACAATGTCGATATAATACTGTACCTTAACAAAACAGCTGTGTCACACCTCACACGCATTTTTCTTGTAGCTTGTTATGTAATAGGGCACATGCGTGTATGTTTCATCATAGGTGCATGTTTACTGAGTAAAGCAGTCATGACAACGCCTTTGTGTTGTCGGTACGCTTGCGATGATGAACGATGCGCACCGTGAATGTTAGTCTGCGTCATAAGACGCACAGACGCTCCAATACCCAACGCGTCACAGCAGGAAGCCAGTCTGTGCGTCCAAACAAAGGCGCAAGCATACATGCACGTACCCTTTTATAAAGCTATATAAAAAAAAGGATGTAGTAGTAACGCACACTTTATTGAGGTACAGTATTACATCGCCATTCACCATCTGTGGCTATGCAGTCTCATCTATATATACCTTATCTATCCGTTGTCATGCTTGCAAGTCCACAGTCAGGCATAAATAGCTGTTTTCACTATGCACTTTTTAAAGGTTTTTTTTGTTAATATAAATGATTGGCACATATTATCAGTATTACATGATGGAAAATTTTAGATATTTTTAAAAACTTTTTAGTGATATTATTCAGCAAATGAAAATGGTGTACATACTGTTACTTATCCATCATTAATGGATTCTGATATGTACTTGTATGCTTTTATTTAAAACCGTATAGCAGATTATTTAACCGATTTTTATTGTGGTTTGCATTGCTTTTCAACATGTTAATGTATGCGTTTATGTTTGTCAATTATTAATTTACATATATTTTTTAAAGTAAAATCATCATCTTATGGTACTAAAGGTTATATTTCTCTTGTTTGGAGTATAGACATTTTTAATTGACACGTAACAAGGAAAATACTTGATCTAGTATTTAAACATCCTCCTTGACCCTGGGCTCCAACACCGCCAGTTGTTGCTCGGAAGTGCTGTTAGCACAGTTACACTTGCTCCGTGTTACTGGGGTTCAGTAATGTCAGCTGTTCCCCTGCTGTGTGAACGGCAAAAAGTCCTGCTGCCTCCACCCTGTTCTCTTCTCATCCCTGGGTTACAACACCGCCAGTTGTTTCTCGGAAGTGCTGTTAGCACAGTCTACACTTGCTCCTGTGTTACTGGGGTTCAGTAATGTCAGCTGTTCCCCTGCTGTGTGAACGGCAAAAAGTCCTGCTGCCTCCACCATGTTCTCTTCTCATCCCTGGGTTACAACACCGCCAGTTGTTTCTCGGAAGTGCTGTTAGCACAGTCTACACTTGCTCCGTGTTACTGGGGTTCAGTAATGTCAGCTGTTCCCCTGCTGTGTGAACGGCAAAAAGTCCTGCTGCCTCCACCATGTTCTCTTCTCATCCTGGGTTACAACACCGCCAGTTGTTTCTCGGAAGTGCTGTTAGCACAGTCTACACTTGCTCCTGTGTTACTGGGGTTCAGTAATGTCAGCTGTTCCCCTGCTGTGTGAACGGCAAAAGTCCTGCTGCCTCCACCATGTTCTCTTCTCATCCCTGGGTTACAACACCGCCAGTTGTTTCTCGGAAGTGCTGTTAGCACAGTCTACACTTGCTCCTGTGTTACTGGGGTTCAGTAATGTCAGCTGTTCCCCTGCTGTGTGAACGGCAAAAGTCCTGCTGCCTCCACCATGTTCTCTTCTCATCCCTGGGTTACAACACCGCCAGTTGTTTCTCGGAAGTGCTGTTAGCACAGTCTACACTTGCTCCTGTGTTACTGGGGTTCAGTAATGTCAGCTGTTCCCCTGCTGTGTGAACGGCAAACAGTCCTGCTGCCTCCACCATGTTCTCTTCTCATCCTGGGTTACAACACCGCCAGTTGTTTCTCGGAAGTGCTGTTAGCACAGTCTACACTTGCTCCTGTGTTACTGGGGTTCAGTAATGTCAGCTGTTCCCCTGCTGTGTGAACGGCAAAAAGTCCTGCTGCCTCCACCATGTTCTCTTCTCATCCCTGGGTTACAACACCGCCAGTTGTTTCTCGGAAGTGCTGTTAGCACAGTCTACACTTGCTCCTGTGTTACTGGGGTTCAGTAATGTCAGCTGTTCCCCTGCTGTGTGAACGGCAAAAAGTCCTGCTGCCTCCACCATGTTCTCTTCTCATCCCTGGGTTACAACACCGCCAGTTGTTTCTCGGAAGTGCTGTTAGCACAGTCTACACTTGCTCCTGTGTTACTGGGGTTCAGTAATGTCAGCTGTTCCCCTGCTGTGTGAACGGCAAAAGTCCTGCTGCCTCCACCTGTTCTCTTCTCATCCCTGGGTTACAACACCGCCAGTTGTTTCTCGGAAGTGCTGTTAGCACAGTCTACACTTGCTCCTGTGTTACTGGGGTTCAGTAATGTCAGCTGTTCCCCTGCTGTGTGAACGGCAAAAGTCCTGCTGCCTCCACCATGTTCTCTTCTCATCCCTGGGTTACAACACCGCCAGTTGTTTCTCGGAAGTGCTGTTAGCACAGTCTACACTTGCTCCTGTGTTACTGGGGTTCAGTAATGTCAGCTGTTCCCCTGCTGTGTGAACGGCAAAAGTCCTGCTGCCTCCACCATGTTCTCTTCTCATCCCTGGGTTACAACACCGCCAGTTGTTTCTCGGAAGTGCTGTTAGCACAGTCTACACTTGCTCCGTGTTACTGGGGTTCAGTAATGTCAGCTGTTCCCCTGCTGTGTGAACGGCAAAACAGTCCTGCTGCCTCCACCATGTTCTCTTCTCATCCCTGGGTTACAACACCGCCAGTTGTTTCTCGGAAGTGCTGTTAGCACAGTCTACACTTGCTCCTGTGTTACTGGGGTTCAGTAATGTCAGCTGTTCCCCTGCTGTGTGAACGGCAAAAGTCCTGCTGCCTCCACCATGTTCTCTTCTCATCCCTGGGTTACAACACCGCCAGTTGTTTCTCGGAAGTGCTGTTAGCACAGTCTACACTTGCTCCTGTGTTACTGGGGTTCAGTAATGTCAGCTGTTCCCCTGCTGTGTGAACGGCAAAAAGTCCTGCTGCCTCCACCATGTTCTCTTCTCATCCCTGGGTTACAACACCGCCAGTTGTTTCTCGGAAGTGCTGTTAGCACAGTCTACACTTGCTCCTGTGTTACTGGGGTTCAGTAATGTCAGCTGTTCCCCTGCTGTGTGAACGGCAAAAAGTCCTGCTGCCTCCACCATGTTCTCTTCTCATCCCTGGGTTACAACACCGCCAGTTTGTTTCTCGGAAGTGCTGTTAGCACAGTCTACACTTGCTCCGTGTTACTGGGGTTCAGTAATGTCAGCTGTTCCCCTGCTGTGTGAACGGCAAAAGTCCTGCTGCCTCCACCTGTTCTCTTTCATCCCTGGGTACAACACCGCCAGTTGTTTCTCGGAAGTGCTGTTAGCACAGTCTACACTTGCTCCTGTGTTACTGGGTTCAGTAATGTCAGCTGTTCCCCTGCTGTGTGAACGGCAAAAGTCCTGCTGCCTCCACCATGTTCTCTTCTCATCCCTGGGTTACAACACCGCCAGTTGTTTCTCGGAAGTGCTGTTAGCACAGTCTACACTTGCTCCTGTGTTACTGGGGTTCAGTAATGTCAGCTGTTCCCCTGCTGTGTGAACGGCAAAAGTCCTGCTGCCTCCACCATGTTCTCTTCTCATCCCTGGGTTACAACACGCCAGTTGTTTCTCGGAAGTGCTGTTAGCACAGTCTACACTTGTCGGTTCGGTTCAGAATGTCGCTGTTCCCTGGTGGTTGAAGTAAGTCCAGCTGCTCCCCTGCTTATTGTAAACCGCCAGTAGTCTAGCTGCCATCCACTTGTCCTGGTTCTTCTTCACTTCTCACCCTGGTTACAGCACAGTCCAGCTGTCCTGTCTTTCTCATTGGCTTTAGCAAAACACTTGCTCCCAGGGTTCCTTTACCTCGTGGTTCAGTAATGTCAGCTGTTCCCCTGCTGTGTGAACGGCAAAAGTCCTGCTGCCTCCACCATGTTCTCTTCTCATCCCTGGTTACACACCGCCAGTTGTTTCTCGGAAGTGCTGTTAGCACAGTCTACACTTGCTCCTGTGTTACTGGGGTTCAGTAATGTCAGCTGTTCCCTGCTGTGTACGCAACATCCTGCTGTCCCCGTCCCCATGTCTCTTCCATCCCTGCGGTATACACCGCAGTTGTTTCCTTGGTAAGTGCTTTGAGCACAGGTCTACACTCTTGTCCGTCGTGTCACTGGTCCTGGTGTCAGTAATGTCACTTTTCCCTGCTGTGGTCGCAAGTCCGCTGCCTCAACTTTATTCCATGTACCTTCTGCTACCCATCCGGGTTCCAGTACCGTCAGCTGGTTCTCCGCAGTGCCTTTGGCCTAGGTGCCTCCATGTCGGTATCCGAGTTCCAGCAACGTCTGCTGGTCCTTGGTAGTGCTTTGGAGCACAGGTACCTCCTGCTTAGTAACCGTGTCCCAGTAACGTCAGCTGGTCCTCGGTTGTTGCATTGGCTCTTTTCCTTCTGCTGACCCTCCGGGTTCCAGCACAGTCAGCTGGTCCTCATTACTTTCATTGGCTCTTGTACCTTCTGCTACCCATCCGGGTTCCAGTACCGTCAGCTGGTTCTCCGCAGTGCCTTTGGCCTAGGTGCCTCCATGTCGGTATCCGAGTTCCAGCAACGTCTGCTGGTCCTTGGTAGTGCTTTGGAGCACAGGTACCTCCTGCTTAGTAACCGTGTCCCAGTAACGTCAGCTGGTCCTCGGTTGTGCCATTGGCTCTTTTCCTTCTGCTGACCCTCCGGGTTCCAGCACAGTCAGCTGGTCCTCGTTACTTTCATTGGCTCTTGTACCTTCTGCTACCCATCCGGGTTCCAGTACCGTCAGCTGGTTCTCCGCAGTGCCTTTGGCCTAGGTGCCTCCATGTCGGTATCCGAGTTCCAGCAACGTCTGCTGGTCCTTGGTAGTGCTTTGGAGCACAGGTACCTCCTGCTTAGTAACCGTGTCCCAGTAACGTCAGCTGGTCCTCGGTTGTGCCATTGGCTCTTTTCCTTCTGCTGACCCTCCGGGTTCCAGCACAGTCAGCTGGTCCTCGTTACTTTCATTGGCTCTTGTACCTTCTGCTACCCATCCGGGTTCCAGTACCGTCAGCTGGTTCTCCGCAGTGCCTTTGGCCTAGGTGCCTCCATGTCGGTATCCGAGTTCCAGCAACGTCTGCTGGTCCTTGGTAGTGCTTTGGAGCACAGGTACCTCCTGCTTAGTAACCTGTCCCAGTAACGTCAGCTGGTCCTCGGTTGTGCCATTGGCTCTTTTCCTTCTGCTGACCCTCCGGGTTCCAGCACAGTCAGCTGGTCCTCGTTACTTCCATTGGCTTTTGTACCATCACCAACAGGACAAAGAAGGTTAAGACAAACTACAAGATACAGAACAAGAGACAGAAGAACAATAAGCAGAAGATCAAAAAGCAGAAGAACATTAAGTATAAGACCAAAATGAAGAGCAAAATATATGCTCTAAATTCTAAGCAGAAGAAGACTAAGCAGTGTATGGGGGTGAGTCCGTTCCTCCTCGTGGTGCCCCTGGAAAATGCCTGATGCTGCTGCAGGCTAAACTGAACGCGGACAAATACTGTTGTAATTAAAATCTTTCGTGACAGCAAGAACGGAAGGATGAAAATTCAGAGTTTTACAGATTACAAGTACAGGAATGTCTGTCACAAATAAGAATATGATGAAAAGGATGAATAGGAAGAAGATGAAGAAGTAGAATATGAAGAATAATAACTGTTTAATAAGAACAATATAAGTAATGTTAACAAAAAGATGAATAGCAAGAAGTTTTAGAAGATTAAGAAGGTGAAGATGAAGAATAATTTGATGAGAAAGATGATGCTGCTGAAGATTATGAAGGAGAAAGTGTGTGAAAAGTTAAAAAGGTGAAGACCATGGAAGTTGTGAAACAGACATATTTGACAAAATAGAAAAAAGGTTAACAACATTGTCAATTTCTTCGTCAATCCGAACGTATTTCTAAAAAAAAAATATTAATGCTATTCCATTGGATTGGTTAAACATCTATGCCTTTAATGTCTCCTCAACCTCCCCCAAAA
>JARQOD010000006.1:379468736-379485855 GCA_033576555.1 Oophaga sylvatica | reverse complement strand
TTTCTGAAAAATAATCTTTTGTTAATTAAATACATGTACAGTAAGCTGCACACACACTGTACTAATTGTAGATGTCACTGACATCTATATATTTACCTATTCTTTGCGTATTTACTGTATGTAATTCATCTCTTCTATCCTGTCGGCTCCTGTAGTGATTTTACAGTACACAGCAAATGAATTGCCGACTTTTCATCTATCTATGTACGTATGTAATATATACACATATATATACTGTATGTGTGTGTGTCACTGACAACTATATATCTATGTATTATATGTATATATATATCTATTCTATGTATTCTATTTCTAACCTGTCAGTGTGATTTTACTGTATGCGGTACATGAATTGCCGGCTTTTAAAAAGACACCGCATAGTCCGAGTGCTGTGCGACTTTTTCTCGCACGCCTAGCCTTGCATTGGCGAGTCTCTGTCGAGTCTTGGTGACAATCACAGCATGCTGTGATTTTAAATGTACGCTAAATGCGCCCTAGAAAACAGTGATGTGAGCTGCCTGATAGATTAACACTGGGCCCGAGTGCTGTGCGATGTATTCTATGGTAGTGTGACTCTGGCCTTACGGCTCCACTACAAGAAGCATGCAATCTTTTCACATTACACATACATTGTCTTGCCATACCAATGTTCAGTAAGCTTTTTAACACCTTAAGGACCCATACATTTTTCAAATTGGAACTTTCATTTTTTCCATCCCCTGTTCCAAAGAGTCATAACTATTTTTTTACATTTAAATAGCTGTATGAAGGCTTCATTTTTATGGGACTCGAGTCGTACTTTTAGGCTAAGTGAACACGTTCAGGATTATTTGCGTTTTTTTCGCGGCAAAAAACGCGTAAAAAACACATGACTAAAGCATCCTATTATTTAGAATGAATTCCGCAATTTTTGTGCACATGGTGCGTTTTTTTTTCCGCGAAAAAAACGCATCGTGGAAAAAGAAGCGACATGTTCATTAATTTCGCGTAATTCTAGCGTTTTTCCCGCTATATTATTGGTCCTAGAAAGTTCAGGGAAAAATCGCGGTAAAAACGCGCAAAATCCGCCGAAAAAACGCACCAAAAACGCAAAAAAAGTCCGGTTTTGCTCAGGAAAATTCTGCACACATTCCTGAACGTGTGCACTTAGCCTTAAAATTGTACTATTAATTTTATCATGAGGTGTACTGAAAAATGGGAAAAAAATATGGACAAAAACACAATTCTGTCATTGTTTTTTGTGTTTTATTTGTATTACATTCATTCTGTTGTAAAATGACCTGGTAGTCTTATTACAGTGATACTAAACTTATAAGGCTTTTAATATACACCATGTTCCAAATTATTATGCAAATGATATTTTTCTCTGATTTTCCTAAGTGGTTGTTGCAAATGACAGTCAGTCTAATAAAAGTCAACACCCGTTAGAGTATACATCAAATTTTATTGAAGAAACCTCCCATTGATAACAGTATAATCTCCAAAATCAATAAAAACTCAAAATGCACTGTTCCAAATTATTAGGCACAGTAGAATTTCTAAACATTTGATCTGTTTTAAAGAACTGAAAATGCTCATTTGTGGAATTTGCAGCATTAGGAGGTCACATTCACTGAACAAAAAGCTACTTAACTCCAAAACATCCTAACAGGCCAAGTTACATGTTAACATAAGAACCCTTCTTTGATATCACCTTCACAATTCTTGCATCCATTGAACTTGTGAGTTTTTGGAGAGTTTCTGCTTGTATTTCTTTGCATGAAGTCAGAGTAACCTCCCAGAGCTGCTGTTTTGATGTGAACTACCTCCCACCCTCATAGATCTTTTGCTTGATGATACTCCAAAGGTTCTCTACAGGGTTGAGGTCAGGGGAAGATGGTGGCCACACCATGAGTTTATCTCCTTCTATGCCCATAGCAGCCAATGACTCAGAGGTATTCTTTGCAGCATGACATGGTGCATTGTCATGCATGAAGATGATTTGCTCCTGAAGGCCCTTTTTGCTTTTTATACCATGGAAGAAAGTTGTCAGTCAGAAACTCTATATACTTTGCAGAGGTCATTTTCACACCTTCAGGAACCTTAAAGGGCCCTACCCGCAGTTTTCCCATGATTCCGGCCCAAATCTTGACTCTTCCTCCTCCTTGCTGATGTCACAGCCTTGTTGGGACATGGTGGCCATCCACCAACCATCCACTACTCCATCCATCTGGACCATCCAGAGTTGCTCGACACTCATCAGTAAACAAGACTGTTTGAAAATTAGTCTTCATGTATGTGTGGGCCCACTGCAACCGTTTCTGCTTGTGAGCACTGTTTAGGGGTGGCCGAATAGTAGGTTTATGCACCACAGCAAGCCTTTGAAGGATCCTACACCTTGAGGTTCGAGGGACTCCAGAGGCACCAGCCGCTTCAAATATCTGTTTGCTGGTTTGTAAAGGCTTTTTAGCAGCTGCTCTCTTAATCCGATGAACTTGAAACCTTCCTCATTCTGCCTTTATCAGCACGAACACGCCTGTGCTCAGAATCAGCCACAAATCTCATAACAGTACGATGATCACGCTTAAGTTTTCGGGAAATATCTAATGTTTTCATCCCTTGACCAAGGCATTGCACTATTTGATGCTTTCCAGCAGCAGAGAGATCCTTTTCTTTCCCAAGTTACTTGAAAACTCTGGCCTGCTTAATAGTGTGGAACATCCAGTTTTTCTTTCATTGGGCTCACATGGCAAACTAATTATCACAGGTATCTGAGATTGATTTCAGTTATCCAAAGAACCCTGAGACACAATACCATCAATGGGTTTCATTTACAAAAAAAAAACAACGCTATGACACTTAAAACCAATTTGCATAATAATTTGGAACATGGTGTATATATGGTCTTTTATATATATTTATATTTTTATATATATTTTAGTGATTAAAAAATCTCGTAAAAATAGTTTTGTTTGCCATCATTTTCAGAGACCTGTCGCGTTCTTATTTTTCCAAAGATGGTGTTGTGTTAGGGCATTTTTTTCTCAATAAGCTGACATTTTTATTGATATAATTTTGGGCTACATTTGACATTTTAATTGTTTTTTATAGCCTCTCTTTTGGGATAGAAAAAATATCAATTCTGAAGTTTCGTATGTTAACTTATGTTGTATTTTGATAGTTCGGACCTTTTTAGACATGATGATACCAAAACTTTTTATTTTTCAAAATGTTTCTTTTCCTTATTTTTAAAGGGGCAAAACAGGGCTGACAAAGTTTTATATATTTTGAATCTATTTTTTTTTTTACTGTATAGCCTTCCTTTAGGACTTGAACGTCATGTGGGGTGCAACACCCTAGACAACGTGAAACATGCATGAGACCTAGTAGTCAGTTTCGGAAGACTAGAGGACAGGGCAACAAGCTGTGGAAGCAGAACAAGTAAGGAACAGGGTGAGTATAACATTTTACTGTGTTTTAACCCTTTCCCTCCATTTTTTATGCATTGATGTCTTAAGAAACCTCTGCCCGTGATAAATGAGTTTTACCGTAATCGGGCACTTTTGATTCATCATGAGTTTATTTTATGCGAATCTGCCAGCAGAATTCAACCAAGTCTGCCTGAATTGAATTTCAGGAAATTCGCTCATCTCTAGTAATATGTCATGTATTATGAATAATATTATTTCATGTGTTTAATACATCATATTGATATTGAAAACAGAGAGTAGCACCATGGCCTATTAATAGGAACCACGTTCACATTACTCTTTTGCCACTGCCATACTGTTAGCTTCTTCATTGAATGCAAGGCCCACCCTGCATCAAATTCAAACGCACTCCAAAAAGGCTTTGAAACCACATACTTGATGGCCACCTGAAAGCATTCTTTCTATTAATTTGTTACTCCCATATTGTTTGGCTATGCAGTGAATAGTTGAGCCTGAATACCCGGCAGTGGACAATTGCAGTGTTGATGCAAAAAACCCAGCGGTGGACAATTGCAGTGTTGATGCTGAAGACCCAGTGATGGACCATTGCAGTGTTGGCCTAAAGACTCTGCAGTTTAAAATTGCATTGTTGACTCTGGAGAACCGGCAGTGGACTATTGCAGTATTGATGCTAAAGACCTGGCAATGGACAATTGCAGTGTTGATACTAAAAACCCAGCGGTGGACATTTGACGTGTTGATGCTGAAGACCCAGCGGTGGACCATTGCAGTGTTGGCGCTAAAGACTCTGCAGTTTAAAATTGCATTGTTGACTCTGGAGAACTGGCAGTGGACTATTGCAGTGTTGATGCTAAAGAACTGGCAATGGACAATTGCAGTGTTGATACTAAAAACCCAGTGGTGGACATTTGACGTGTTGATGCTGAAGACCCAGCGGTGGACCATTGCAGTGTTGGCGCTAAAGACTCTGCAGTTTAAAATTGCATTGTTGACGCTGAAGAACCGGCAGTGGACAATTGCAGTGTTGATGCTAAAGACCTGGCAGTGGACAATGGCAGTGATGATGCTAAAAACACAACGGTGGACATTTGCAGTGTAGGCGCTGAAGACCCAGCAGTGGACCATTACAGTGTTGGCGCTAAAGAGTCTTCAGTTTAAAATTGCAATGTTGACGCTGAAGAACCGACGGTGGACAATTGCAATGTTGGCGCTAAAGACCCTGCAGTTTAAAATTGCATTGTTGATGCTGAAGAACCGGCAGTGGACAATTGCAGTGTTTGTGCTAAAGACCCAGCGGTGGACAATTGCAGTGTTGACGCTGAAGACCCAGCAGTGGACAATTGCAGTGTTGGCGCTAAAGACCTTGCAGTTTAAAATTGCATTGTTGATGCTGAAGAACCGGCAGTGGACAATTGCAGTGTTTGTGCTAAAGACCCAGCGGAGGACAATTGCAGTGTTGACGCTGAAGACCCAGCGATGGACAATTGCAGTGTTGACGCTGAAGACCCAGCGGTGGACATTTGCAGTGTTGAGGCTGAATAACCGGCAGTAGACAATTGCAGTGTTGATGCTAAAGACCCTGCAGTGGAGCATTTCAGTGTTGAGCCTGAAGAACCATCAGTGGATAATTGCACTGTTGAGGCTTAAGAACCTGCATTGTTCAGTTGCTGTGATGAGTCTGAAGACCCTGCATTTTATCATTGCAGTGTTGAGGCTGACGAACTGGCATAGAAGAATTGTATTGTTGAAGAATATTAACCCCTTTCTACCATATGACGTACTATCCCCTCCATGTGACCTGTGCCTTAAGTCCAAAGGATGGGATAGTACGTCATATGCTATTACAAGCGATCGTACGCGCTCACAGGGTGAGCGAGACCGATCGCGGCCGGGTATCAGCTGACTCTCACAGCTGACACCCGGCACTAAGTGCCAGGAGCAGTCACGGACCGCTACTGGCACTTTAACCCCCGGCACACTGTGTTCCGGTGGCTGCAGATGAGCTGACAGCCCTCTGCTTTTGGATCGGAGACCCCGTGTCATGATGACATCCGGGTCTCCAGGTCAAAGAGACTTCCTGACATGCGCAGTGCATGTCAGGAAGTCTCAGGTTAGAGCACAGAGAAGCTGCAGCGCTGCAAGCTTCTATGGAATGCAGATGCTACTTCATCTGCATGCTATAGAAGCGATCAGCCTGCAGAAAATGAGTGTCCCATAGTGGGACAATGTGTAAAAATAAGAATTAACTAAAAAAAAATGTTTTAAATAATTGTAAAAATATTTAAAAAAATAATAAAAAAATCTATTTATTATATGAATAAATAAATATTTTAGGGAAAAAAAATCTAAATGATAAAAGTAGACATATTTAGTATCTACGCGTCTGTAACGACCCGTCCTATAAAACTGTTGCACTAGTTAACCCCTTTAGTGAACACCATAAAAAGGCAAAAAAACAATGCTTTTTCATAATACCGCCGAACAAAAAGTGAAATAACACGCGATCAAAAGACAGATATAAATAAACATGGTACCGCTGAAAACGTCATCTTGTCCCACAAAAAAAAGCCCCTGTACAGCATTATCAGTGAAAAAATAAAAGTTATAGCTCTCAGAATAAAGCGATGCAAAAATAATTATTTTTTATACAAAATAGTTTTTATTGTATAAAAGCGCCAAAACATAAAGAAAATAAATGAGGTATCACTGTAATCGTACTGACCTGACGAATAAAACTGCCTTATCAATTATACCAAACGCGGAACAATATAAACGCCCCTCCAAAAGAAATTCATAAATTGCTGGTTTTGGTATATTCTGCCTCCCAAAAACCGGAATAAAAAGCGATCAAAAAATGTCATGTGCCCTAAAATGGTATCAATAAAACCGACAACTCATCCTGCAAAAAACAAGCCCTCACATGACTCTGTGGGCCAAAAATATGGAAAAATTCTAGCTCTCAAAATATGGTGATGCAAAAACTTTTTTGCAATAAAAAGGGTCTGCCATGGCCTAAACAGTGGTTTACCCCCACATGTGGGGTATCAGCGAACTCAGGACAAATTGAACAACGTTTGGGGTCCAATTTCTCCTGTCACCCTTGGGAAATTAAAAAATTGGGGGGCGAGAAGATCATTTTTGTGGAAAAATTATGATTTTTTATTTTTACGGCTCTACGTTATAAACTTCTGTGAAGCACTTGGGGGTTTAAAGTGCTCACCACACATCTACAGTAGATTAGTTCCTTAGACGGTCTACTTTCAAAAATGGTGTAATTTGTGGGGGTTTCCTTCCCTTCCGAGCTCTGTCATGCGCCCAAACAGTGGTTCCCCCCACATATGAGGTATCAGCATATTCAGGACAAATTGCACAACAACTTTTGCAGTCCAATTTCTCCTGTTACCCTTGGTAAAATAAAAAAAAATGGATCTGAAGTAAATATTTTGTGAAAAAAAGTTAAATGTTAATTTTTTTAAACATTCCAAAAATTCCTGTGAAGCACCTGAAGGGTTAATAAACTTCTTGAATGTGGTTTTGAGCACTCTGAGGGGTGCAGTTTTTTGAATGGTGTCACTTTTGGGTATTTTCTATCATATAGACCCCTCAAAGTGACTTCAAATGTGATGTGGTTCCTAAAAAAAGATGTTAAATTGAGAAATCGCTGATCAAATTTTAACCCTTATAACTTCTTAACAAAAAAATTTTGGTTCCAAAATTGTGCTGATGTAAAGTAAACATGTGGGAAATGTGTACTTAGTAACTATTTTGTGCGATATAACTCTTTAATTTAAGGGCATAAAAATTCAGTTTGAAAATTTTCAAATTTCAAAATGTTCGCCATATTTCCATTTTTTTCATAAATAAATATGTAAATAAATAAAATAATTAAATTATATCATAGAAATTTACCACTATCATGAAGTACAATATGTCACGAGAAAACAGTCTCAGAATCGCCAAGATCCGTTGAGGCGTTTCAGAGTTATAACCTCATAAAGGGACAGTGGTCAGAATTGTAAAAATTGGCCTGGTCATTAACCTGCAAACCACCGTCGGGAGTAAAAGGGTTAACAACCAAGAAAGTTAACATTATCATGAAGTGGGTCTCCCATACTATTTTCCTGTTCATTGAATGGAAGGCCTGCCACAAATTTGGTCAAACAAAAATACCACTTTGTAGAGACATGTATGAAATCTTCCTAAAAATCAGTTTCCCCTACAAAGGAGCGGGTCTCCTATACTTGTAATGGCCATACACTAAGTACATAGGCTGAAAAACATTTTCCCCTGAGGTGGGGCATATCAAACAAAAGTGTAAATAATTGTAGTTACGGACATCTTAAACACCCTTGCAAAACAATGTAGTGGCTGTATCATCACGGAACACGTTCACCCTGGTGATCTAGGGTGGTTTAGGAAGAGATGTGGAGTATGGCCTCCGAAAAAGATCTTCCCAGTTTAAAGGAGCGGGTCTCCTATACTTGTAATGCACATACGCTAAGATAATAAATGCTGACAGGCTGACTCTTATGAAAATGAACAAGGTATGGTTTGTGGCAAACTTCTGTACACCACCGAATGAGAACAGTGAAACATAACCTTCAATACAGTATATTTTTTGGGAAGGTATATTTCCATGCACATCTTCACACCCACACATGGGTATACGCTTCCTGAATTTGGCTATTTGGTCTGTTATTATCCTCCTCCTTCTCCTCATCCTCATCATCCACCATGACGAGAACACGAGGGTGACCGTGGTCCAAAAATGCAACAGTCAGTATTAATTTTTTCAAGGGTGTTTTAATGCCCGTTCAAAAAATGTTTACACTCTATGTTGAGGTGTCACCCCCCAGGGGAAAATGTTTTTCAGCCTATGCAAGTATAAGTATAAGAGACCCGCTCCTTTAAACTGGGAAGACCTTTTTCGCAGGCCATACTCCACGTCTCTTCCTACACCACCCTAGATCACCAGGGTGAATGTGTTCCGTGATGATACAGCCACTACATTGTTTTGCAAGGGTGTTTAGGATGTCCGTAACTACAAATATTTACACAGTCGGTTGATGTGCTCCACCCCAGGGGAAAATGTTTTTCAGACTATGCACTTAGCGTATGTGCATTACAAGTATAGGAGACCCGCTCCTTTAAACTGGGAAGATCTTTTTCGCAGCCATACTCCACATCTCTTCCTGTTGTGAATATGCTGGAGGCGGCTTCTGAGCTGGGGCTCCCTCCGGTGGTTGCTGAGGGTAATGAACTGATTACTGAATGGCCTTCAGCTGGCGCTGAATGGTAGGATATAAATGGCCTGAGTTCCCAGCAGCCTTGCCGGTTATCAATTGTTCCTTCTAGTCTTGCTTGAAGCACTGCTAGTTTCCTGCTCTCCTTCAGATAAGTGTTTGCTGTTTTTTTTTCCTCTGTTTGATTTTCATTGCTGGTTTGCTGCTTGCAGTGGACTGCAGCCTGTCCCCTTTTGCAGCAATTGTGCTCCGTTTTTGTCTGCACTTTTGCTTTGCTCCTTTGTTACTTTTTATTTGCTGAATAGCATTTTGTTACACCAGAGATCTGATTTAGGTGGATGAAATCGTGTGATCTCAGGGGTTTTTTTTGGCAATCAGAAGTGTTGGTATTTTTGTTAGGGTTTTTGTTGGATTGCAGTCAGAATTCTTTCCTGTACTTTTCTGTCTAGACAGATTGGGCCCCAGCGTTTGCTCATTCTATTTTCTGTCTGTGTCCGTACTTTCTTCTTGTCTAACCGCCATTACATGTTTGGGGGCTTCCTATTTGCTTTGGGATCTGCTTCGGGGCAGATAGCTTTCATCTTTCTGCCTTTAGGTGTAGTTATCTCTCAGGCTGTAACGAGGCGTCTAGGATCACCGTAGGAACGCTCCACGGCTACCTCTAGTTGTGTGGTTAGTTCAGGTTACTGCAATCCAAAAGGTTCCAGCCTCTCTGGTGTATTACCGCTTTTGCTATTTTTTGCTATTTCTCCTCAGTTACCGAAACATAGCATCTTCCTACACCAACCCTAGATGACCAGGGTGAACGTGTTCCATGATGATACAGCCACTACATTGTATGCAAGGGTAAGTACAGTACTTTTATCAATAGTACAGTGTTTGTAAATCTAAACAGTAAGTAATACATCTACAATAAAATATCAAGACTTCATGTTTTGGCATATACATGTATTAAATATTGCTTATACTATCCACATTTATCCACTTGGCGAAATCCATAAATGTAATGTGAAATGTCATATTTCTATTACATGTGAGCTAAGACTATATAAACCATTTATTAAAAATCCATAAAGAGTTTTCCTGGCAGTCACATATACATCATTTTACTTAATGATTTCAATTATTAAAAAATTAAAACCATAAAAATATCAAATGACCTTGAGTATTTTTGGCTAACCCAAGTCTTCTCTAGTCATGCTGGATTTGGCGTCTACCCTGCAGTGTAAATCTAGCGGGGGCGTATCATTTTACTTTGAGTAGAATAGGAATTAGCAAGTAGATAATGGTTGGATTTGAAAGACTTAATATCTATAATGGCTATGTAATTATGTAACAAAGAAAAAAACAAATCTTAGGACAGAAAAATGACTTAAAAAGTCACTGTACAATTTCTGGCTTGTTTTGCACAGAATCTTGATAGGAAAAGCTTAAAAATGTTAATGTTTATACAACCCATTTAACCCATGTGGAACATTGGATGGGATCACATTGCTGCAGAACCTCATGTTTCTTTTCAGTCTTCATTATTTTTCTTTTGTGGATAACCGTATCAGTCCTTAACTATGACATAACTATAGGTTATTTGTATTTAACAGGCTCAAGCACTGAGCCTGCTCCATACCCAACCAACACAGCAGACAACCGCCAAGAGATATTGCAATTGGTTACTAGCTCTCATTGCAGTAGTGTAAGTAGATGCCGTGTTAAACAGTGATTATCTAAGTGGTAAGATGGGATTGGGGCTCTCTGTCCCTCCCATTGGGTCTCTGAAATGTGATCACAGGAACCAATTGGTTGTTTCATGGCAACTGGAGACCCAAAGGGGGTTCGAATTTGGACTACTGCAATGGGGCCCCTGAATTCCTATGTACATTCTGGATACAAGGCATAGATTAAATAGCAAAACATTCATAAGCTGTTCCTGTTCTTATGTTGTGATCTTGATCATAGTAATCATGGTTTGGCGCAATACTGATATGCGCAAACTTTTTGCAGTTTTTTTGTATGTTTTCACAACAGTTCCTACCAGTTTTTCCGAAATAGGTGGATCTGGGGCAGGACAGGGATGTAGCAACCCCCGCCTGTCTAATTCATGATCAGTTATGTCATAGAAATCTTATGCCAGACACTGATTGGAGTAAGATTTCTAGTGAGGTTCACAGAGGTTGGCGCCACTTGTAAGATGTGCCTGAAGCATTAAGTGGCATCCATCTGTTACCGAATCAGTTGCTCTTACTCCAGCACGCCCCTTCATTGAGACTGACGAGTACAACACCGGTCTTATTGAATCAAGGCCGTGATGGAGCCATACAAAAGAATGCCACTGTTAATATAATTATGAAATAAGTAAGTCAATTAGTAATCCTCTAATTGGACAAAAATATAATAAATAATGCAATTAAAACTAAAGTTTGTAGAAAAAAAATACAACAATGTGATTTAGTATAAAATATATTTTTAGTACAAACATTAAATAAAAAAATATAAAAATCTGCTTGAATTATGAATCCATAGAAAACTGAACAATTAAATGGGTGTTCACTAGTAGATAGCTACTTCCTAATTGATTTTGTGCTGGTGTCACTCCTGCGATGTTAGCACTATGATTGCTGACAGACACACTGGGTGGACTGTAATTTGGGCCAATAAGGTGATTTTGCAGGCCGGACAGTCAAAAAAGCTGAAAAATCAGCAAATGGGTTCAGCAAGCAGCCCTGACCTCGTACTGCATTAAAGGGAATCTGCCAGCAGGTATTTGCTATGTAGTCGACAGCATCATGAGGTGGGACAGAGATTCCCAGAGATTTGTCACTTACGTGCAGCAGTTAAGATAGAGTCATAGTTTTCTCTGCTGCAGATCTAGCAGAGCTCAGTTGTTCAGCTGTGTATAACCCTACCCACACCACAGCTTTCTGCATGCACTGTATAGTGACAGAGAGCAGCTAGCTATTCAGTTCTGAGAGTGTGTTTGTCCTATGGTAATAATATCCTGCTGATAAAACACTGACTGTATTGCTACAGAAAAACACAGCCTGGTAAGTGACACATCACTGTAATCCGGGTCTATGCTTCTACATTATGATGCATTCAGATTAATAGCAAAATCCTGCTGACAAATTCACTATAAAATCCCCTATTCCCTCTACCAGGTATTGTATTTTATACTTTTTTAGATACTACCCTGGTCTGCTATTTTAACAGAAGTTCTGTATTCTGACCCACATATTTTCTTGACTATTCACCTACTTATCCCCTTGGATGCACCTACTGGTTTATCAATTGGACTGCCTCACACCTCTTTGATCATTGGTTCTGATTGACCTTCCAACATCCTCTAACTACATATTTGGATTTTTTTTGTCCTTGTCATTGTCATTCTGGTGCTGACCTAGCTCACTCCACTGATTACTCGGCAGGTGCAACCAAGGGGTCACTTTAGCATACGCCGGATCCCTTTATATTGTGTTACGTTACAGAAGCATTCCTCCCATCAAAATGTTTATCCTATTAATTTACTGCAGTCATCATAGTATATAGCACTGTGTACTTACAATTGCTCATTTTTTCTTTTTACCCAGTAATTTTTTCTCTTTTTTCTGCTCTATGTACAAACTGGAAGTCTCATTTCCCTGCATGAATCCACCCCCTCTTCAACTCCTGACCCAGCTGCTCCCTCTGCCAGGGACATTTGCAGTGACTTATGACTCATGCAGGAAAAATGTACCTCCTGTTTCTACATAGAGCTTAGAAGGATTCAGATAGTCCATTTTTAATCATGTGCTGTTGCAAGGCAGCCAGGGTGGTAGTTGTGGCAATGGGCTGTAGTGTTCCCATACCCTGGCACCCCACAGATGAAATATAATGTCCCTTCTGCTGTTTGTGCAGCGTGCGCAACAGTACACTCACATTTACTGTCAGAGTCCCCTCAGCTTCTGTTACTCCGGCTCCGTATCCACAAGCTCCACAAACCATTCTAGAGACAATGTCTTTTCCCAACAGTTCAACTTTACTTAACAGTAGGGCATCCATCACAAATGCGGCACAGTGTGTACAGAGTGACATTTCTCTGCTTTCCCTGCCTTCCTGTGAACCTCTGTTCCTTATGGCAATCTCAGCCTCATTTCTGGACAATCTCTGTCCCATCTGCGCTTCTAGGCCCACCAGCTTCCTACTATCCCCTTGTCCGGCTTCAATAGGAAAAGATGCCAGGCTCACCATCTCAGCTTCAGCTGCTCCGGTCGTAGACCCCGATCCTCCTCGTGTTGGTCTCTATTCATGCTGGTGAACGCCTGCATGCCGCTAAGCCTGGGGCCCCTTCCTTCCTTAACAGCCTTATCCCCATGGCTAGAAGACTGTCCCCATTCAATGCAGCATCCTAACTGACTCTGACCAGGATGTCAATATCTATATCCCACTGCTCTATGATGCACTGCTCTGTAGCTCCTCCCAACAGGAAAATCCCTATGCTAGCTAAACCTAAACTAATAATCCTATTCCCTATCTCTAATGTGCCCCACTAATCTAACCCCACTATTATCCTATGCTATCTTCTATTCTATCTACTTCTATACATAACACATATCAAAGACATCCATATTACAGTGCATAAACAATACAGCACATTAAATTAACAATAGCAAACGACAAGGTGCCGCACGTGATACATGTGTACAGTGTCCATCCACAGGGAGGAAAGACACCTGACGGACTCTGTCACCTCCTTACAATATCATAGACCTTTTGGGAGAGAGAAGTATTAGCTGGGTAGAAAGGCAAAATGAGCAATTGTAAGTACAGAGAGGCATATAAGATCATGATTGCAATATATTAAGAGGATACAAATTTTGATGGGAGGAGGAGGAGTGCTTCCTTAACCCATTTTACATTATGGTTAACTTTTAGTTTGACAGTAATTGTTGGCTGTAGTCAATGTGATCCATGGTTCAAAAAGAGGAGTATTAAGTTGACAATAAACATTGGAACTACATGTAAACCCAAAATAATTTGTTTCAAGCGAATCTTGGTACCAGCCTAAAAACATAGAAATATCTCATGAATTTAAATTAAAATTATTTCATTAATATTTCCAATTCATTATGACAATTGTTATAAACTTTCTACTAGAATGATTATTAGTATCTAAGAATATGCACATGGAAGAATGAATTTGCCATTTCCCAAAATGTTTTCTTCTTTTTTAGATCGAGCAGTTTGGTAAACGATGTAATAAATCATTTTTGTACAAGACTCACTCACACGAGTGTTGAAAATATCACAATCCTTCTAATTAAATTGTTTTTTTTCGACAGTTTTCATTACAAACGCCACAATACTAAAGAAGATACACTGGATGGCTGTCACCCTTTATAGTGTGATTACACATCACAGTTAATTTTACTCTATCCGCTTAATGACTGAATCTAACAATTACAAAATGTAAATCTAGAAAACTAATATATGACTATTTACTGCACACATCAATAAAAGTAATGAATGGAACATAGTACATACATAAATTCATTTATCACCACAGGTACCTTTTTATTCTATACTAATACAACATAGCTGGGATTCTGCACTTGTCTGTTCTGTGACTCTACAGCGTTTGTGAACATTTTTCAATCGAGGGAAAAGCCAAATGTAGTGGCTGGCGATTCTACCAATCATTTTCGAATCAATTTTGATTTGCAAAGCTTTTTCTTTTGGTCATACATTTTTTTTGCAAGTGGTTAAGATGTTTTAATTGGAGAAATCATGCAGCCATAGAGGAACAATGTAAAACCAAGATGATTTGATTGCAAACCTAATGCGATTTGCAATTCAATCAAAAACAAAAGTGGCAAGCTCACACGCGTTTTATGTCAAATTGTCATGACCTCTCTAGCATTTTTTGTGGGCAAATGGTTTTATGAAAATATATGTACTTAGAGGCAGAAACATGTTATGTTCATCCTATGCAACTTTACGTGGGCACTGCCGGAATTCACTGCTACCTTGAGGATATGTTCTTATAGGGCGGATTTCTGTAGAATTTGCACACTGTTTGCTCAGGTGTAATTCCGACAGGAAAGAAGAAACCATGAGCAGTATACCATTTTTTGGGTGGGAAGGGGTGCATAGGAATACACCAATTAAAAGGAACACTTGAATTGGCTTTATGTTCCGCTGCTGTCATTCAATGGTGTTGAGAAGTCTGAGCCCATCCTGACCTTGTTCATTTTGATAAGAGTCAGCATTTTCAGTTAACAGGTGGATGTGAATATCAGTTATTTATGCCCACGGTTGCACTAAAAACCTGCTCTGGCAAAATGCTAGTGGCAGGGCAGGTCAGCACCTCCAAGGAGTAGATGGAAAGTTCATGCCATGTGTCCAGCTTTAATACACACTTGTACGGCAAAGAGGAAGGAGCTAGGTACTCCTTCACCATGTTGAAAAACTTTTTCCCCTTTGTCAGAGTACCCCGTAAATCAAGTTTGCCTAAAAAGAAATTCTGGACTAGACTCAAATTCATGGATGGCCCAAAATTTTTTACAAACATTAAACGCACCCCTAAAGACCATGCCTCCTAAAGACTATGCCTCCTAAAGACCATGTCAGCTAAAGGCCATACCCCTTAAGGCCACACCCCAAAAATTACCAGAATAGGAGCCAGAGGAGATTCTTAGAATTTCATTACAGGACAGGAGAAGTATTATTCTGGATGTAAATATAAAGTGTATTGTGTGAAGTCCACACTATATACACAATATCATACTATATACACAAGTCCACACTATAAACTATAGTAAATCGTATAAATGACATGAGCTGAAACCCTGCTGTATACATCACTTAGAAAACACTGAGACACTAGACCATACACAAATCACATAGGATACACTGAGACTCTGCTATCTGTGTATACAGTATATAACATATAGTGTACACAGATTGCTGGCTGTATATATGGCTGTCATAAGTTGGAAAACACATAATGGCCTTGTGCTTTCATAGTATACATGCTGGTGGTGCTGGTGCCTTTTATAGTATATATGTGGGTGGTGCTAGTGCCTTTTATAGTATACATGCTGGTGGTGCTGGTGCCTTTCATAGTATATATGCGGGTGGTGCTAGTGTCTTTTATAGTATATATGCTGGTGGTGCTGGTCCCTTTTATAGTATATATGCTGGTGGTGCTGGTACCTTTTATAGTATATGTGCTGGTGGTGCTGGTGTCTTTTCTTGTATACATGCTGGTGGTGCTGGTGCCTTTTATAGTATATATGTGGGTGGTGCTAGTGCCTTTTATAGTATACATGCTGGTGGTGCTGGTGCCTTTCATAGTATATATGCGGGTGGTGCTAGTGTCTTTTATAGTATATATGCTGGTGGTGCTGGTCCCTTTTATAGTATATATGCTGGTGGTGCTGGTACCTTTTATAGTATATGTGCTGGTGGTGCTGGTGTCTTTTCTTGTATACATGCTGGTGGTGCTGGTGCCTTTTAAAGTATATGTGCTGGTGGTGCTGGTGCCTTTTATAGTATAGATGCTGGTTGTGCTGTTGCCTTTTATAGTATATGTGCTGGTGGTGCTGGTTGCCTTTTATAGTATAAAATGTGGGTGGTACTAGTGCCTTTTATAGTATACATGCTGGTGGTGCTGGTGCCTTTCATAGTATATATCCGGGTGGTGCTAGTGCCTTTTATAGTATATATGCTGGTGGTGCTGGTGCCTTTTACAGTATATATGCTGGTGGTGCTGGTGCCTTTTATAGTATATGTGCTGGTGGTGCTGGTGCCTTTTATAGTATATATGTGGGTGGTGCTAGTGCCTTTTATAGTATACATGCTGGTGGTGCTGGTGCCTTTCATAGTATATATCCGGGTGGTGCTAGTGCCTTTTATAGTATATATGCTGGTGGTGCTGGTGCCTTTTACAGTATATATGCTGGTGGTGCTGGTGCCTTTTATAGTATATGTGCTGGTGGTGCTGGTGCCTTTTATAGTATATATGCTGATGGTGCTGGTGCCTTTTATAATATACATGCTGGTGATGCTGGTACCTTTATAGTATACATGCTGGTGGCGCTGGTGCCTTTTATAGTATACATGCTGGTGGCGCTGGTGCCTTTTATAGTATATATGCTGGTGGTGCTGGTGCCTTTTATAGTATACATGCTGGTGGTGCTGGTGCCTTTTATAGTATATGTGCTGGTTCCTTTTATAGTATATGAACTGGTGGTGCTGGTGCCTTTTATAGTATATATGCAGGTGGTGCTTGTGTCTTTTATAGTATACGTCGGGTGATGCTGGTGTCTTTTATAGCATTACATGCTGGTGGTGCTAGGCCTTTTATAGTATATATGCGATGGTGCCGGTGCCTTTTATAGTATACATGCTGGTGATGCTTGTGCCTTTTATAGTATACATGCTGGTGGTGCTGGTGCCTTTTATAGTATATAT
>JARQOD010000006.1:379423206-379468636 GCA_033576555.1 Oophaga sylvatica | reverse complement strand
GGGCATAAAAGGAGGAGAAACTAATGGGTGGCCACCATCTTCCCCTGACCTCAACCCTATAGAGGGCCTTGGAGTATCATCAAGAAAAAGATCTATGAGGGTGGGAGGCAGTTCACATCAAAACAGCAGCTTTGGGAGGCTATTCTGACGTCATGCAAAGAAATACAAGCAGAAACTCTCCAAAAACTCACAAGTTCAAAGGTTGCAAGAATTGTGAAGGTGATATCAAAGAAGGGTTCCTATGTTAACATGTAACTGGCCTGTTAGGATGTTTTGGAGTTAAATAGCTTTTTTGTTCAGTGAATGTGACCTCCTAATGCTGCAAATTTCACAAATGAACATTTTCAGTTATTTAAAACATATCAAATGTTTAGAAATTCTACTGTGCCTAATAATTTGGAACAGTGCATTTTGAGTTTTTATTGATTTTGGAGATTATACTGTTATCAATGGAGTAGAAATGAGCGACTTTGCCTTTTTTAGGTCTAGTCGGGAAAAGTCAGAGGTGTGACTGAAACACGAAACCCAATGCAAGTCAATGGGGAAGCAAGTCGGCAGGCAGTGGAGGACAGTAAACACACCTACAGTGCCCATTTCAATGCCAACGACATCAATTCTTATTACTTAAGCTTGTCAATCTTTGTTTACTTTATAATAATAGTTACGCATTGAAAACTGGTGGTTATTTGGCTAAAGTTGTGGGGGGGGTAGGGCTGGCTCCAGGTTTTCGTGTGCCCTGGGCGAAAGACTGTCAGTGGGCCCCTTTAACACATACCACAATTCATGATGCTCCGATACAGCAGAGAAATATAGGTATATACAATGACAAATACTTCACTTCTTACATTACATGACTGATATCTATTTTAAATTCTACAATAGCTCAAAAACCGGACAGTGATGCTGCAGTATATGATGGGCCCCATGGATGATGCTCCAGTGTATGATGGGCCTATACACTGTGTGCAGAATTATAAGGCAAATGAGTATTTTGATCACATCATCTGTTTTAGAAATGTTGTCCTACTCCAAGCTGTATAGGCTTGAAAGCCAACTGCCAATTATATAAATCAGGTGATTTGCATGTCTGTAATGAGGAGTGGTGTGCTCTAATGACATCAAAAACCCTATATAAGGTGTGCTTAATTATTAGGTAACTTCCTTTCCTTTGGCAAAATGGGTCAGAAGAGAGATTTGACAGACTCTGAAAAGTCAAAAATTGTGAGATGTCTTGCAGAGGGATGCAGCAGTCTTGAAATTGCCAAACTTTTGAAGTGTGATCACTGAACAATCAAGCATTTTATGGCAAATAGCCAACAGGGTCGCAAGAAGCGTGTTGATAAAAAAAGGCTCAAAATAACTGCCCATGAATTGAGGAAAATCAAGCGTGAAGCTGCCAAGATGCCATTTGCCACCAGTTTTGCCATATTTCAGAGCTGTAACGTTACTGGAGTTCAAAGAGCACAAGGTGTGCCATACTCAGGGACATGGCCAAGGTAAGGAAGGCTGAAAAACGACCACCTTTGAACAAGAAACATAAGATAAAACGTCAAGACTGGGCCAAGAAATATGTTAAGACTGATTTTTGTAAGGTTTTATGGACTGATGAAATGAAAGTGACTCTTGATGGGCCAGATGGATGGGCCCGAGGCTGGATCAGTAAAGGGCAGAGAGCTCCACTCCGACTCATACGGCAGCAAGGTGAAGGTGGGGTACTGGTATGGGCTGGTATCATCAAAGATGAACTTGTGGGACCTTTTCGGGTTGAGGATGGAGTGAAGCTCAACTCCCAGACCTACTGCCAGTTTCTGGAAGACACCTTCTTCAAGTCGTGGTACAGGAAGAAGTCAGTATCGTTCAAGAAAAACATGATTTTCATGCAGGGCAATGCTCCACCACATGCATCCAAATACTCTACAGCGTGGCTGCCAGTAAGGCTAAAAGAAGAAAAAATAATGACATGGCCCCTTGTTCACCTGATCTGAACCCCATAGAGAACCTGTGGTCCTCATAAAATGTGAGATCTACAGGGAGGGAAAACATTACAACTCTCGGATCAGTGTCTGGGAGGCTGTGGTGGCTGCTGCACGCAATGTTGATCGGAAACAGATCAAGCAACTGACAGAATCTATGGATGGAAGGCTTTTGAGTGTCATCATAAAGAAAGGTGGCTATATTGGTCACTGATTTTTTTTTTGTTTGTTATTGATTGTCAGAAATGTTTATTTCTAAATTTTGTGTTGTTATATTGGTTTACCTGGTGAAAATAAAGGTTTACCTGGTGAAAATAAACAAATGAGATGGGTATATATTTGGTTTTTATTAAGTTGCCTAATAATTCTGCACAGTAATAGTTACCTGCACAAACAGATATCCTCCTAAGATAGCCAAATCTAAAAAAAACCCCCACTCCAACTTCCAAAAATATTAAGCTTTGATATTTAGGAGTCCTTTGGGTTGGTTGAGAACATAGTTGTTGTTCAATAATAAAAATAATCCTCTCAAATACACGTGCCTAATAATTATATGCTCAAACAGTGTATATATGCTCCATATATAATGGGCCCCAGTTATATATGCTCCAGTGTATAATGGGCCACATTTATAATGCTCCAGTATATGATGGGCCCCATGGATGATGCTCCAGTGTATGATGGGCCTATATAATGCTCCATATATAATGGGCCCCATTTATAATGCTCCAGTGTATAATGGGCCCTGTATATGATGCTCCAGTGTATGATGGGCCCCATTTATAATACTCCAGTTTATGATGGGCCCCATGGATGATGCTCCAGTGTATGATGGGCCCCATTTATAATGCTCCAGTATATGATGGGCCCCATGGATGATGCTCCAGTGTATGATGGGCCTATATAATGCTCCATATATAATGGGCCCCATTTATAATACTCCAGTGTATAATGGGCCCTGTATATGATGCTCCAGTGTATGATGGGCCACATTTATAATGCTCCAGTGTATAATCGGCACCATGCATGTTGCTCCAGTGTATGATGGGTGTATATAATGCTCCATATATAATGGGCCCCATATAATGCTCCGGTATATGATGGGCCCTATGGATGATGCTCCAGTGTATGATGGGCCTATATAATGCTCCATATATAATGGGCCCCATTTATAATGCTCCAGTGTATGATCGGCACCATGCATGATGCTCCAGTGTATGATGGGTCTATATAATGCTCCATATATAATGGGCCCCATATGATGCTCCAGTGTATGATGGGCCCCATATATGATGCTCCAGTGTATAATGGGCCCCGTATATGATGCTCCAGTGTATGATGGGCCACATTTATAATGCTCCAGTGTATAATGGGCCCCGTATATGATGCTCCAGTGTATAATGGGCCACATTTATAATGCTCCAGTGTATGATGGACACCATGCATGATGCTCCAGTGTATGATGGGTCTATATAATGCTCCATATATAATGGGCCCCATATGATGCTACAGTGTATGATGGACCCCGTATATGATGCTCCAGTGTATAAAGGGCCTATATAATGCTCCATATATAATGGGCCCCATTTATAATGCTCCAGTGTATAATGTGCCCCTTATATAATGCTCCAGTGCATGATGGGCCCCATGCATGATGCTCCAGTGTATGATGGGCCTATATAATGCTCCATACATAATGGGCCCCATATGATGCTTCAGTATATGATGGGCCCCATGGATGATGCTCCAGTGTATGATGGGCCTATATAATGCTCCATATATAATGGGCACCATATGATGCTCCAGTGTATAATGGGCCCCGTATATGATGCTCCAGTGTATGATGGGCCACATTTATAATGCTCCAGTGTATGATGTGCCTATATAATGCTCCATATATAATGGGCCCTGTCTATGATGCTCAAGTGTATGATGGGCCCCATATATAATTTTCCAGTGTATCATGATCCCCATATATTGCTCGAAACATTAAAAAAATGAAATACCTCTCCTCGCTGGGCACTGCTCTACTCTAGACTCCTCAGCGTTGCCATCTTCCAGCTCTCTGCACTTGGACTGTTCAGGCAGAGGGCGCACAGACGTGATGTCTTCACGCTCTCTGACCTGAATGTCACTGTCAGGAAACACGGAAGATGTCACAGCGGTGGAGCAGGGAGAGGTAAGTATTGCAAGTGCTGGGGCCCTGAGCAAGCAGGGGGGGCCCACTATGTGGCGATGGCACTGGCACAGGGCCCCTCATAGTTCGCCGGAGTCTCTGACGGCGAGTGGGCCCCCCCATAGTCAGAGACTCCGGCGTACTATGAGGGGCCCTGTGCCAGAGCCATTGCCCACCAGAGGGCCCCCATCTGCTCAGGGCACCGTCACTTGCCCGTGTGCGCCAGGTGCTGAAGCGGGCCCTGGGGAGGTACAGCCCAGTTAGGGAGGTGGAAAAACTGGCATATGTTGAGGTGTAGACTGGACTTTCAGCAGCTGTAAATGGAGGAATTGGAGAAGTCGGAGGAAGAGGAGGACAAAGCGAGCCATTTTGCTGGCAACCTATGTGTCATCAGGGGAAGGTAAGACAAAATCCTTTGAAACCCATGCATGGTTCATTTTAATGAAGGTGAGGTCACCAACATTTTGGGTCGACAGCCTGTCCTTCTTTCTGTTAGGATTGATCCAGCAGCACTGAAGACTCTTTCTGATAGCACACTACCAGCAAGGCAAGCGAGCTCCTGTAAGGCATATTGTGCCAATTCAGGCCAGGTGTCCAGTTTACAGGCCCAGTAGTCAAAGGGGAATGAACTGTGAGGGAGAACATCGATAGAGGAAGAGAGGTAATTTTGAACCATACACTGTGTTCCAAATTATTATGCAAATAATATTTTCTCAGATTTTCCCAAATTACCTATATGAATTGAATTTCAGTCATTGTAATTTTCCAGTCAAATAACTATTAGAGTACAATTGAAAGGTTTTTGTACAAACTGCCTATGATAACAGTATATTTTGTAAAAAATAAAACACTCAAACTGCACTCAAAATGCATGTTCCAAATTATTATGCACAGCAGAGTTTTCAACCTTTTCATTTTAATAAAGAACAAAAAAATGGTCATTTTTGAAATTATAAGCATTAGCAGGTTAGGAAGAAACACAAGGGTGGAGGGCACAACCCAAAGAAATAACACAAAAAATATAAATAATAAAAAATGGGGGCTCAACCTGGAGTATGTCAAACACAATTAGAGCAAAAAAAGGGAGAGAACAGGAACATACTAAACACCAGGGAACTCCCATATATAAAGCATGAATTGAATTTATTGAAAACTACAAAACGATACAACACTCTGAATAATTAAAAACAATTAAAATTGAACAAACAATCCCCAAAAGGGGGCACAAAACTCCCTAAATCCCATATGGTAATACACATAAAGAAATTATATACAGGATGTTGTACAATAGCATGTAAACCTAACCAGTCCCCATTAGAGTTGAGCGATACTTTCCGATATGCTAAAGTATCGGAATCGGAATGGTATCGCCGATATCACTAAAATATCGGCGATACCCGATACCGATACCGGAAGTCCCATGTAAGTCTATGGGAACAAAATATCGCAACTAAAAAAACCCCATTCTTTCCTTGTAAACACTAAATATACACACATAGAATACATATATATATATATACATGTCATTGTGACATATATATATACATATATGTATAGTTTATACACTTCTACATAGTAAAATATCCTTTGATTCAATTGCCGGGTAAAGCCGGCTTCAGTGAAAAGACAGAAGCACCCGACATGAAATGACACTTGGTGTACATAGGGTTAAACATTTCTTTTCATGTCCTTTGCTATCTAATTTGCACAAACAATTAAATCAGACTATGTGTGCAAAATTTCACACCTGTAGGGGTTAATTAAAGGTGTAAATTCGTTGTAAAAAAAACGGACTTTTTTGCTACGAATTTACACCTTTAATTAACCCCTAGAGGTGTGAAATTTTGCACACATAGTCTGATTTAATTGTTTGTGCAAATTAGATAGCAAAGGACATGAAAAAACATGGTTAACCCTATGTACACCAAGTGTCATTTCATGTCGGGTTCTGCATTTTCACAAAAGCCGGCAATTGAATTAGCGGCTATTATACTATGTAGAAGTGTATGAACTACAAATATAAATATATATATATATGTGTCACAAATTCAATGACATGTATATATATATATGAGGTGTAAAATTGCTGAAAAAAAATGCGTGGGCTCCCGCCCTATTTTCGCAACCAGACAGACAAAGCCAGTGAGTGGGGGCAGATAATAATAGCCCAGAGAGGGACCATTATTTTTGCCCCCCCCGGCTACTAACATCTGCCCCCAGACACCCCAGGAAAGACAAATCTATAATTAGATTCGCCCTTTCTGGCACTTTGCCCGTCTATTCCCATTGCCCTGTAGCGGTGGCGAATGGGTTAATATGGGGTTAAAGCCACCTTGCTATTGAAAGGTGACCTTAAGCCAGGTTAATAATTGAGAGCTGTCAATTAGACAACTATCAATTATTAATCCTATTGCATGAAATAAAAATAAAACACACACACTTTAATTAAAAATCATTTTAATGAAATAAAGACACATGTTTTTGACCATCTTTTATTTTACTGCAAAAACCATTTCCTGTAATAAAAATAAAATAAAAAAGCAAAATTATTCTTACCTATCCCATGCACAGTCAGGTCCCACGGTGTAATCCTTCAGAAAGGGTTAATGTTTACTGCAGGGACCGCAGCTAATGCTGCAGCCTCACAGTAAACCCCAAATGAATGAGTTCCTCTCCTGCCTGACAGGAGAGTAAAGGCTGGGTGTCACATAACGATACACCAGCGATCCCGACAACGATATGCACTTGTCAGGATCGCTGGTGTATCGCTACATGATCGCTGCTGAGCTGCCAAACAGGCAGCTCAGGCAGCGATCTGGGACAGCGACACTGCGGGTAACATCGCTTAAGGGCCCGTCTCACATAGCGATATCGCTACCGAGATCGCTGCTGAGTCACTAGTTTTGTGACGCAGCAGCGAGCTCACCAGCGATATCGCTGTGTGTGACATTCAGCGACGATCAGCCCCCCTGCCGGGTATCGCTGATCGTCGCAGAAATGTCAGGACCTTTTTTTGATCGCTGGTTTCCCTCTGACAGGCACGCATCGCTGCGTGTGACAGGCGGGAAACCAGCGATCAAAGGTCCTGACATTTCAGCGACGATCAGCGATACCCGGCAGGGGGCTGATCGTCGCTGAATGTCACACACAGCGATATCGCTGGTGAGCTCGCTGCTGCGTCACAAAACTAGTGACTCAGCAGCGATCTCGGTAGCGATATCGCTATGTGAGACGGGCCCTTAAGTGGAAAGCTTAATTGATTGCTTTCCACTTTCACTTCAGGTCAGCCAGGGACACAATCAGTGACGTCAGAGGGAACTGATTAACAAAAATAGGGGTTCCCTTCGAAAAAAAAATGGCGTGGGGTCCCCCCTATTTTTGTTAACCAGCCAGATGAAGCAGACCGCTGAGGCCTGGATTTTCAGGCTGTTAAGGAGCCAAGATCCATGGACCTTGCCAGCCTGATAATACCAGGCCACAGCAGTCTGCATATCTTGGCTGATTAACAAAAATAGGGGATCCCCTCGAAAAAAATTGGCGTGGGGTCCACCCTATTTTTGTTAACCAGCCAGATGAAGCAGACCGCTGAGGCCTGGATTTTCAGGCTGTTAAGGAGCCAAGATCCATGGACCTTGCCAGCCTGATAATACCAGGCCACAGCAGTCTGCATATCTTGGCTGATTAACAAAAATAGGGGATCCCCTCGAAAAAAATTGGCGTGGGGTCCCCCCTATTTTTGTTAACCAGCCAGATGAAGCAGACCGCTGAGGCCTGGATTTTCAGGCTGGTAAGGATCCAATATCCATGGACCTTGCAAGCCTGATAATACCAGGCCACAGCAGTCTGCTTAGCTTGGCTGATTAACAAAAATAGGGGATCCCCTCGAAAAAAAAACGGCGTGGGGATCCCCCCTATTTTTGTTAACCAGCCAAGTAAAATGCAGACTGCTGCGGCCTGGTATTAAAAGACTGTCAAGGCCCATGGATTTTGGCCCTCAACAGCCTGATAATACCAGGCTACAGCAGCCCCACATTTGGCGCATCAAAAGATGTGCCAATTGTGGCACTTTACCCGGCTCTTCCCACCTGCCCTGTAGCGGTGGCAAGCGGGGTAATAAGGGGTTATTGTCACCGTTGATTGCACGGTGACAATAAGCCCGGTTAATAATGGAGAGGCGTCAATAAGACACCGATCCATTATTAATCCCAAAGTTATTAAATGTTTAAAAAAAGACAAAGCAAGAAAAAAGTATTTTAATGAAATAAAAGAGACAACACAGTTTTCATTTATTTTATTATACTCTCATTCCTGCGACGCCATCGATCTCCTGTAAAAAAAGAAAAAAAACAAACCAACAGTATACCACCTGTCCGACGCAGTCCATAGTAACGATTGTCCCACGACGATCCAACTCTGCTACATCGCAATGACAGGCAGAGCCTGTCATTGCAACGCAGCACAGCTGATTACCTGCTTCCCCGGCGGTGACGTCATCGGACTGACTGCTTTACGGCCGGGATTACCCAGCAGTCACTGCAGTTATCGCGAGAAACTGCATGTGACCGCCGGGGAAAGAGGATGGCGGCCATGAAGCAGTCCAGGACGTGACCGCCGGAGATCTTCTGCCAGGTAAGTGCCGCTGACTCCTGACAGACCCGACAGACGGACACTGACAGTGACAGTGACATCCCGATTCCGGTATCCGATAAGACGAAAATATCGGAACTCGGAATCGGAATTCCGATACAGCTAATATCGGCCGATACCCGATATTTGCAGTATCGGAATGCTCAACACTAGTCCCCATATATTAGTTAGTTAGAAATGAGGTCACACAACAATAATACAGGCTGTTCTTATACCAGAATGATAATATACATGGAATTAGCAGCAACAATATATATGTTAAGTAACAAATAGATGGCACCAGTAACTAAAAGGACTCAAATAAGCCCAGAAAAAAGATCAAATGACTAAATAGAGCGCACATGAGGTCACACAACTGGTGGGCTGAAAATATGCCCATAGAGTGGAGCGCACATGAGGTCACAGACTAGTAAGAACTAAATAGAGCGCACATGAGGTCACACACCTAATGGGCTAAAAATATGCCCATAGAATGGAGCGCACATGAGGTCACAGACTAGTAAGAACTAAATAGAGCGCACATGAGGTCACACACCTAATGGGCTAAAAATATGCCCATAGAATGGAGCGCACATGAGGTCACAGACTAGTAAGAACTAAATAGAGCGCACATGAGGTCACACACCTAGTGGGCTGAAAATATGCACATAAAATGGAGCGCACAAGAGGTCACAGACTAGTAAATACTAAATAGAGCGCACATAAGGTCACACACCTAGTGGGCTAAAAATATGCCCATAGAATGGAGCGCACATGAAGTCACAGATCTAGTAAGAACTAAATAGAGCGCACATGAGGTAACACACCAAGTGGGCTGAAAATATGCCCATAGAATAGAGCGCACATAAAGTCACAGACCTAGTAAGAACTAAATAGAGCGCACATAAGGTCACACACCTAATGGGCTGAAAATGAGCCCATAGAATAGAGCGCACATGAAGTAACAGACCTAGTGAGCTAGGAATGTGCCCATAGAAAATGACCAAAAAGTTACCGAGCCTGAGGGGAAGGAAAGGAAGGGGTTAAGGGAGGGCAGAGCCCAACGCGTGTCGCCACTGCTGTGGCTTCGTCAGGAGCAATAGGTAGTGTTGTGTGTAGCAGCAGTCAATATATATATACAATACAATAGAATAGCAACTTACAACAGCTGAGAGCGGTGAACAAACTCGCCTACAGGAAGTACCTAGAACCGGAAGTGGCGAAGCCAGGAGTCACACATAAGGAGTACCAAGATGGCTGCAAAACGGACCACTGCGCATGCGCGAGTACATAGAAGGCATAGCAAGATCATGAATGATCAAAAAAACAAGCGCATGCGTGAAATAGTTTATCAGAGCCTTAATGGCAGATAAAGGAACAAGTAATCACTGTAAACCTCCCTCAGGGTACAATATCTTTGGTTCTCAACATATGAGGTACATGCAAGATAGTTTACAGTGTTCGTGATTTATTAGCACAAATAGAGAAGACTTTTTAATAAAATGCATGTCAGTAAACAAACAAATTCGCATATAACATTATGGGTCACAGTAAGTTCAAAAAATTGTGCATTGTCGCTGTAAAATAAGCGAATATACAAATCAGGCATTAGTTCACAGATAATACCACATAAAGTGCATGAGAATATCGTGTACATATGAATGCGCTAGTTCACATAAGACATTGCAGGTCGCGATATTGGAAATCTCAGTTGGTACAAAAAACGGCATGTCAGTGTATATTATCGCTAATTCCTGATATAGGTAAGCGAATAATGTATATATCAGACATTGATTCATGATTGACGTCACAGAGATCGCAATTGGTCAAAAACATAACATAAAGTGCATGGTAGCATATTGCACTTAGTTTGTACATGAAAAAACGCTAATTCACATGAATCATTATGAACCGCGATTGGTCCAGGACATAAGTATACAATGTCCCTAGTACTTGACATGAATTGAGAGACATATAATAAACATATCAACCGTGGTTCATAATTACCGTCATGGTCAAGATTAATTAAAGACAAAGCGCCTACATATGATAAATCATCAAAAATCTTAATCGTACCATAGACCAGCCCATCAATATGCAACACCCAAAGTAGTTACCATGGCAAAAGTGCGAATAGTAATATCTACATGCGAGGCATCACCAACCCCAAATAGAAGTTAGGGCAGGTGCCTGCCCAAAACTAATGACCCACGATTAGTGGCAAAATAGACGTATGGAGTACATATCAGAACTCAGTCATCCTATAGATACCTCTTCACTGGTGGAAAAGTAAAGGTATTTTAAACCATATAGTTCCATAATTTGACCATCACTACTTGTAGTATTTTTCTCACAAGTGGAGCGTGTTTTTTTTAGACCTAATCCACAAGAGACACCATGTCTTACATTGAGAATAGTGATGGTTCCCTGATTTAAATTTAGGACGTTAATGGTGCCATCTATAAATGCCATAGAACAAAGAATATAATAAATGATGGTAAGTATGCAATATAAATATACAATTTATTGACACGTACTACAATTTTTTATATAATACCCAGTAAACAATAAATGATGGTAAGTATGCAATATAGATATACAATTTATTGACACGTACTACAATTTTTTATAATACCCAGTAAACAATAGCTCCTCATTAAGTCCTTTGGGAGAAAGACTCTGAAGATTGTAAATCCATTTACTTTCACAGCGTAATAGGTGACTAACGATATCACCCCCTCTGATGTTCAGATGTACACTTTCAAGTCCCATAACTTTAAAGTTTGAAGTCTTGCCACGATGATATTCAAGAAAATGGGTTGCAACTGAAGAGAGAGTCTTATTCTTTTCTAAGTCCCTCTGAGCTGTCGAGATGTTGGACAAATGTTGTTGCATTCTCCTTCTGAGTTCCTGCGTAGTCTGACCCACGTACACTTTTGGACAGTCACAAAAAATCGCATAGACCACATTTCGAGATCTACAATTAAAGAATTCCTCTTTAGGTTTAATCTGGAAGGGAAGAGTGGAAATCCAATAACCATATTGTCCAATCATAAATTGGCATATATTACAGTTGCCACACGAATATGACCCAAAGATCCTCGTGCCTCGACTTAATCTGGTAGTAGGCCGTTGGTAATGGCTGTGACATAAACTATCCCTTAGATTTCTTGCCCTTCTGGCTACCAAACAAGGAGACTCAGAAACATATGGAATAATCCTTCTGTCACTCATCAGGATTTTGCAATTATTAAGCATTAGGTTGCGAATGTCTGACCATTGGTTATTAAAGGTGGTGATTAGAGCCAGTGGTCGAGAGGAGTCACATACCTTTTTGACAAGAAGATCTTTTCTGTTTTGTTGAGAGGCATATTGGAATGCTCCAGAGATTGTCTTTCGAGGATAACCTCTTTTCCTAAACCGGTACGACAAATCCTTCGCTTTTTCAAGAAAATCAGACTCAGAACTGCAATTTCTTCTGAGACGAAGAAATTGTCCCTTGGGAATACCAGTCTTGAGATGGTTAGGGTGAAAGCTGGAAAAATGGAGAAGACTGTTTGTAGCTGTAGTTTTCCGAAAAAGGGTGCAGGTTATCCTAGTATCCACAACTGAAAACTTAAGATCCAGAAATTCAATGGATTGATCTGAAACGGTAGAAGTAAGCTTGATGTTAAGCTGATTGTTATTCAAATCCTCAATAAAGGAGTGGCAGTCTTCCATAGGGCCAGTCCAAATAAACAGAATGTCGTCGATGTAACGTTGCCACATCAACACATTGGACACAAAACGTTGGTGTTTGTAGACCACAAGCTCCTCCCACCACCCGAGAAATAAATTTGCATACGAGGGTGCACAACGTGCACCCATCGCGGTCCCTGATGTCTGCCTGTAATATTTCCTGTCAAAGACAAAGTAATTTTTGTCCAGAATGAAATATAAAAGCTGCAAAATAAGATTGTCGTGTTCAACAGACCTATTAGGGTCTTTTGAGAAAAAATATGAGACAGCTTGCATACCCAAATGATGGAGAATGCTCGTATAGAGCGATTCCACATCCATACTTACCAATAAAGTTTTTTCGGGAATCTCAAGATCTTCAACAATCTGCATCAAATGGGTGGAGTCTCTAGTGAAAGATGTTAAAGACATTACAATCGGCTGAAGGAAGTGGTCAACATAAATACATGGACGCTCAAAAAGACTGCCTATGCCCGAAACAATCGGTCTTCCCAGTGGTTCCACCAGGGACTTGTGGATTTTGGGAAGTGCATAAAAGGTTGGAACCACAGGTGAAGGAGTAACAAGAAAATCTGCCTCTCTCTTAGTGATAATGTTATGTTGGAGGGCATTGTTGATAAGAGAATCTATTTGCTCCTTGAAGAACTTGGTTGGGTCAGATGGTAGGACCACATAACAATGACTTCCATGTAACTGACGTGTGACCTCCTTAAGGTAGAGAACATGTGGCCACAAGACCACATTTTCCCCTTTGTCTGCTTCCCGTATTACAAACTCAGTATTGTTTTTAAGATTATACAATGCTTGCCGTTCCTTCTTACCTAGATTATTGGATTTGAATGGATCCAGCCGCAATTTCTCAACGTCTTTACACATCTTCTCGAAAAAAATTTGGACCGCAGGAAATAGAGAGAAGGACGGCGTAGCTTGGGAAGGGAGGCGCCTGGTGAATTTCTTATCAGTTTCAAGAGGATCGTTCTCTTGTAGTAAATCCAAAAGGTCATTGAAGACCCTCCTATCGTTATCAGAGAGCTCATCTATAAGAGAGGGTTGGTTGTAAAGCAATTTGAAGGTGATTTGACTGCAAAAAAGGTAAAGATCCTTAATGAAAACAAATTTATCAAGTGTGTTCATAGGGGAAAAGGATAATCCCTTTGATAAAACTTTATTGTCCAAATCTGACAATAGATAGGGAGATAAATTAATAATCTGTAAATTACCTTCTTGGTTTGAATCTTGTCTCGTCTCGATTACCGTCTCCTGTTGAACCGTGTCTCCCTCCTGTATGTCGGTGACCACTTTTTGTAGTTTTTTCCTTTCTTCCTGTTGAGGTCTGTTCTTTCGCCTCCTACCCCTCCGGCGGCGCCCTCCACGTCGCTGGGGTCCGATGATAAAAAATCACTGGATATTTCATGTCTCATTGGTGTTTCTGCAGTGTTCTTTGTGGGGTCCACAAAATGACGTTTATTACCCCGGTGGACCCACCTATAGGCTTTACCATTGCTGAAATCAGATTTATCTCTGTGGAATTTGTTTCTCTTCTGGAGGATAATATCCTTTTCAAAGTTGTCAATTTGGTCCTTAAGTTTCAGTTGGAAAGGCTTAACTAGGGATTCTGAGTCAAAACTAGTAAGCTTGGCCTCACAAGCCCCAATCTCCCCCTTAACTTTGGTTAGTAACAATTGGTCATGATCTATAAGCATATCAATCAAAATGGTGGAGCATTTAGCCAAACCAGTTTCCCAGGTGGTTTGAAATTCCTGGGAGGCCTCCCAAGCTGGAAAAATTTGAATACGGAGGCCGCGGGGTACTAATCCCGCTTTTTTGTATTCTTCCAGGCTTCTAATGTTCCACCATATTTTAGTTAAAGACTTGTGTAAACTCAAAATTTTAGAAGAGAGTATATGAAAGTAAGACTCCTTTACTTCCCCCGGAGTAATATTAGGGGCGTTCTCAAAAAGGCTTGAAGCTCTATTATTCCAGGCTATCTCCCTAGAGGAGAGATCCATTCTCAGCTGTTTATCACTAATACCACAACAATAAAAAATATATATATGGTATACAAGTGTATGTATAATAATTAATCAATTAATGAATAGGGTGTGCCACACTCCAGAATGGAGGAAAAGAACCTCCAACAAAATTGGATAGGAAGAAACACAAGGGTGGAGGGCACAACCCAAAGAAATAACACAAAAAATATAAATAATAAAAAATGGGGGCTCAACCTGGAGTATGTCAAACACAATTAGAGCAAAAAAAGGGAGAGAACAGGAACATACTAAACACCAGGGAACTCCCATATATAAAGCATAAATTGAATTTATTGAAAACTACAAAACGATACAACACTCTGAATAATTAAAAACAATTAAAATTGAACAAACAATCCCCAAAAGGGGGCACAAAACTCCCTAAACCCCATATGGTAATACACATAAAGAAATTATAATACAGGATGTTGTACAATAGCATGTAAACCTAACCAGTCCCCATATATTAGTTAGTTAGCAATGAGGTCACACAACAATAATACAGGCTGTTCTTATACCAGAATGATAATATACATGGAATTAGCAGCAACAATATACAGTGCCTACAAGTAGTATTGAACCCCCTGCAGATTTAGCTGGTTGACACATGCGGAATTAACTTGGCATTGTGACATTTGTACTGTAGATCAGCCTGGAAGTGGGAATTGCACAGCAGCAAAAATTTTTGTTTTAATTTTTTTTTTTTTTTTTTTTAAAAACGTTAAAAGCTAATTCAGAGTGTCATTTATTATTCAACCCCTCAAACCACAAGAATTCTGTTTGGTCCCCCTAAAGTATTAAGAAGTAGTTCAGGCACCAAGAATAATGAGCTTCACATGTGTGGATTAATGATCTCTTTTGCCAGCCTTTTCTGACTATTTAAGACCCTCCCCAAACTTGTGAACAGCACTCATACATGGTCAACATGGGAAAGACAAAGGAGCATTCCAAGGCCATCAGAGACAAGATGGTGGAGGGTCACAAGGCTAGCAAGGGGTACAAAACCCTTTCCAAGGAGTTGGCCCTACCTGTCTCCACTATTGGGAGCATCATCCGTAAGTGGAAGGCTTATGGAACTACTGTTAGCCTTCCACGGCCTGGACAGCCTTTGAAAGTTTCCTCCCGTGCCGAGGCCAGGCTTGTCCGAAGAGTCAAGGCTAACCCAAGGACAACAAGGAAGGAGCTCCGGGAAGATCTCATGGCAGTGGGGACATTGGTTTCAGTCAATACCATAAGTAACGTACTCCACCGCAATGGTCTCCGTTCCAGACGAGCCCGTAAGGTACCTTTACTTTCAAAGCGTCATGTCAAGGCTCGTCTACAGTTTGCTCATGATCACTTGGAGGACTCTGAGACAGACTGTTTCAAGGTTCTATGGTCTGATGAGACCAAGATCGAGATCTTTGGTGCCAACCACACACGTGACGTTTGGAGACTGGATGGCACTGCATATGACCCCAAGAATACCATCCCTACAGTCAAGCATGGTGGTGGCAGCATCATGCTGTGGGGCTGTTTCTCAGCCAAGGGGCCTGGCCATCTGGTCCGCATCCATGGGAGGATGGATAGCACGGCCTACCTGGAGATTTTGGCCAAGAACCTCCGCTCCTCCATCAAGGATCTTAAGATGGGTCGTAATTTCATCTTCCAAGAAGACAACGACCCAAAGCACACAGCCAAGAAAACCAAGGCCTGGTTCAAGAGGGAAAAAGTCAAGGTGTTGGAGTGGCCTAGTCAGTCTCCTGACCTTAACCCAATTGAAAACTTGTGGAAGGAGCTCAAGATTAAAGTCCACATGAGACACCCAAAGAACCTAGATAACTTGGAGAAGATCTGCATGGAGGAGTGGGCCAAGATAACTCCACAGACCTGTGCCGGCCTGATCAGGTCTTATAAAAGACGATTATTAGCTGTAATTGCAAACAAGGGTTATTCCACGAAATATTAAACATAGGGGTTGTATAATAATTGACCCACACTTTTATGTTTAAAATTTATTAAAATTCAACTGAGCAACACAACTTTTTGGTTTGTAAGATTTATGCTTCTGTTAATAAATCCTACTCTCGTTTGCAGTTTGAAGGCTCTAACTTATTTGCATCTTATCAAACCAGCTAAATCTGCAGGGGGTTGAATACTACTTGTAGGCACTGTATATGTTAAGTAACAAATAGATGGCACCAGTAACTAAAAGGACTCAAATAAGCCCAGAAAAAAGATCAAATGACTAAATAGAGCGCACATGAGGTCACACAACTGGTGGGCTGAAAATATGCCCATAGAGTGGAGCGCACATGAGGTCACAGACTAGTAAGAACTAAATAGAGCGCACATGAGGTCACACACCTAGTGGGCTGAAAATATGCCCATAGAATGGAGCGCACATGAGGTCACAGACTAGTAAGAACTAAATAGAGCGCACATGAGGTCACACACCTAGTGGGCTGAAAATATGCCCATAGAATGGAGCGCACATGAAGTCACAGACTAGTAAGAACTAAATAGAGCGCACATGAGATCACACACCTAATGGGCTAAAAATATGCCCATAGAATGGAGCGCACATAAGGTCACAGACTAGTAAGAACTAAATAGAGCTCACATGAGGTCACACACCTAGTGGGCTGAAAATATGCCCATAGAATGGAGCGCACATGAGGTCACAGACTAGTAAGAACTAAATAGAGCGCACATGAGGTCACACACCTAGTGGGCTGAAAATATGCACATAAAATGGAGCGCACATGAGGTCACAGACTAGTAAATACTAAATAGAGCGCACATAAGCACATAAAAACCCGCACACCAGAAGACTTCATCCACTTTAAATTCATGTTAAGAACTTATAATGCTGCCCTTCACCTCGCCAAACAGACCTACTTCACCACACTGATCTCCTCACTAGCCAACAACCCCAAGAAACTTTTTGACACTTTTCACTCCCTCCTCAGGCCAAAAGCACAAGCCCCTATCACAGACATTTGTGCTGATGACCTGGCCTCCCACTTTATAGAAAAAATAGATACTATCCGTCAGGAAATCTGCTCTCAACCACCAAGTGCTGTGACTCCCATCCCACCCTGCATTTCCCCTGGCTCAATTTCCAAATTTGATCCCATCACAGAAGAAGAAGTCTCCAGACTCCTCTCTTCCTCTCGTCCGACTACATGCACTACCGACCCCATCCCCTCACATCTCCTCCAGTCTCTTTCTCCTGTTGTCACAACTCACCTAACTACAATCTTCAATCTCTCACTCTCCTCTGGCATTTTCCCATCCTCCTTCAAACACTCCATCATTACTCCACTACTAAAGAAACCCGTTCTTGACCCTTCCTGCACAAACAACTACAGACCGGTCTCCAATCTCCCCTTCATCTCCAAACTTTTGGAGCGCCTAGTCTACTCCCGCCTCACCCGTTACCTCTCCACTCACTCCCTCCTAGACACTTCACAGTCCGGCTTCCGACCCCTACATTCGACTGAAACTGCACTCATCAAAGTGACCAATGACCTTCTGACAGCAAAACATAACGGCGACCACTCTCTGCTCATTCTACTCGACCTTTCTGCAGCTTTCGACACGGTTGACCACCGTCTCCTACTGTCCAGGCTCTACTCTCTAGGTATTAAGGACACTGTTCTCTCCTGGTTCTCCTCCTATCTATCTGACCGCTCCTTCAGTGTTTCGTTCTCTGGCTCCACTTCATCTCCTCTCCCTCTCACTGTCGGTGTACCCCAGGGCTCAGTCCTTGGCCCCCTTCTCTTCTCTCTCTACACCGCCCCAATTGGACAGACCATCAGCAGATTTGGCTTTCAGTACCATCTTTATGCTGATGACACACAATTATACACGTCATCCCCCGACCTTACCCCCGCTGTACTACAGAACGCCACCGACTGTCTGTCCGCAGTCTCCAACATCATGTCTGCTCTCTATCTGAAACTCAACCTCTCCAAAACTGAACTTCTTCTGCTCCCGCCGTCTAATAACCTTCCTAAATCTGACATTTCCCTCTCAGTGGGCGGCACCATAATAACACCCCGGCAGCAGGCTCGCTGTCTGGGTGTTATGTTTGATACCAATCTCTCCTTCACCTCCCATATACAATCTCTTGCCCGCTCTTGCTGCCTACACCTAAAGAACATCTCTAGAATCCGCCCTTTTCTCACCATGGAAACAACAAAAACCCTCACTGTAGCATTGATCCACTCCCGCCTGGACTACTGTAACGCTCTATTACTTGGCCTCCCCATTACTCGACTATCCCCTCTCCAGTCCATCCTTAATGCAGCAGCCAGGGTTATCCATCTGGCTAATCGGTACTCGGACGCGTCCGCTCTTCGCCAGTCCTTACACTGGCTGCCCATTCATTATAGGATCCAATTCAAAGTACTTGTTCTCACCCACAAAGCTCTCCACACTGCAGCACCCCCCTACATCTCCTCCCTCATTTCTATCTATCGGCCTAACCGACTGCTGCGCTCTGCAAACGACTTTCGACTAACCTCTGCACTAATCCGTACCTCCCACTCCCGACTCCAAGACTTCTCCCGCGCTGCGCCAATCCTCTGGAATGCTCTACCCCAAGAAATTAGGACTATCCACAATTTGCATGGTTTCAGGCGCTCCCTCAAAACACATCTGTTCAGAGCGGCCTATCACATTCACTAATCAAAGTCATTCTATGTGTAAGTGTGTGTGTGTGTGTAGCCCATTCACTATCTCCATCCATCCCTCACTCCCTTAAGATGGCTGGACCATCATTGTAAATGCACCATTGTATATACACACCTGTATTTTGTATCTCCCCCACCTCATTGTAGATTGTAAGCTCTCACGAGCAGGGCCGTCTTATTTTGCTTTAATTACTGTATTGTTAACGTTGTTACTTATGACTTGTGTTTTGAAACTGTTAAACTGTAAAGCGCTGCGGAATATGATGGCGCTATATAAATAAAGATTATTATTATTATTACATAAGGTCACACACCTAGTGGCTAAAAATATGCCCATAGAATGGAGCGCACATGAAGTCACAGATCTAGTAAGAACTAAATAGAGCGCACATGAGGTAACACACCAAGTGGGCTGAAAATATGCCCATAGAATAGAGCGCACATAAAGTCACAGACCTAGTAAGAACTAAATAGAGCGCACATAAGGTCACACACCTAATGGGCTGAAAATGAGCCCATAGAATAGAGCGCACATGAAGTAACAGACCTAGTGAGCTAGGAATGTGCCCATAGAAAATGACCAAAAAGTTACCGAGCCTGAGGGGAAGGAAAGGAAGGGGTTAAGGGAGGGCAGAGCCCAACGCGTGTCGCCACTGCTGTGGCTTCGTCAGGAGCAATAGGTAGTGTTGTGTGTAGCAGCAGTCAATATATATATACAATACAATAGAATAGCAACTTACAACAGCTGAGAGCGGTGAACAAACTCGCCTACAGGAAGTACCTAGAACCGGAAGTGGCGAAGCCAGGAGTCACACATAAGGAGTACCAAGATGGCTGCAAAACGGACCACTGTGCATGCGCGAGTACATAGAAGGCATAGCAAGATCATGAATGATCAAAAAACAAGCGCATGCGTGAAATAGATTATCAGAGCCTTAATGGCAGATAAAGGAACAAGTAATCACTGTAAACCTCCCTCAGGGTGTACCCTCAAACTGCCTGCCTGTGTATCCTCCCACAAATGCATTACAGCCTGTCTCTGTTCGCACAGCCTCTCAACCATGTGCATGGTGGAGTTCTACCTTGTTGCAACGTCTATGATTAGGCGGTGCTTGGGGAGGTGGAGTGATCCCTGCATCCTCTGCATACGACTGGAGTCTACTGGCGAGCGACGGATGTGCAAGCACAGTCTTCGCACCTTATGGAGCAATGGTGTTAAATACGGATAATTATTTAGGAAGCACTGCACCACCAGGTTCAAGGTGTGAGCCAGGCAAGGTATGTGTCTGAGTTTTGCCAGGGCTATGGCCGCCACAAAATTACGGCCGTTATCACTGACTACCTTGCCTGGCGCAAGATGTATACTGCCCAGCCATGACTCAGTTTCTGGCTGCAAGTAGTCGGCCAGTACCTCTGCGGTGTGTCTGTTGTCGCCCAAAGACATCATCTTTAAAACAGCCTGCTGACGCTTACTACTAGCTGACGATAGTGGGACACCTCATGTGCAACACTGGCAGCTGCGGATGGAGTGCTCGTGCGACTGCGCTCTGTCGACGAGCTTTCGCTTCTGGAGGAGGAGGAGGGTCGAACGCCTATAGCCAACTGTTGCCTATACCGTGGGCTAGGCAGCACTGTCCCACCGCCGCTGTCCCCTGTGGACCCTGAATCCACCACATTAACCCAGTGCACAGTGATGGACACGTAACGGCCCTGGCCATGCCTACTGGCCCATGCATCTGTTGTGAGGTGCACCTTTCCACTCACTGATTGTTTGAGTGCATGGACAATGCGGTCTTTCACATGCTGGTGGAGGGCAAGAATGGCTTTTCTAGAAAAGAAGTGCTGACTGGGTAGGTAATAGCGTGGGACAGCGTAGGCCATGAGCTCTCTGAAAGCTGCGCTTTTAACCAAAATGAAGGGCATAATCTCAAATGAGATCGGTTTGGCAATGTGGGCGTTCTAAGCCAGTGTACGCGGATGAGAGGATGAGTACTTTCTTGTCCTACTTAGAGTGTCTGCTAGGGTGAGCTGGACTTGAGAGCTGCAGGTGGGGAACTAGCGGTGAACATGATGGACTGAGAGGGTGTTGGTGATGGTGATGGTGGTGGTGATGGCCTAGATTCAGTCTTTCGTTGCAAAAACATTGTGATTCCCTGACTGCTTTGGCCTTGCGACGACACCTCAACATTTCTTGCTGGTGATGTGCTAACCGGCGGGCTTACAGTGGGGCAAGCGATGGACCATTGCTGGCTGCCTTCAGTCGGAGCAGGTGCACATGTGCTACCTGAGGTTTTGTAGTCCGTCCATGCTTGCAAATGCATGGTGATTAAATGTCTAAGCATGCAACTGGTATTCAAATTTTGGAGATTTTTTCCCTCGTCTAAAGGTCCTTCCGCACTTCTTACAGATAACCTTTGCCTTACCCATAGGATTTTGGTCAAAAAAGTGCCACACTGCACTCTTCTACTATGGGATAAATTTTCAGGGCTTGCACGCTGTGCTAGTTTGACCGTCTGGCTAAGCTGTCCTGAAACCCTTTTTGTTTTTTTAACACGTTTTTGGACAGCTACGGGCCTGCTAGATAACCGCTGCTGCTGCTGCTGAGCTATTGACAGCGTTACCCTCTTCCCCCAATGGATGCCAATCCGGGTCAACAACTGGGTCATCCATCACCTCCTCTTCAATTTCATCTGCACCTTCCTCTGTGTCACCGTGTAAGGTGGTATAGTATGCGGGAAGGGGCACCTGAGTTTCATCAGGGTCACATTCTGGCTCAGTAGACTGCGAGGGCAATGTAGTGCTCTGGGTGAATGTACCAGCAGAATCATCTAGCAGTGGCTGTGCATCAGTGCACTCCATGTCAGATTCATCTTGGACTGGGGAATTCAGGATTTGAGTTGTTAACCCAGGCATGGTATGTGAAAAGAGCTCCATGGCGTAATCTGAAGTGTGGCCTGCTGCATCCTTCACTTTTGGTGGGGGTGAAAGACACAAGGAAAGGTGTTGCTCCTGACCAGGAGCCTGCACTGACAACTCAGTGCTTGCATTTTTTGAAACTTCAGAAGAGGAGGCGATAGAGCTGGAGGCTGTTTTGGCAATGTAAGCCAAAACCTGTTCCTGATGCTCCGACTTTAAAAGTGGCTTACCTACTCCCAGAAAATGGAGCCTTCCAGGCCTTCTGGAGCCAGACGATGACGCAGGCTCAACACCTCCTGCCTTAGGTGCTATTGTGCTTTTGGCACTACCGGCAGATGCACCACCACCATCAGTACCAGCTGGCCCCCCACGCCCACGTCCGCGGCCTCTTCCACCATACTTCCTCATGTTTGTGAAAATTTACCCAAAATACCAGCAGATATATGTCACTGTATCAGAAGCGTACAGCTGTATACGGTGAAGGGGAAAATTGTAAATCTCCTTATATATTTCGAGAGTAACACACAGACGCTCACAGGCTCAGTATGGATTATACCAGAATATAAAAAGCCGAAAAAGGGTACTGTATCAGAAGATACCAGGTGTATATAGTGTTGGGGTAATTTTAAATCTCCGTATATATTTCAGGAGTAACACACAGATGCTCACAGGCTCAGTATGGATTAGACAAGAATATAAAAAGCAGAAAAAGGGTAATGTATCAGAAGCGTACAGCTGTATACAGTCTAGGGGTAATTGTAAATCTCCGTATATATTTCCAGAGTCAGACACAGACTCTCACAGGCTCAGTATGGATTACACCAGAATAAAAAAAGCAGAAAAAGGGTAATGTATCAGAAGCGTACAGCTGTATACAGTCTACGGGTAATTGTAAATCTCCGCATATATTTCCGGAGTCAGACACAGACGCTCACAGGCTCAGTATGGATTAGACAAGAATATAAAAAACAGAAAATGGGTAATGTATCAGAACTTAGCGTACAGCTGTATACAGTCTAGGGGTAATTGTAAATCTCCGTATATATTTCCAGAGTCAGACACAGACTCTCACAGACTCAGTATGGATTACACCAGAATAAAAAAAGCAGAAAAAGGGTAATGTATCAGAAGCGTACAGCTGTATACAGTCTAGGGGTAATTGTAAATCTCCGTATATATTTCCGGAGGCAGACACAGACGCTCGCAAGCTCAGTATGGATTAGACAAGAATATAAAAAGCAGAAAAAGGGTACTTTATCAGAAGATGCCAGGTGTAAACAGCGTAGGAGTAATTGAAAAATCTCCGTATATATTTCCGGAGTCAGACACAGACGCTCACAGCTCAGTATGGATTAGACCAGAATATAAAAAGCAGAAAAAGGGTAATGTATCAGAAGCGTACAGCTGTATATAGTGTTGGGGTAATTTTAAATCTCCGTATATATTTCCGGAGTAACACACAGACGCTCACAGGCTCAGTATGGATTAGACCAGAATATAAAAAGCAGAAAGAGGGTACTGTATCAGAAGCGTACAGCTGTATACAGTGTTGAGGTAATTTTAAATCTCCGTATATAATTCCGGAGTAACACACAGACGCTCACTCAGTATGGATTAGACTAGAATATAAAAAGCAGATAATGTGCACTGTATCTGAAGATACCAGGTGTATATAGTATTGGGGTAAATTGTAAATCTCTGTATATATTTCCGGAGTAACACACAGATGCTCACAGGCTCAGTATGGATTAGACCAGAATATAAAAAGCAGAAAAAGGGTACTGTATGAGAAGCGTACATCTGTATACAGTGTTGGGTAATTTTAAATCTCCGTATATAATTCCGGAGTAACACACAGACGCTCACTCAGTATGGATAAGATCAGAATATAAAAAGCAGATAAGGGGCACTGTATCTGAAGATACCAGGTGTATATAGTATTGGGTAAATTGTAAATCTCCGTATATATTTCCGGAGTAACACACAGATGCTCACAGGCTCAGTATGGAATAGACAAGAATATAAAAAGTAGAAAAATGGTACTGTATCAGAAGCGTACAGCTGTATACAGAGTTGGGGTAATTTTAAATCTCTGTGTATATTTCCGGAGTAACACACAGACGCTCACAGGCTCAGTATGGATTTGACCAGAATATAAAAAGCAGAAAAAGGGTACTGTATCAGAAGATACCACGTGTACACAGTGTAGGGGTAATTGTAAATCTCTGTATATATTTCTAGAGTTAGACACAGATGCTCACAGGCTCAGTATGGATTAGACCAGAATATAAAAAGCAGAAAAAGGGTACTGTATCACAAGCGTACAGCTGTATACAGTCTAGGGGTAATTGTAAATCTCCGAATATATTTCCGGAGTCACACACAGATAGTCAGCATGTATTTGTCCCTGATACCAGCCGTACATGGTAGTGTGTGAGGAGCGTACAGCTCTATACGGTGTGGGAAAATATGAACGCTCGGTAACTGTGCAGAAAAAAAGAATAAAAGTTTTAGTGCTGTGTAAAAAGCAGTCTGCACAGCAGTGTACACACAGCAATACAGCTAGCAAGCAGCCTAATAACCAGCTCTGCTGCTGCACACAAGAAAATCCTCCCCTGTCACTGGCAGGCAGCCTAATAACCAGCGCTGCTGCACACAAGAAAATCCTCCCCTGTCACTGCACACTAACTGTACAGCACAATTGCTATCAGCACAAGCACATAATAACTTTTCTTTCCTGCCTAACTCTCTTCCTACTGGATAAACAGCGTCAGCAGCCTCTCCTTACGCTAAGATCGGCAGAAGTAAAATGACGGTCGGCGGTCAGGGCTTTTATAGCCAGTGTGACGCGACACAAAACAAGCCAATCACTGCAATGTCCTTCTCTAAAATGCTAAGATGGTGGTGGCCGCTGCCCATGCCATCTCGTTGCCCACAGAGTACGTCCTTGCTCATTGGCTGAGAAAAGGCGCCTGCAAGCATTATGGGAAAACTGACTTTGGCGTTCGGGTCAACGACCACATGGCCGACTTCACGCTATGGTCGGGTTTCGCCTGGCGAAACCCGACTTTTGCGAAAGTCTGTGACTTTTGAATCTGACTGACCTGTTTCGCTCACCTCTAATTGGGAGGTTTCTTCAATAAAATTCGACGTGTACTCTAAGGGGTGATGACTTTTATTAGACTGACTGTCATTTGCACCGACCGCTTAGGAAAATCAGAGAAAAATATAATTTGCATAATAATTTGGAACATGGTATACACAGGAGCTCTGTATATAGTGTCAGTGTAAACGTAATACAGTGATCACTGGTAACATTGTACACAGGACCGCTGTATATAGTATACAGTGTATAGTGTCAGTTTACAGGTAACACACTGACTCACCAGTGACATCTCTAGGTGAAGTCCTTCATCTTTGCATCTTTGAAGTCCTTTCATCTTCATCCAGCCAGGTCTTGTCTCTGCAGAAAATAACACAGTTATCTAGAGCACCGCTTGCAGAACACATTACTTAATTTTTTCCCAACTTGTAAACTACACCAGATGAAGAAAAAAAGACGACATAGTGTCGTTCTGCACAGTAACAGGACTGCCTCCCCTATTTAAAACAGTATCCTCAAAAAACAAAATAAATACATCACTGCAGTAATAATATCCCTTAATTAGCCCTTATGGTTATAATATCCCCCATCCTGGCCCCCATGTGTCTCATTCCTGGCTCCAGCCATATGTTCTCCCATCCTGTCCCATATGTTCTCCCATCCTACCCTCATGAGTATCCATTCTGCCCCATGTGATGTCCCACCCTGCCCCATCTGTCCAGTGATCCTGCCCCATCTGTCCCGTGATCCTGCCCCATCTGTCCCGTGATCTTGCCCCTTCTGTCTCCATTGTATATATCCTGTTCATGATCCTGCCCCATCTGTCTCCATCCTGCCCCATGATCCTGCCCCATCTGTATCCATCCTGCCCCATGATCCTGCCCTTCCTCCTGTGTTCCTCAAATCTGGTCCCATGGTTAGCAGCGCTCCTCTTGTTGCAGCCTCTCCTACAGGTTACACATACATAATAAACTTGGTATACCCAGGGGAACACTCATATAACATTGTAGCACCATAACGTACTTTACAGCAGATCTACCAGCGCTATATCTACAGTAACTGTTCCGAAAGGGGCTCAAATCCCACCAGGGGCAATATCTGCAAGGAGCTTGTGTGTTCTCCCAGTGTTTGCATGGGTTTCCTCCTGGTAGGGCTCATACCCATTTGGCGAAAAAAAAAAAAGGTCCGTTTTCTGGATGGTCCGATTATGTGCAATTGTCATGCGATTTGCATGCGATTTTTTAGAGCACCATCTACTTGCATTAGCGTTTATCATGCCAAAATCGCAGCAAATCGCAGCATATTGCGATTTTTTTCTCACACCGATTTCGGCTGAGAATAAAATCGCAAATGAGATGTCACCTACTGAATAACATTGGTCCGATTTCAATCCGATTTTTTATCGGCTTGAAATCGTCCGTTTTCGGCTCAAGTGAGTATGAGCCCGTACTCCGGTTTCCTCCCTTGTCTGAAAGACATACTGATAGGGAATGTAGATTGTGAGCCCCAATGGGAACAGTGCCAATAATGTCTATAAAGCTCTGCAATTAATGGCGCTGTATAAGTGACTAAAATAGAAAAGAGATTATGTTTTTCAAGTAAAAATAAGTAACTTTTTGGAAATGATAACACTAAATTTTTGATCAGCCAGCAGCCCATTTGTGGGCAGTTTACGGATGATTTGTATGCAGTACAGGCATTACTTGAAGCTCCTGTGTAACAATGTAAAATCTGTAGAGAAGACCTGAAATGTCTATCTTAGGCCTCATTCAGATGTCTGTGTTTCCAGTATGTGTTGTATCAGTATTTTCCATGGATACCACACGTACCCATTATAACCTATGGTGTTGTTCATATGTCCGTGTTTTTCAAGGACCGTGTGCACTTGCAAAACACACGGAGACATAACTATTTTTTTTTCCCGCAGCACGGATAACAAAGGTCAATACAAGTCTACGAATCCTTGAAAACCATGTACAGAACACGGATCCATGTTTCTTCTTGCCTTATCCATGTTTCACATTGCAAAGGATACACGTTTTCTCATTTATTTGTTTCTTTATCCATTCGTGAAAAACACTGATGTTAAAAACAGACACATGGATGGAAAACACTGATGATACCAGCACCATTGTGAATGAGGCTTCATGCCATTTATAATACTGGTGACTTTCGGACTATTCCAGCCCCTGGATCTTGGTGTATTTTTCAGCTTCCTTTTACTCTACGGTGCTGAATAACAGCAAACTAAAAAAACACATAAAAAAACAACAAAAAAGTAGCAATAGTATAAAATAATGTGTTTTGGATATTGACTTTACAGCGACTACACTTGTACATTTGCTGCCTATATTAATTCAAACCGACCACTTTTTCCTTATTGCTCTTGTTTGACAGCTCCTGTAAGTTCACCTTGGATCGCCTGGCAAGCATTTGATCTGCTGGGTCCAGGCGTTATAGTGCTGAAAGGGTCTCTGGCAAACTGCAGAAAGGTCCTTGCAGCTCAGCGTCATGAGACTCCGCGAAAGTAAATGTGTTAAAAGGCAGATACTTGATCTATTTTCATTTCCAACATTTGCTTTGTGTAATATTTATACATATTAAACACTCCGTTCTCCGCAGCCCTGCAAATGATTAGCCTCCCTCTATTTACAACTCACTTTAATTGCTTTAAAACACCATTTGTCAGCTTCATGTTCTATTGACAACGCTATCGATTTATCCGATTTGGGCTTTGTCTTGCCTTTTGTACATAAAACTCACATATGCAGTTCAAATGGGAAATAGCTGTATTGATTTTCTTAACTTGAGCCCAAATGCTAAAGATTTTTGGATAAGCTTTCTCATTACTTAAGCCGAAATCAATAGCAAAGAGCATCTTTTAATGAAAGAGTCGTTTGAGCATCAAACTTCAGAAATGGGGTCCTGTTCATCCCTTGCTTTGCAGATTGATCTTTTAAGATTCTTAAGTGAGGTCCAATTGGTTGACATTGCGGTCTCTCTCCGGCAGCTTCAGATGAGAGGATGCGAGAACGGGAATGGCTGGATGGATTCCTGCTCTTTCGAGAACGAGCCGAGGACCTAAATCCTCTCCCTGCTGAACGTGTCGACTACTAAAGCAGATGAATCCGGGATATTTAAAATGAAATCTATTCACTAATAAGTTCCAGAAATGGATATGCTCTCAGCGAGACTTCAACTCAACCTTACACATTTTTTTCTAAAATCCTTAAGCGCTATTTTGTCACCTGGAAGCCAGCCTAATTAGCGATGGCGCCTATCGCCCCTTTTACGGAGATTGCAGTGTAATTAATTGGTTTATAGCACGAGATTTGCCTTGTCTTTTAATTTAACTGGGCTTTCTTCCAGTTTCAGGCTCAAGAGCAAACCATTTACCAGCTTCGGATTGTGGAGTGTGAGCTGAAATCCCGGCTTAGGAACTGAAAATCTGGGGTTGAACATTTGCCGAATTAGCTTGACATGTGTGACAAGTTACAGTATATGGGCACGCTGAGCATCAGGTACTGTACAGAGATATCATTAACTGCCCTAATTAAGCTGATTATGTCTTCACTTAATTAACTGAGAATGACCTATTGATGTATAGGCTGGAAAGATAGAGACTGCATGGTGCACCCGACTAAATTTATTGGCTTTCAATTAGTTTCCTATTGACTATGACACTTAAGGCAAAAGAACATTGTGCGGAAGGTTATAGGAACGCCGGCTTAACTCTTCGCGTGCCAGGAGATTCCCTAAGAATCCTTGATGAGGACCATGCATTCCTATGTCAAGTTAGTACGCATGATTGATCGTACTTGTATTTAACCCCTTAATGGCCAAGCCAGAAAAAAAAAAACAATTTTGGGGGTACATATGAAAAAAAAAATGGTGCGAAAGCCATAAGAGGCCTTTCCATATGTATGAAATGCTAACAATTATTTATGGAAAGTTACATTCTGCTGGCAAAGGGCTAAAAACAATTAAAGAGACATAATCCAGGGGGTCAACCTATACATACAGAGATGTAAAAAAATATACAGAAGTAAGCCTATGTTCACATGGTCATATTTTCGGTTCGAGCATTGTCTGAGGAAAATGCTCGCAACATGTAAATAATGGATGCGATACGGATGACAATGCAAATGAAAAATTGTCTGTTTTTTTCTGATCGCGTTTTATTCCACTTTTTGTTCGGCGGTATGATGATAAAGCACAGTTTTTGCCTCCTCTTTTATTTTTTTTTACGGTGTTCACTGAAGGGGTTAACTAGTGTGACAGTTTTATAGATCAGGTCGTTCTGGACGCAGCGATACCAAATATGTGTACCTTTCTATGTTTGTTTTTACATAAATAAATGCATTTATTGAATTAATATTTTTTCATTTTTTTTATTGTTCTTTATTTTGTGATTTTTACAATTTTTCCATTGTCCCAGGATGGGACATCAACTTTCCCTGTTCTGATTGCAGATCTAATACTCTTCTTCTGCACTGCAGGCAGGGAGGAGGCATGTCAGCTCGGGCTCTGAGCAGGAGCTTACAGGCCACCATCCCTAGGTGACCCCCATGGTCATCATTCAGCCTGAGGTCACCATGGAGACCATCAGTCACAATCGCACTGTGTCGATGGGAGCAGAGAGGGCGCTCCCTCCCTCTGCCCATCGATGTTGCTGTCACTATTGACATCAGCATCAGAGGGGTTAAATGCTTGTGATAGGTGCCAGCACCAATCGTGGGCATTGCTGCAGGGTGTCATCTTTCATATAGAGCTGACACCTGCATTTTATCGCGAAGTCGCTCAGCGTGAGCGTGAAGAATTATATGTACGACGGTTTGGGGGAACACAGCTCTTGCAGCACCGTACATATACGGCACATGTTGGGAAGGGTTAAATAAATTAGGAGGCTTTTGTTATGTAATCTGAGAGCAGTAATATGTAGTGGAGGAGACCCTGATTCCAGTGATGCTCACATACTAGGCTGTGTGTTTCTGATTCAATATAATCAATGTTTCATCAGCAGGAGATTATCACTACAGGACTAGGTCAACAGCTCTGTGTAATCCCCCTCTACGCACTGATAGAAAGCTTCCAATCAGAGGTATGGGAGGGGCTATACAGGGCTCAACATTCTGAGCAATGCTACATTTGCAGCAAAAAACAGTGATTATATCAATAAGACAGTATGCAGACCAGCAAGTGAAACAGCGCTGGAATCAGGGTTTCAGCCCCTACATCATGCTGATCTCAGATTACTTAGCAAAAACCTGGTGATAGATTCCCTATAAGGCTGATTCATACTCCAACCTGGAAATAATGTGATCTCCTACAGCGATCATTCGTATATAACAACTGCCAATATCCGATCTGCTCATGTGTCAATCCATAGTGAATAATGCACAGACTACATAAGATTTGTGTATATAATCATGATGATAAATGTTTGTTATATATAATGAAAGTAATAAGAAATACAAAAGCATTTACATTACTCATGCTTAATTAAAATAATGATAAATTCAATCTGTGCATCATTTCTGGACATTATTACGATCTGATATTGGGGGTCCGCAAATTTAGAGCAAATAATAAGGAAACATTCAAGTAGTCATTATATATTATGAAATGGAATCTGTCACCAAGTTTTGATACCTCATCTGACAGCAGCATAACAGTAAAAGAGACCCTGATTCCAGTGATGTGTCACTTTATGTCACAAGTGCTGCATCCAGTGAACTAGCAGAGTTCTCAGATGTAGGATGAAGCGGAGCTCAGAAAGCTGCTCCCCACCACCCCACAGCTTTCTATGTACTTTGTCTGTTGACAGTCAGCTACTTATTGGAGGAGGGAGCGTGGTCGGACCAGGGCTCAAGTGAGCATCAGTCCAGGCAGTTATGATCTCCTGGTGATAAAATCTTCAGTGTATGGAAACAACAGCCCCCAGCCTAATAAGTGACAGATCCCTGAGATCTGTATCTCAGCCCCACCTCCTGCTGCCCTCAGACAGATTCCCTTTAATATTTTGGATAATATCAGAAAGCAGAAAGAGGTAAATCAAATTTTTTTAATATATACATTTTAAAGAATTGCTGTAAAATTGTCTGCAATTTTCTAATGAAGGGGCTTTGTGGTTCAACTCAGCCAATCAGCTGAAAAGTCGGCGTCATTTACATACAAAGATGTGTTTTAGATATTCCTTGATTGGAAATAGCACGTGTTTGTTTCCTAAAGCCCCTGATCAGCTGTCATCTATTTCTCCTGACTCCCCCATACACAGGAATGCTCAGCAGAGGGGCCGGCAGCTTATCTCCTGGAGAACTATTGGAAATCCCATCTGCAGGATCCTTCTCTCCATCTACATGATCTGCCGGGGGAGTGTCAAGAAGCTTCCACACACATTAATTTCCTTTATTGTGCACTTGTCTCATGCATATTAAGTTATTGTTATCATTTACCATTTTTTACATATATTTGCAGGTAATTATATATAGATATCAGAAATATTATATAGTTCCACATCTAAATAGTATTCATTAATATAATTATAGCATGCAGCATATACTTCTCAACATATTACCAAATCAGGAAAAAAAAAAAAACATCTTAGAAAAAAGAAACCATACTTCCCTATATCCGGTCACAATACAAATGTACTGGATGAGGTTTCCAATCCCTGCTCTATCACCCCCAAAAGAACTTATTTTTAATATGTTGATAAGCCCCACGACACATTTTTCATGTGTAATACTGGGAAAACTGTACACAAATATGTTGGTCTAATATTTCAGAGCAATCTTTCCCAGAACTAAAGAAAGTTGCTTAATTTAGTGAAACTTGACAGAAATCTCAGTGTCGATGACCAATATTAGGAGTTAATCTTTAGCCAGACATAATTGCCTTCATACCCATTAAAAAGAACCTGTCAGCAGGATTTAGCAATGTAAAGTAATGTCATGGCTGAAATCCACTTCATGTTTGTTCTTTACTCGGCTTTTAAAGTTTCCAGGTAATTAGCTTTAGGTGCATGGGGGTAGGAGTGTAGGTAGGGTGTTTGACTACTGCACCGTCCCCCCACCCCCAACCTGCCTCACTGTATTGTGAATTACCTGCCTCTTTTTTTTAAATTTCATGCCAACGCCATCCTTGTCAAAAGCAGCGTGTGCGTGGATTGACCTCCCGGAGGTCTACGATAAAATGGTGCCAGTGGTGGCATGTGTGCAGATTGACATCTTGGTTGAATTTAATCTCTAAAGGAAGTAATTGAGCTGAGATCTCAATCTTCACAAGCACCGCCACCAGCGCCATTTTATTGAAGACCATGGGTGGTCAATCTGCGCACACTCCATTTGCGGCAGCAACAGCACCAGTGTGAAATTTATTACAGGGGGCAGGTCACTCACAAAGTAGTGACCTGTCATACAGCCTACAGAGGCAGGCCGAGGGGCTGAGGCAGAAGACAAAGACCCTACCTACCATCGAGCTCCTGTGCACCTAAACTACTTACCCGAAAACTTCAAATGCCAATTAAAGAGCAACCACCATGCAGATTTCTTCACTAAAAGTATTGATTTAATCTGTATAACACCGCCATTATGGTCATAATAATAATAATAATAATAATCTTTATTTATATTGCGCCATCATATTCCGCAGCGCTTTACAGTTTAACAGTTTCAAAACACAAGTCATAAGTAACAACGTTAACAATACAATAATTAAAGCAAAATAAGCCGACCCTACTCGTGAGAGCTTACAATCTACAATGAGGTGGGGGAGTACAAAGTACAGGTGTGTATATACAATGGTGCATTTACAATGATGGTCCAGCCATCTTGAGGGAGTGAGGGATGGATAGAGATAGTGAATGGGCTACACACACACACTTACACATAGAATGACTTTGATTAGTGAATGTGATAGGCCGCTCTGAACAAATGTGTTTTGAGGGAGCGCCTGAAACCTTGCAAATTGTGTATAGTCCTAATTTCTTGGGGTAGAGCATTCCAGAGGATTGGCGCAGCGCGGAGAAGTCTTGGAGTCGGGAGTGGGAGGTACGGATTAGTGCAGAGGTTAGTCGAAAGTCGTTTGCAGAGCGCAGCAGTCGGTTAGGCCGATAGATAGAAATGAGGGAGGAGACGTAGGGGGGTTTTGCACTGTGGAGAGCTTTGTGGGTGAGAACCAGTACTTTGAATTGGATCCTATAATGAATGGGCAGCCAGTGTAATGACTGGCGAAGAGCGGACGCGTCCGAGTACCGATTAGCCAGATGGATGACCCTGGCTGCTGCATTAAGGATGGACTGGAGAGGGGATAGTCGAGTAATGGGGAGGCCAAGTAATAGAGCGTTGCAGTAGTCCAGGCGGGAGTGGATCAATGCTACAGTGAGGGTTTTTGTTGTTTCCATGGTGAGGAAAGGGCGGACTCTAGAGATGGTCTTTAGGTGTAGGCGGCAAGAGCGGGCAAGAGATTGTATATGGTAGGTGAAGGAGAGATTGGTGTCAAACATAACACCCAGACAGTGAGCCTGCTGCCGGGGTGTTATTATGGTGCCGCCCACGGAGAGGGAAATGTCAGATTTAGGGAGGTTAGTCATACCTTTTCTTTACATTGCAAACCAATATTTTACGTTGCTAAATAATGCTGACAGGTTCTCTTTAATGGGGTAGTGGAGTCCTGGCCGCTTCCACATTTGGTGGTGAACAGGGCCATGGATGTTGGTTCTACGAATACCGGATGTACTCATGAGAAAAGGACAGATGTACAAGACAAACCGGCAAATATCTGTAGATGTGACGTCACCAACCCTGGTCACCACCCGATGTGAAAGTGAGTAGGGCCGGATGACCCTTTGATACTTGACAAACATGAAGATGTTGGCAGGACCAGCAGACCATCTAATGTGTACAGTGACCTCCTAACTCTTCCCCAAATTATGATGTCGGGAAAAAACTGATTTGGAATTTTGAAAAACAATTTCTCATCATTTCGTTCTTCAGGGGGATCAGCCTGAGTTGTCTGTTGTTCTTTCTTTAGAAAACGCACGAACACTTCTCAGATGCATTCGTTCAATTGGTATCTCAGGTGTATGGCCTGCCAGCATAGGATCATTTAGTAAAAAGCTATAAAGAGTTATGAGTTATGAGGCATGTGAATAAACAAGCTCAATTTTCCCCTTCACCATATTATCCTCCGAACTATAATTTCCAATAGAATTTCCTTTATTTTATGTAAAGTTTGTCCTCTTTAAGAGAAGATCCCTATGAAATATTGAAAAAATTAAGTTTCAAATGAATATCTGCGTATATTACATTATGCGTTATTATTTATACAGGGCTTTGACATTTTCGGTAGATGTTACTTTCTATTGCAGGACACCTACTTCTAAAGTTGCCTTGGGTTCATTTGTTTTCAGACAATTCTGCATTTATTGACTGACATTATATGTACTGCGAAGCTTGTGAGTTTTTCTTTGGCCATGAACATGGTTCATCCAAGTGACCTTTTTATTAAAAATATATAAGTATATCTAAGGCGCGGAGCGTGAACAAAGAGAGGTTGTCCGTGTCAATCCAGCATTCTTCTTTGCATCCATAGGTCTGAAAGACTGTGCACAGTGATTTCATAAACTGCAGGGTTCCAAAATGCAAGTTATATTAGTGCTGCTCTAAACCTGGTCCCCACTGAGTGCAGCGATGCCTTCAGTCATCCCTGGCTCCCATTGACAAGCCTTCAATAGCTCCTTTGAATATATAATTCTCTTGGATGCTATCCTCAAGTGAATGACTCCTCCAAGGAAACATGATGGAGGTATACAGCATGCTGTGGTATATTCTGCACAATTCAGGTAAATCAAAGCTGTAGCTTTATACCAAGTCTTAAGGATATTAGATTGATTCAAATAAAGTATAATCTCTACCTAGATTATAGTATTTACATGAAGCAATGGACTTTCATTTAAAACTATAAAGAATTTTACGTGACCAAAGTGCAGTAACACCATGCAAGCATTGCAGTCATCGGAACTTCAAAAATATTCATCCAAATTGTTTATCAATGTTTTGTTTTAATATTTTAACGTGTTTGACCACCTCTGAACATGAGCAAATCATAGGAATTTCCTCTAGATAATTTGCAATGCTTTGAGTTGTGATTTCACTAATATATTTTTGGGGTTTTGTAACGATTAAGCATCTAACTATGTTCATTCAATAAAGTCCTAGCAATTTTTACCACGTTGCCCATGGAAAGGGGTTATACAGATTTTATTGTTAAAATAAGTCTGAGGGAGTCATAAAGCAAATAAGTACAGATACTTGCTTACCAGAGTCCTGCTGCCCCTCTGTACTGCAATCTATGTCCCCTACCTGTCTCCTCACTTTCCCTATCAGCAGAGAACTCCACATGACTAGTGACCAGCAGCAGTGGCGTAACTTGAAGCATGTGGTCCTCAGTGTAAAAATCTCCAATAGAGTACCTAACTATTATGGGTTTGTAATAGTATTGGACTTTTGGGCCAAATGGACCCTTTGGGCTAATTAGGGTCCAGGACCATGGTGCAACTTCAGCCCCTACATCTATTATAGATCAAAAGTCACAAGCAATAGTGCAAAGGAATGGTATGGGAATGGTAGGTGAGTATCTATTTTTTTATGACCTTCATGGGGAATCTGTCAACAGGTTTTTGCTACGTAAACTTTGCCTACATCATGCTGCTCTCAGATGAGATAGCAAAAACTTGCTGACAGATTCCCTTTAAAATAAAAATACGTATACATGATATACAACCACTTCTTACACAATAGGTTTCCTCTAAACTGATACTGTCATCTTGCAAAAAGTCTGCGCGTAGTCCAAGCCTTAGACGGAATTGTGAATGTGGATATTTAGAATTTAGATCATGTTCTGTGACCCTACATTTTGACAGTGTGTTAAATGCCAGGGAGTGTTTAATAAAGCAAGAAGAATCACCATACTCATGGATCAGAAAAGTTTTTTGAAGATTTTAAATGTTATCTCCTTACCTAGTAAGTTAGTTTCATTGGTTGAGTCAAAGCTCTTATCATGTCAATTCATGGCTCAGCCGTGCTGTAACTGATGTCTTTTTCTCCCAGAAGGAAATTCATACTGTTACCATATACTATTCTTTACAAGATAAACTTAATGGGCCAAGTGTGGTTTCATTAAAAAGAACTATACTCGCCTCCTGGACCGGTACTGTTCTTCCATACTCATTGCTGTATTCCCCACCAGTCTGCTGGCTTCCACATCTGGCGTTGGGCAGTGCCAGGAGGCCAGCTTGGGAGTCAATAGTGAAAGCAGAAGAGCAACACCTGTTGGGGTACTGAGTATATACTTTTTTTTCCTTAAACAATCCTGGGCCCATTAAGTATAGCCTGTTAAGAAGAGGGCATCCCCTTTAAAGGGAGCCTGACAGGTCATACATGCTTTCTGATCCAGGGGCATTGTGCCAGGCACTGGCTATGATTTCAGCAAGGTAGGTTTGACTTTGCAATACTTCAATGTTTCTTCAGAGAAAAATATACCTTAGAAACAACCAGGGATCAAGATGGATGGGGAACTAGTCGTACAACTGGTTTCCCAGTGGCTTCTCCCTGCCCACTGCCCTGGAGTGACAAGTCTACCCCTCTATACTTGTGCAGAGAGAGAGCTGTGAGTTACTGTCCCACTAGTCTCCCATGAGGCTCAGTTCCCTCTGGAACTTTTCAGAGTCAAACACCTATGGCTGAAATCATAGAGCCAGTGACTGAAACATGCTACCCATGGATCGGGGAGCATATATCAGCTGTCAGATTCCCTTTAAGCCTTTGTCTCCTTCACAGTTTTTATCTTCACTTACATCCTGCCTTTACTTAGGGAAATGCAACACAGCCTTATTCACATAAATGAACATAACCGACCCTGTGCAGAAAAATTATAGGTTTACCGGGATACTAGAAGCAGGGCGGTAACGATTGCAGTCGCAGAGAGTACAATCGCAATTGAACCTGTGTGCTCATATATTTTTTAGAGCAGAGATCCACCAGCTCCCTGCCCCACAATTGTGGCTACCGGCCTATTAGACACAGCCAGTTGATGTTGACGTGCTTGTTACAGGCAGTGCATGACGTCACTTCCATGCACCACCCTCCACCCTATGCCAGCTATGAAGTAGGAAGAGGGCACCGCTTGCCACAGGAGCGAGGAAACCTAAGAATAACCATTACATTTTTTATGCTTAAATGTGTTTGAGGAAAGCGCCAGGAGGGGGAAACATTATTACAGGACGGGGACATTATTACAGGATAGGGCCAGGATGGGCGACATTAATCCAAGATGGAGGGGCCCATAGATATGTCCAACATGTTGGTTGGTGCTGTGGTCCAAATTTTGCATCTGGGCCCATAGGACTCTAATTATTCCACTGTCTAGAACAGTTTTTTTCAACTCCAGTCCTCAGGACCCACCAACAGGTCATATTTTCAGGATTTCCTTAGTATTGCAAAGTGATAGTATTGCACATGTGATAATTTTATCACCTGATCAAGCATTCATTCCAAGGAAATCCTGAAAACATGACCTGTTGGTGGGTCCTCAGGACTGGAGTTGAGAAACACTGTTCTAGAAGTAAGTCATCACGGATCATAAAGTAATGCAATATGCTATAAAAACGCTAAATGTATTAAAAATCTATCATTATTGTTCATATTATTCACGTCTTATATATTTTCTGTTTGATTTTTAACGCTTTGCATGTATGTGATGTACTGGTAAAAGACTCAACCCCACCTATGCCTGCATTGTAAACCTATTTAAAGAAGAATGGACAATTTGATTAGGTTTGTTTACTAATCTAAAATAAAATGCATATATAAAAATTGGAAAGGCTGTTTAGGAGGGCAGTGCTGATATATGCATCAACTTTGCACTTGTGGGAAAGCTAATAATTCAGAAGTGTATATACTAATGTGTTTATCTAGCATTTTTATGAGTGAATTTTAAATGAATTTTTTTCCTCTGGTGCCCATCTTTTGAGGCACCTCATTTTTTAATTAGACATTTAGTTCACCTCTCTTCACCGCATGATTAACATTTAGTCAGTTATGCATATTTGCACACTTTGAAAGACGATTCGTCAAGCTAACAAATTAAACAGGATTGTGCACATAAGTATGATGAATGAATGCTCGTAATGAGTGCTAGGTTCCACCAAACATAAAATATATCTGTGAAGTTTTTAATTGGGAGACAAGACTATAGATTAAGTGCAAATGTGTTCTAAGACATTGCTGCCACTGGAGACAAAAAATGAGTTCAAACATTTGATGCAGTGCAGGATACAATGATATAATTTTGATATGGCGGTAAAATAGTTAATTTGTTTAGTATTATTTATTAATTATGGCAGAATGTTACCATAAACTTTAAGTACTGCAAGATCCATGGTGGCATCAAACGAGAAGACTTTACAGACAACCGCATTTTTATACCACATTTATTGAAGACCTTCTCTGAAGCTAAGGTCCTATCCATCATTTTCTCTTAGGCCAGAGTCACACATGCGAGAAATTTGTCCGATTCTCATGCGAGTCTCTTGCATGAACACCCGGCACTGCTGCTGGCACTCGGACCGGAGTGTGTGGCTGCATGTAATTCTATGCAGCCGCACGCTGCGGTCCGAATGCCGGCGGCAGTGCCGGGTGTCCATGTGAGAGACTCGCACGAGAATCGTGTGTGTTTCTCGCATGTGTGACGCCGGCCTTACAATAACTGTTTAAAGAGTAAACTTTTTTTTTGTTTGATTAGCATCCAGTTATTGCAAACTTTGGAATTTTTGCAATATACTTCATTGTCTTGTTTTGTTTACTTCTCTCCCAAACTCTATGCTGCAGTGCTGTTTTAATAACCACTTTATGCTCCTTTAGAAGCTACTTTCAACTGCTCTTTAGCAAGATCTCTACACTATATTGAAAGAGTCTGTGTAGTGCTATATGTTAATTATGAGAGAATGCTACGAAACAGTTTCTGTTTACAGGAATTTCCCTATCTGAGTATGGAAATGGGGAGCAGAGAGGCTCAGACAGGGAAAGTCCTGTCCTCAGACTGTTTGTATATATCATGCAGAATCTTGCTGAGTACCAGTTGAAAGGAGCATGTAAAGGAGCATAAAAGGGACATTATAACAGCACTGCCAAATGACATTTGGAAGAGAAGGAACCAAAATAATATTTCAAAAAGTCACAACTTTTTAATGACTGGCATATAATTAAATATAAAAAAGTTTAGTAACTCTTTAGAGAGGGCCTGGTACTTGCTCCCTGAAATCTCCTTATTCTGCAGCTCTTTTTTATTTGACTCTGCGCTGCTCCATTGCAAAGATATTCACATATGTTTCTTCTAGAATGCATGATGTGAAATCTCTGCTTGTAGTGTAAGCCCCTGTGTTTCCTCAATATTCTCTGGGAAGTGTGTGCTTATTCTGCTCCCTCTCAGACATATCCAATCACAGCTCAGCATTGTCTGAAACTGATAGACTGATAAATCAGACACTGAGGTGTGTTCCTAGCAGGGAGGAGTGAAAGTGCATAACCCTAGAGAAAACAGAAGAAACACCCCATTGGATTTCAAAGCAAAGATTTCACATACTGCACTCCAGGAGACACAAATCAGAATATATCTGCAATGGAGCAATGAAAAGCAAAACAGAAAAGAGAGACTGAATCAGGGATTTCTTTTAAGTTAACACAATTTTTTTGAGTAAGTGACCAGTCCTCCTTAACCCCTTTACCCCCCAAGCGAGTTTGCATGTTAATGACAAGGCCAATTTTTACAATTCTGACCAGTGTAACTTTATGAGGTCATAACTCTGGAATGCTTCAACGGATCTCAATGATTCTGACACGTTTTTTGGGACATATTGTACTTTATGATAGGGGTAAAATTTCTTCAATAAAATATGCATTTATATGTCAAAAAATGGAAATTTGGAGAAAATTTTAACATTTTGCAATTTTCAGGCTTTGAATTCTTATGCTCTTAAATCAGAGATGTGTCACACAAAATAGTTAATTAATGAGATTTCACACATGTCAACTTTACAGCAGTACAATTTTTATAGCCAATTTTTTTTTTGGTAGGAAGTTAAAAGGGTTAAAAGTTGACCAGCGATTTCTACTTTTTCCAACAAAATTTACAAAGCCATTTTTTTTTTTTTTAGGGACCACCTCACATTTGAAGTGACACCATATTAAAAACTCAGAGCTCGGAAGGGAAGGAGCACCATTTGACTTTTTGAATGCACAATTTGCCGGAACAATTAGCGAACACCATGTCCTTTTTGGAGAGCCCCTGAAAATGAAAAAATCTAATTTTTCCCACAAAAATGTTTTTTAATCCCAAATTTTGCATTTTCATAAGGGTAACCGGCAAAATTGCACCATACAATTTGTAGTGAAATTTCTCCTGAGTATGCCAATAACTCATATGTGGTAGAAGACTACTTTTTGGGTGCATGGCAGGGCTTGTAAGGGAAGGAGCGTCATTTGACTTTTTGAATGTAAAATTTGCTGGAATCATTAGTGGACGCCATGTCCCATTTAAAGAACTCCTGATGCTCCTAAACAATGGAAACCCCACACAAGTGACCCCATTTTGGAAACTAAACCCCTCAAGGAATGTATTTAGATGTGTGGTGAGCACTTTGAACCCCGTGGTGCTTCACAGATTATAACGTTGAGCAGTGAAAATAATAACATCACATTTTCCTCACAAAAATGTTATTTTAGCCCCGAATTTTGCATTTTTATAAGGGTATCAGGAGAAATTGTTCCATATAATTTATTGTGCAAGTTTTCCTGAGTACACTGATACCCCATATGTGGGGAAATACTACTTTTGAGGCACAGTGCAAAGCTCAGAATGGAATGGAAGAAGCGCCATATTGGAGTTCAGATTTTGCTGGAATGGTTTGAGGGTGCCATGTCACATTGGCAGAGCCCCTGAAGTGCCAGAACAACAGAAACCCTCCATATATGAACTCATTTTACACACTGCACTCCCAATGAATTCATCTAGGCGTGCAGTGATCATATTGACACCACATGTGCCTCACAGAATTTTATACCATTGAGCGGTGAAGAAAGAATAAATTACATTTTTACCGCTACAATGTTGTTTTAGCACCAAGTTTTGAATTTTTCTAAGGGCTAATAGGAAACTTTTTTACAACAAACTGAGGTTCATTTTTTTCTGAGTGCGCCAGCACCCTACATGTAATCGGGAAATATTTTTCAGGCCCAGTGCAAAGTTCAGATGAGAAGGAGCGCCATACTATAGTGCCGATTTTACTCTTATGGTTTACGGGTGCCATGACATACTGTGAGAGCCCCTGAGTTGCCAAAACAGCAGAACTACCAGAAGTGACCCCATTTTATAAACTACACCTCTCAACAAATTCATATAGGGGTGCAGTGATCATATTGACACCATGGGTGTGTCACAGAATTTTATACCTTTGGGCTGTGAAGAAAAAATAACTGCATTTTTATCACCAAAATTTTGCTTAAGCCCCATATTTGACATTTTTACACAAGAAGTGGGTAAAAATAGCACCATAATGTGTCCCACAATTTCTACTGAATGTGGCAATACTCCATATATAGCTGTACAGTACTGCTTAGCCATACGGAGAGACTCGGGAGGGACAGAGTGCTATTTGCCTCCTGGATGTCAGATTTTCCTAGAATAGTTTGCAGACTTGATATACAGAGCTGCTAATTACTAAAAGAGTATAATACCCCCTCAAGTAACCCCATTTTGGAAATTCTATCCCTTTGGGAATTTATCTACAGATGTAGTGACTATTTTGATTACATGGATGTTTTCCAGAAACAAGCAGCAGTGGATGTTTCCGAGTGCAAATTGCAAACTGACATTGTAGCGACCAATATGCTGTATTGACCAGTATGTTGTAGTGACCAGTACGTTATGTCCAGCCCATGCTTTTGGAGACACGTACCCGTAAATTAGGTGGGCTCTCATCACTACAGAAATGCCAAACGTGAATGCTATATGTCGTTTAGGTACACTGTGCGGCTGAGAAGGGAGGGGGCATTTGGATTTGGTAGTGCAGAATTTGCTGATTTTCTTTTGGAGGTGAGGAGCCATTTCGCTGTTCCAGAGCCTTTGTGGCACCAGTAACATGGAAGCCTCCTATATTTCCATTGACAGGCGATGGACCTTAGTGGGGACCTGCTTTTTTTGTGGATTGCGTTGAATCTTTTGTTAGGAACATTTTAAATAACATTTAGGATCATATTTATCCGGCACTCTACGCTGAGCACTTACTTTAGGGTTTCCATCTAAATCTCTGAGTGACGTGATTCAGATGAAACCCCTGAGGGATCCATTCACTATTGTGAGGCAGCAGAGTCACATTGGACTCCATCTGGCCTCTATTCAGTGTTGTGCTTCTTTTCAGAAGTGCGCAAAACTGTGTTCGACTGCACTTTTATGCAATCTTAAAAAGACGGACACTGTCAACATCTGCCTCATTATAGGGAATCTTCCGCCGGAGGTTCTGTCAGAATCACGTATTTCAGAGATTTACACAGAAACTCCAGTGTAAGCACTCAGAGCAGAGCACAGGATAAATGTGCGTCTATCCTTACTGCGATCTTTGGGAGGCAGAATGAACAAAACAGCAGGTGAAGAATTTGTTTTATTTATTTTTTATGTTGTTCCTCGTGCAGTATAAGTGATTAAACAACTTTTTTCCTTGGCTTGGTGCGATTACAGCGATACCAGATTTATATCGGGTTTCTATGTTTGGCTGCTGTCACACACTGAAAAATGCTTTTTATTGCAAAATTAGTTTTTGCATCACCATATTTTGAGAGGTATAATTTTTCCATATTTCAGCTGACCGAGTCATGTGAGGGCTTGTTTTTGCAGGACAAGTTGATCTTTTAACCCCTTAACGACCGCCAATACGCCTTTTAACGGCGGTCATTAAGGGTACTTAAGCCACAGCGCCATTAATTAACGGCGCTGTGGAAAAAGTGAATAGCGCCCCCCAGAGGCGCATTTTCTCCTGGGTCTCGGCTACCAGGGGTAGCCGAGACCCCAGAGAACATGAGTCGGGTCAGTTTTTACCGACACCGATGTTGCGATCGCCGTTATTAACCCTATAACGGCGACCGCAACAAAAAAAAAAAAAGTTGTGCCATTTAATTTCTCTGTCCTCTGATGTCATCGGACATCAGAGGACAGAGAAAAAGGGTCCCCAGGACCCCCATGTGGCCCCCGATCCAATCCATGTGGCCCCAGGGCCCTCCGTTGTCCCCCGGTGCCGGCGCTGTTAAGAAAATGGCGGGCGCATGCTCAGTGCGCCCGCCGCTATGTGCCGCTGTGCTGGGGGGGGTTGGGAAAATATTCTCTGGGGTCTCGGCTACCGGGGGTAGCCGAGACCCCAGAGAACATGATCCGGGTCGGTATTCACGCAAGCATAGACGCGATCGGAAAAAAAAAAAAAGATTTCTCTCCCCTCTGATGTAATCGCACATCAGAGGGGAGAAAATGAGGGTCCCCGTGTCCCCATTAACCCCCCTATACTTACCGGTGTCCTCTGGCAGGTCCCCCTGGCCTCCGATCATCCCGGTCTTCTTCCTGCAAAAAAAAAATGGCGGGCGCATGCGCAGTGCGCCCGCCGATCTGCTTGGCGGCAGATTCAAATTTTTTTTCATTCATTCTCATAAAAGTACATTTTGATCACTGTGATAAACTATCACAGTGATCAAAATAAAAAAAAACAGTACATAACCCCCCCATTTATCACACCCTTAGTTAGGGACATATAATAAAAATAGAAATTATATTTATTTTCATTTTTCTGTTAGGGTTAGGGTTATAATTAGGGTTAGGGTTATAATTAGGGTTAGGGTTAGCATTAGGGTTAGGGTTAGCATTAGGGTTAGGGTTATAATTAGCGTTAGGGTTAAGCTGGGTTCATACTGCGTTATGGCAGTCCGTTAGACGCTGCCATTCACCCCCATTTGAGGGCGCATCGCGACGCATGCCATAAAGCGGCATGCGTTTGCGACGTGCCATCATTCAGTGACGGAGCCTCGGAGCGGGCTGCAGCGTCTGGGCTCCATCACCACTAGCGCAGATGAATCATCTGCTGATTCCTCTGCGCTAGCGGGTATAGCATAACGCGATCGCGTTATGCTATACCGTTACCAGCCCGTCAACGCTATGTGTTGAACGGGCTAGTAAAACGCAAAATGAACCTAGCCTTAGGGTTAGGGTTATAATTAGGGTTAGAATTAGGGTTAGGGTTACAATTAAGGTTAGGGTTAAAATTAGGGTTAGAGTTACAATTAGAGTTAGGGTTATAATTAAGGTTAGGGTTACAATTAGGGTTGGAATTAGGGTTGGGATTTAGGTTAGGATTAGGGTTGGGATTAGGGTTAGGGGTGTGTTGGGATTAGGGTTGGAGCTAGAATTGAGGGATTTCCACTATTTAGGCACATCAGGGGGTCTCCAAACACGACGTGGCGTTCAAAAAGTCAAATGGCGCTCCCTCCCTTCCGAGCCCTGCCGTGCGCCAAAACAGTGGTTTACCCCAACATATGGGGTATCAGCGTACTCAGGACAAATTGCACACCAATTTTGGGGTTCTAATTTCTCCTGTTACCCTTGGGAAAATAAAAAATAGCTGGCTAAAAAATCATTTTTGAGAAAAAAAATGATTTTTTATTTTCACAGCTCTGCGTTTATAAATTTCTGTGAAACACTTGGGGATTCAAAGTGCTCACCACACATCTAGATAAGCTCCTTAAGGGGTCTTGTTTCCAAAATGGGGTCACTGTGGGGGGTTTCTACTGTTTAGGTACATCAAGGGCTCTGCAAACACAACATGACGCCCGCAGAACATTCCATCAAAGTCTGCATTACAAAATGGCGCTCCTTCCCTTCCAAGCACTCCCATGCGCCCAAACAGTGGTTTCACCCCACATATGGGGTATCTGTTGTGAATAGGCTGGAAATGAGTTCTGAGCAGAAACTCCCTCTGGTGGTTACAAACGGTACTGGACTGTCCAGTGAAGATTGTGAGGATTGGGAATCAGGTGTTACTGACTGGTCTTATATAAGGGAGTTGCCTTCCCATCAGGGTTGCCGGTGATCAA
>JARQOD010000006.1:379347450-379423106 GCA_033576555.1 Oophaga sylvatica | reverse complement strand
CAGTGTATTAAGTACTTATTTTCCTCACTGTATGTGTGGGTCCAAGAGCGAACATGTTATTGGTGCAACCTGGGCCCAAGAGGTAAGGGGGCCCATTTCTACCTCCAAAACATGTAGAATTGTGCATTACGATCAGCTATTGGACTGCAACCGGCCCATATATTGATCTTGAACAGGAGTCCTTTTCTGTCTGTGTCCGTCAGTGTGGGGGTCCCAGAGGTGAGACCCACATCTATTAGACATTTATTGCATATATTATTCATAAACTATAAATGTCTTTCGCGAGACAACCCCTTTAATCGTCATTAGGTTACTTTTACATGCAATGCCATATATTCATATTACCTTTTAATAATTTCGCCTTGAAAATATTGGGTGAATATACGCGAATCATGAAGATTTGCCATTAAAAGCACATTTTCACATCTACATCCAAGAACATATTGGATATTCAAGCCATTTAATATTACACATCCGCTGCCCCAAGAAACATGTCCTATAACTACAGAAGAAACGTACAAACTGAATAAATCTATTAAGACATATACAGTGCGCTCATGTTTTTTCCTATTCGCAATAACAAGTAAATATACATATTCCGCATCATCTGCTTGTTTCAAGGTCTCACATGCATAAAAACCCGACATATTTCACATTGCCGCCTGACAATATTCTGAAATTATTATGAAAATCAATAACGTTTTCATTGTCAGGAGCTAATCTGATGGCATGCTGGAGTTTATAAAGATATAAAATGCAATAAATAATTCAGACCTTGCAATGTGTGCATTGAAAAAAAAAAATTAACCCTTGCCGAGTAGCCAGCATGTATTTTTTTTTATTAGAAGTACATTTACATAAAGCAAATACTTGGTGAATTATTAAGTATGATAATATCTACAAGCCTGTTCCTGTGTCATATTTCATGCCTTGTGGCGACATCCGCTGATTTATGCGCTAAATTTCATGTATAATATGACAACATCCAGATATGTGCGTCTTATAATGTATAATTTACATGTGATTGCCGAATATTTCACCCGTTCCTTTCTAGAACGTTCAATTTCCAGGGCATCCAGGAAACTTAATCGAGGCGCAGGTTGTTATTGCTTGATAGGAACGTCTCCTGGAATTAATGAATATTTTCATAAAAGAAAAAAATAATAATCCTGCCTATGAATGTTTTCGGAAAACCTTGTCATAACATTGAGCCGGTGTGCACATGACAGCTAGCATGTGTTACTGCATTTTTATCTTAAATATTTCATGATTGCCTCTTTCAAATCTAGATTCATAGCCCAAAGGGTTTGACTTTTCTTACAGCATATGTAATTCAGCAGACGTTTATTAGCACACACGAGGCGCGCCCTGCGTCCGCACCACTTTCCAGGACGGACTGATACCTTTTAATTGATCGGATGACTAGAAGTAACCTTCCGTTGATTGGCAACGATTGGACATCAATGGCATCCATCAGTCTTTTCTCGCTCTCCATATACATGCGGCATCAGATAATGGAGCGGTGCTGAATAGGAAAAGATTAAATAAATAGAATCCATTAAAGCGCTTTGTTTTATTTATATGACTCTAGGCCAATTGGCCGCCCCACGGATATCCAGGAATTGCACAAGAATGGAGGCTTATCCGGTTTGCATTTCAGCAGTAGTCATTTTTTTTTTTATTTAAGATTATCCTGGATCGATCACTAGGCTTTATTATAACCCATGTTAATGCTTTACTTGTTATGTGCATCACATATATCGGCAGAGAATTATTCCAGGAAAATATGATATTTTGATGCAGCATCTAAAGGTTGGCCACTGATGGGTCACCCTCACTTGACCTTTTTTTCCCCATGAAAACGTAGTTCTCCATGGTAACTCCGGTCTCTCAGCTCTCCATACAGTAAATCATTTCAGTCCTCTTCATGTAATTCCTTTATTGGCTGCGCAATTGAAATGTCATGCCTGGCGAACAGAGAGGCGAGTAATTTCTTATGGGTGATTAAACCACCTTGGTAATCTACCAGCGTTCATGGCGTTCTTCAGGCGGGAGCCTCCAGCTGCAGGAACAGAATACAATTATACCATCATCTTTATTACATTTAGTATGTGAAACAGATAATATATCTATTCTATCTATCTATCTATCTATCTATCTATCTATCTATCTATCATCTATCTATTATCTATCTATCTATATATCTATCTATCTATCTATCTATCTATTATCTATCTATTCATCTACTATCTATTTATCTATCTATCTATCTATCTATCTATTATCTATATATCATCTATCTATCTATCTATCTATCTATCTATCTATCTATCTATCTATCTAATAATTATCTATTATCTATCTATCATTTATCTATCTATCTATTCATCTATTTATTCATCTATTTATCTACTATCTATCTATCTATCTATCTATCTATCTATCTATCTATCTATCTATCTATCTATCTATATCAATAATTATCTATTATCTATCTATCATCTGTTATCTATCTATCTATCTATCTATCTATCATTATCTATCTATCTATCTATCATTATCTATCTATCTATCTATCTATCTATCTATCTACCTATCTATCATCTATTATCGATCTAATAATTATTATCTATCTATCTATTATCTATCATCTATCTATCATGTATGTATCTATCTATCTAATAATTATCTATCTATCTATCTATCTATCTATTTATTATCTATCTATTATCTACATATCTATCTATCTATTATCTATCTATCTACAGTATTTTCCGGCGTATAAGACGACTGGGCGTATAAGACGACCCCCAACTTTTCCATCTAAAATATAGAATTTGGGATTAACTCGCCGTATAAGTCGGGGTCATCTTATACGCCAGGTGTAGTCTTATACGGCGTGTGCGGAGCTCTGTGGTCGCCGCATATGGTGCGGTGAGCTGTCCCGATGAGGAGGTCCCTCAGCGGGAAGGAGTGAGCGAATCAAGCACGCCCTTGTATCCTATTACCTCCTTCTTTTACCTGTCCAGCCCGCCCTTCTCAGCCTTTCAAATCTTGCGGGGATAGAAGTGAAGCCCCTTCTTCTCTTTTACCGGTACTTCTGTGTCTTTCAAATCTCGCGAGGATGGGAGTGTAGCGGCACATGTGCGCCTGCGCCGCTTCTCTTCCATCTCCGCGAGATTTGAAAGGCAGAGAAGGCCGGGCTGCACGGGTGAAAGAGAAGGAGCGGCTTCACTTCCATACTTCGGAGACTTGAGAGGCAGAGAAGGGCAGGCCGCATGGGTGAAAGAAGGAGGTAATAGGATACAAGGGTGGGCTTGATTCACTTACTCCTTCCTGGTGAGGCACCTCATCATCAGGACAGCTCCCTGCACCATATGTGGCAACCGCAGAGCTCCACACACGCCGTATAAGACGACACCTGGCATATAAGACGACCCCCGACTTTTGAAAAGATTTTCAGGGGTTAAAAAGTCATCTTATACGCTGGAAAATACGGTATCTATCTATTTATCATCTATCTATCATCTACACATGTGGTCAAAATTGTTGGTACTCCTCGTTTAATGACAGAAAAACCCACAATGGTCACAGAAATAACTTGAATCTGACAAAAGTAAAAATAAATAAAAAATCTATGAAAATGAACAAATGAAAGTCAGACATTGCTTTTCAACCATGCTTCTGTAAGGGGGTGAGATAAAATTACCTCGTTGCTTCTCTTGCTTTAATTGTTTTTCATGTGTTAATGTCTAGGATTAATAGTTGCTGTACTGCTACTTAGTCATATGTATTATCGCTTACTTTTATGGTATTGCCACATCCATATATGTGTTACCATTTTCCAAAAGAACTGTATTATATTGTGTTGTGTTGTTTTATTGCCATACTGTATAAATATAATGTGAATGTTCATGAATAGTTTAGGGAAAGTTAGTGCATCCTTTTGGGACATTAGAGGAGGGCACTTTAGTATATAGTTCCTATAGAAAAGGGCAGACATAGCTCCTTTATGAGCCACTAGATGGGGGCATACTAGGGTGCACTGTTAGGAATAGTTGATAGGATATTATTAGGGGGTTAACTGTAGGAGGGGTTGCCGGACAGTAGTTAGAAGTTTCCAGGTAGTTAGCTCAGACAGGGCCAGAATGCCTAAGTGTCCACAATGGCTATAGGCCCAGACATCCGTCAGCCACACAACATTTACCCACGGCCACTGTATATCAGATCAGTGGGCCTGTACAGAGAGGAAAGATGTGGTGTTTTACTGCCTGGGCCAATGCTTTAGAGCAGAAGTTGGCTGGACTAAAGAGATGGATGGAGTTGGAACTTCAACTGGATTGGTATAGATGGGTCGCATGCTTCACCGGGGCCACCAAATGTAGTGATTGATGAATTCATGTCTGAGGCGAAACAGGCTGAAGGAAATGTCATTATAGCAAGGGCAGGCCTGGAAGGAACTGGGAAGCAGTCTAGTATGGTCCGGTCTAAGCATGTACTGCACTGAAGTGACAGCAAAGCAGGGAAAGATAAGGAAACAAGTGAAACCCATGATGTGCCAACTGTGGATGTAACGTGTGAAGTGTTAAGTAAAGAGAATGTTCAAGTTATCCTGGATTGTGTCTCCATTATTGGGGTCACCTGAAAGAGGGACTGTCGCTGCCTGGGAAGGGCCCAGGTGAAGCTGAATCTGGAGATGCAGGTATACCGAGAAGAATTGTATTGTTACATGTAGGGGAAATACTGGACACAGCTGTTACCGGAATAGAGGTCACGACAACAGTCCCGTCCCTCCTTTGCACTTTGCATAGTTGGCAGGATGCTGACACCGTGCAGCGACGGAATGCTGCAAGTGATGAGTTTGAGCAAGATGAAGTTTGGCAGGATGCGGTTGCCTTGCCATGTGAAGAATCTGCTGTAAAAAATGATGAAAATATATCTGCGACTGCTGTGCCCCTGGAAGATGATCGGGAGAAAGAGCCAGTAGCTGCTGTAACTGGAGAAGAGTTTGTGGGCAGAACACTGGATTTGTCTACTACAGATTTTGTGTCAACACCGGACTTGGCTTTTGTGACAAAGATAAGCGACACCATTACTGTGACCAAGATGGCAGTGGTAAGAATGGCAGGAGATGGAGAGGAAGAAGCAAACAACGAAAACTGCATCATTCGTGGCCTTTGCCATTGCTTTCTGGCACCAAAAATTGCCTGTCAATATGCCCGGGGGCCGATGAAGAGGAGTAGACCTCGCCCCCTTCCACTGACCAACAATGGATGAGAGGAGCGGCTGGAGGTGGAACCTCCTGGAAACGAGTGGAACCCAGAAGAAAACTCCCATTGCAGCTGTGGCGGCCTAGGCCACATGGAAAGGAGATGGCGACCAACGGAAGCCAAAAGAACCCAGCCCGCAGACAGTGGGAAGAAATCGCAAAGCACCCCACTTACCAGCACCTGGAGAGTTCTTCAGCACAGAGTCAGCGGCTGCCAGAGTCGACAACGTCCCGAGGACCGAAGCCCTTGAGTGTGGAGTCGGTGCTCCAACCTCCTCTGCAGCAGGAACAATCAGCGGAGCCATCATCTCAACGTTCTTTGGAGGCGGAACCATCAGCCCAATGTCAGGCCGGGGAACCCAGTAGACCAGAACCTTTGTTGTTAGTTCAGCAGGGACCTGAACTGGCATCTGCCCTGGAGGAACCATTGCCAGAAACCAAGAATGAGCCGGAGCTCTGTCTAAAAGCCGACTGCGCAGGCGTCCCCACGGAAGGATCCAGCGTTCCTGGGATGGCCGCGGCCTACGTTTCTGAGTCTGAGCGGGTGAGTGCACCTCAGCCCCTAACCCCGGAGGGATGGTCCTTGTCACGGGCCCCCATCTCGGAGGCCATCGTTCACCCACGCATTGTGGCGGGAGATCTGCTCCTCAACCCCGACACTCTGAGGCCCAGCCTATTTCCCACTCCATCGACAGCCCTGGGCGCCTCTCATTTGCACCATTCCACAGAGGGCCCGGACCGAGCTCATCCTTTATCTGCCCCCCAGGCCACTGCTTCAGTGTCATGGAAGCCAATGACTCCTGTGCCTGCAGAGTCGTCTACAGCCCAAAATTGGGCATGGGATTCAGCAACGTTTACAGCAGCATGAGAAACCCGCTGCTAAACTTTGAACTGAACTGTCAAAAATAATAAGTTCAGAAAAAGTTCTGCACGATGCACCATGTTTAATACGGGACTGTTCTGCGTCTCCATAGGGCAGGGAAGCCTGGTCACGCTCTACAGAGAAAAAAAGCCACACGGCCATTGCGGCCTTTGACAACGTTGAGAAACAAAGCGTTGTCAGTGCAAGTTCAAGTAATTTTGGCCTGGAGGACTGCGAGTCAGGCAAAAGTATCTGGAGCCCATGGACTCTTTTGTTTTTGTTGCGCCTGTTGCTCCCATTCTGCTGGAAAACAGAGAGACTGTCTTCGTGACCGGAGACTACTGGAAGGACTGTACTCCCCTCAAGGAAAGGGAGAGCTCTTCTCTTTGAACTGCTGTCCCACCTGTGAAAATGTAAATACGTTTTAATATGAAGGTCTTTAACCACTGAAGGATTGGGAACCTGGAATGTTACCTGTGCACCATGGACTTGCGGTACATACCGATTACGTCTTAAATTAAGCCAAGTGACTTGCGTTTTAAAAGTAATAAAGTTTTCTTATATGTTTGGTTGAGTACGACCAAGTTTAAGAAAAGGGGGAGTGTAAAGGGGTGAGATAGAATTACCTCCTTGCTTCTCTTCCTTTAATTGTTTTTCATGTGTTAATGTCTATGATTATTGTTGCACTACTGCTACATAGTCATATGTATTATCGCTTTCTTTTATGGTATTGCCACATCCATATATGTGTTACCATTTTCCAAAAGAACTGTATTATATTGTGTTGTGTTGCTTTATTGCCATACTGTATAAACATAATGTGAATGTTCATGAATAGTTTAGGGAAAGTTAGTGCATCCTTTTGGGACATTAGGGGAGGGCACTTTAGTATATAGTTCCTATAGATAAGGGTAGACATAGTTCCTCTATGGGCCACTAGATTGGGGCATACAAGTATGCACTGTTAGGAATAGTTGATAGGATGTTATTAAGGGGTTAACTGTAGGAGGTTGCATAGTAGTTAGAAGTTTCCAGGTAGTTAGCTCAGACGGGGCCAGAGTGCACAAGTGTCCACATGGGCTATAGGCCCGGACATCCGGCAGCCACGCAACGTGCTGCAGCCCACGTTACCCACGGCCACTGTATATCAGATCAGTGGGCCTGTACAGAGAGGAAAGATGTTGGGTCTTACTGCCTCAGCCAATGCTTTTAGGGCAGAAGTTGGCTGGACTAAGGAGATGGAAGGAGTTGGAACTTCGACGGGATTGGTACAGATGAGCCGGATGCTTTACCGGGGGCCACAAAACGTAGCGATTGATAAATTCATGTCTGAGGCGAAACAGGCTGAAACAAATGTCATTATAGCAAGGTCAGGCCTGGAAGGAACTGGGAAGCAGTCTAGTACGGTCCGGTCCGGGCGTGTACTGCACAGAAGTGACAGCAAAGCAGGGAAAGATAAGGAAACAAGTGAAACAAATGATGTGCCAACTGTGGATGTAATGTGTGAAGTGTTAAGTAAAGAGAATGTTCAAGTTATCCTGGGCTGTGTCTCCATTACTGGAGCCTGAAAGAGGAACTGTCGCTGCCTGGGTAGGGCCCAGGTGAAGCTGAATCTAGAGATGCAGGTAAAGCCCAGAAGAATTGTATTGTTACATGTAGGGGAAGGACTGGACACAGCTGCCACCGGAATACAGGCCACGACTACAGTCCTGTCCCTCCTTTACACTTCCACAGAATTAAAAAAAAAAACTAAAACTCATGAAATAGGCCTGGACAGAAATAATGATACCTTTAACTTAATATTTTGTTGCACAACCTTTTGATGCAATCTGTAGCATCGGCGTCCCGGCCCTCTGCCAGGCAGGGACGCCGTTCCCCTTACCAGCGCTCTGCGTCCTCAGCGCCCCCAGCGTCCTCAGCGCCCCCAGCGTCCTCAGCACCCCCAGCATCCTCGGCGTCCTCATTCCGCCCTGCTGGGCCCGCGCGCTCCTTCCCTGCTGCTGGACTAGGCGCGCGCCCGCGCCCTCCCCCGCTCTTAAAGGAGCCGCGCGCATTTTCCAAATTAGTCTCCAGCCAATGCCGGAGGACTCCACCCTATATTAAGGGCTTCCTCCTTAATGGAGGTGCCCGAGCAATGTTGTTGTTGCACTGTATAACTCTGCTTCAGCCCTCAGCTCCTGTTTCCAGTTGCCTGCCTGTTACCCGTCTGTTTGCTGTCTGCCATCTGACTGCAGCCCTCCCCGGAGGTTCGGACATCACCTGCAGTGATCCCCGGCGATTACAGAGACTCTTGCCTGCTCACTTGGGAGCGATCATCTGCCATCCGACTGCAGCTCTATCCGGAGGTTCGGACTTCATCAGCAGTGATCACCGGCTACTTCAGAGACTCTTGCCTGCTCACTTGGGAGCGATCATCTGCCATCCGACTGCAGCTTTATCCGAAGGTTCGGACATCTCCAGCAGTGATCACACGGCTACTCCAGAGACTCCTGCCTGCTCGCTTGGGAGCGATCATCTGCCATCAGACTGCAGCCTACCAGGAGGCTCCAACATCTCAGGTCGTATAAGCCTGTCTATTCAGAAACTGTCCTGGTCACTTACTGTGACAACCTGCCTGTCCAGAGACTGCCCTGGTCACTTGCTGTGACAACCTGCCTACCCAGAGACTGCCCTGGTCACTTGCCGTGACAACCTGCCTACCCAGAGACTGCCCTGGTCACTTGCCGTGACAACCTGCCTACCCAGAGACTGCCCTGGTCACTTCCCGTGAATTCCTGTCCGTATTCCCCGGGCGCCACCTGCTCTCTTACAAGTATACTGTCTTGTATAATAAAGCTCAGTGGTTTCACCTACCAGACCCGTTACACAATCACTGCAATCAAACGATTCCTGTAACTGTCAATGAGACTTCTGCACCTCTCGACAGGTATTTTTGCCCACTCTTCAAGAGCAAACTGCTCCAGTTGTTTTGTGATTGAAAATGTTACTGACATTTCAAAGTGATTTACCGTACTCCAGATTCTGAACCAGGGTCATAGTCTTTATTCAATTGAGAATGTAAATCAGATATTTATATACTTATCTATGGATAGATGGAGGGAACAATATTTTTTTTCTTTTCCTTCTTACTTTAGGGACAAGAAGGTGGTGTGGGGTGTTAATGGAAATTGAAGAAAAATCTTGTGAGTTAATGGACATTTTGATATTTTGCTCATTTTTTACAATGACCACGGGCCACAGAAGAGGCTATCAATTACTGTTTTGTAGAGATCAGATTTCAATAGTAATCCCATCATCATATCATTAAGGATTACAGTGTAAGCTAACATCTTTATTATAAAGCTAGAGGCAGATAACACAGGGACCACCATTAACTATTTTTAATATTGACAGCAAACATTATCCCCCTCCCTGCACAGTGACCACTGCACACATTACAGAGCATGTTCACAACATTCTCCCATACTAGTGAATGAACTATCTTCTAGCTGAGGATTCTTAAAGTGACTCACTGGCTCAGAATAAAACATTCACAAAAAAATGAAGAATAAATAGCTAGAATAATTGATGTCATCAATTTTATTGCTTTTGAAGCGGTTATTATAATGCCCAGTACCTTATTTATCTCTGGTAAAAGGCCGCCAGCTTTTTACGCTATGTTATTTACAGTGTGTACTTTGGTAGTGTGATACATTCCCTCTCCTTTGGCGAGTCCAACCAAGAGCAGAGGATTTGTCTTAAGATAGACTAAGCATATTGGGCTTTGGTAGTCTAAGACATTTCCCTTTGCTTTTTTCATTGTGAACTGGAGGGCCGCATGGGAGCAGGGGTCTCAAACACGCGGCCGCATTCTGAGTCCCACTGGCATCTGGAGCTCCCAAGACAAAAGATGAAATGAGAACAGTCACAGATTGTCCTACCGAAATCGGGCCTGGGAAGGAATGGGTTGCACCAACGTCAACATTTTTTACAGTTGAAAGTGTGTGCTGGGATGTACATTCAGTTGAAGTACATTGAAGTGCAGAGAACCACAGTAGTATGGGGGACATTATTACAGGATGAGGGCCAGGATGGAGGAAATTATTTTAGTACGTGGGCCAGGTTGTGGGACATTATAAAAGAAAGGTGTTAGGATGATCTTCACATTATTACACAGTGGTGGATTTTTATTAAAGAAAGATGTAGTATGGGGACATTATTACAGGACAAGGCACATTTTTACTGGCTGGGGGCCAGAACAGGATGGAGACCAGGATGGGGATCATACATCATTAGGTTATGGGAGCAAGTAGGTGCCATAATTATGGGTGCTATAATTACTATATAGGGCTAATTGGCTGGGAATATTACTACATAGAAACAACTGAGGGACGAAAAAAGGAAAAAAAATTGTAAAGTTAAAAAAAAATTATGAAATAATTAGGTAAAAATATTTTGCAACTAAAAATGCTTTTTCATATAAAAAAAAAATATATATATTGCCGTGTCGGAATGGCTCAATCTATAAAATTTCATACCATAAACCATATAATGAATACACACCAAAATTGTGACTTTTTCATTATGCTGACACATAATAAAATGGAATAAAAAGTGATGAAAAAGTTGTATAGAAAAAAAATGATATCCCTGTAAACCTCATCTTGAACAACAAAGAATGCAGCCTGTCCAATTCAATTTTTTTGCCAAGTGCGGTCCATTTAGCTGGCCATGTTTGAAACCTGCTTTAGAGGGAAGCAGTTAGGTCTCCTGAATCCTGACTGTTCCCTACTGCTACTGTTGCACTGTAAACACCAATTCCTTTATTCTAGTCTTTGTTGTACCTTCCTAACATGTAATCTATCAAGAATCAACTCTTATCTTGCAATGGCACATATGCTAATGATGCAGTAGGACTGCTGGTGAGGACTAGTATAGTAAAGGGCCCGTCTCACATAGCGATATCGCTAGCGAGATCGGTGCTGAGTCACTAGTTTTGTGACGCAGCAGCGAGCTCACCAGCGATATCGCTGTGTGTGACATTCAGCGACGATCAGCCCCCCTGCTGGGTATCGCTGATCGTCGCTGAAATGTCTGGACATTTTTTTGCTCGCTGGTCTCCCGCTGACAGGCACGTATCGCTGCGTGTGACAGGCGGAGACCAGCGATCCGCTGGTAACCAATGTACACAGCGGGTTTCCAGGCGCGGGGCTGTGCCTAGAAATCCGCTGTGTACCTTGGATACCAGCGCCCTGCTGCAGGGAGCTGGTAACCAAGGTACACAGCGGGTTTCCAGGCACCGCGCAGCGCCTGGAAACCTGACGTGTACCTTGGTTACCAGCTCCCTGCATCAGGGCGCTGGTATCTAAGGTACACTGCGGGTAACTAGCGATGTTTACCCGCAGTGTCCTTGTACTGATCGCTGCCTGAGCTGCCTGTTTGGCAGCTCAGCAGCGATAATGTAGCGATACACCAGCGATCCTGATCGTTGTCGGGATCGCTGGTGTATCGCTATGTGAGACCCAGCCTTAAGGCATTTATTTCCTCAAGACTTGTCTTGCCTCTGATCTTCTAATCACACCTCACTTGTGTGACAGCCTATATTATGGTCCTACCATAACAAGTATTGTATGCAGGTGGTCCATCATCTCCTAAGTGATTAGAAGATCTAATATCATTCCTGAAAGATTTAGTCGTTAATAAGGAACATCAAACACCTTATTTGAATAAAGCAATTGCTATCTTTTACCCTATAATAGCAGTTGTGAGCAGTAAGGGGATCTAAAGCCCGGGTCTCACATAGCGATACACCAGCGATCCTGACAACGATCAGGATCGCTGGTGTATCGCTACATGATCGCTGCTGAGCTGCCACACAGGCAGCTCAGGGCAGCGATCAGCACAGGGACACTGCGGGTAACATCGCTTAGTTACCCGCAGTGTACCTTGGATACCAGCGCCCTGATGCAGGGAGCTGGTAACCAAGGTACACGTCGGGTTTCCAGGCGCTGCGCGGTGCCTGGAAACCCGACGTGTACCTTGGTTACCAGCTCCCTGCATCAGGGCGCTGGTATCCAAGGTACACAGCGGGTTTCCAGGCACAGCCCCGCGCCTGGCAACCCGCTGTGTACCTTGGTTACCAATAGATCGCTGGTCTCCCGCCTGTCACACGCAGCGATGCGTGCCTGTCAGCGGGAGACTAGCGATCAAAAAAATGTCCTGACATTTCTGACACAACCAGCGATTCACAGCAGGGGCCTGATCGCTGGTACGTGTCAGAAATAGCGAGATCGCTGCTGAGATCGCTGTTTAGCAGCGATCTCGGTAGCGATCTCGCTATGTGAGACGGGGGCATAAAAGGTTGCTTGTAAAGAAAAATAGATCAGAAAATGGTTGCATAATCATATAAAGAAATAAACATGAAAATGATAAACTTAAAAAAAAATGAATTAAAACAAGTTAGAAAATAGAGTTTTAGTTTAAATTAGTAAGAAAATATCCCCTTTTAGCATTAGATATTTCTGATAATGAGATATATAAGGATACACTTTATTTTTCTTCTATTTGTTTTTTACAGTGCACTATTCATTATCTGAATAAGAAATCTCATTTACAATTTATAAAACTAACACAACAAATGTTAAATTAGAATTTTTCCAAATTGACGTAAGAAGGGTTGTCCAGCCTTTTAATACTGATGAGCTGTCATTTAATGATCTGTCAGATAGCTGGAAAGGGAACGACACCCGAAACTACAATCGATCAGCTGTTATCAGCATCGGTGCGGACCAGATGTAAAGAGTGAACTGAGCTGGAACAGAACGGCTCCATTCACTGTGTAGTGGTCACTGCCGGGAACTGCAGCTTAGTGCTAATTATTTTAATTCATCTGAGAATAGAGATTTCCAAATCTCTATCCCTGTACGTGTAACATTCAGCTGACCCTGTACATTATGTCATATATCACACCAAGTGAGCAGCACATGACGAGGATGAGTAATATCTTTAGACCAAGGAGTCACAGAGGAGGGAACGTTCACTGCCACTGCTCGGATAAGGAAATCTCAACTAATTTTTCAATATTATAGTCCGAGGGAAAAAAATGATCAACTACAGAAACTAATGAAACATCTAATTTGTTATTTGTTTGTTTTTGGCTTGGATAGTAATATAGTTTGGGTTCATTCTGCCTGTGATTAATGCAATGAAAAAAAATCTAATTTAGGTACCAAGAGGATACTTTTCTCAATTATTGGGCTCTGGCTGACAAGCTTCATTCTAATTACTTGATCACTTAGCAATCAAAATATGAAAAGGCAATTTAAAGATAGAGCTGTGAAGCGGCACATTGATGTAAAATAGGGCATCCCATTAAATGTTGAACTGTCGCCACTATTCTAAAGTCACCTATTACATTTCTATCACTTAAGAATGGGCAAGATATAGGCAACACAGCATGATTATTAGGGGAAACTATAGCTTCAATATTTTAGAATCAAATGCTGCAAGTTTTTTTTCAGCTACACTAGAAATCTATGGTGCTATAAAACTAAAAAAAATCACTGGTTTTATGAATGTGCTACAATTTGTTTATGATGTTTGGATATATGACAGACAATGACAGAGATCATCATTACTTGTATTCACAAAAGTCATTGATTTCATCAACTCTACTAAAATGTTGGTGAAATAACTAAGATCACAATAAGCATGGTAAAAATTTGAGGTTAAAAACGTAAAACTTGCTCATTTAACCTACACGCTAGTAGACAACAACATTTTCTCTCTGTACAAGACTCTAAAGCAACGGTCACATGAACATTAAAAATCATAAGATTTTCATTCAGAAATAAAGGACAATTTTTCATCTGTATTGTCACCCGTATGCTATCCGTATCACATTTAATTTTATACATCAACAGTCAATAATATTTACAAAACCAAAAAGTTTACTGTATTAATAATAGCAATGCCACAGCTCTGTTGTCAGAATACCAGGGTCCAAGGTCCCCTTCCCTGTCCCTGACACTAGGGGCACCCTAGCCATCACTCATCCCAGTTACTTCTGATGGTGAAGATGCTGGGGCCTCGCACCTTGCTGGACTCCTGGACCATATATCTGTCCCCCTCCCACATGCAGGAAAGCGGGGGTAATAGTGTATGTTGTGAGGGATTGACACACTTAACTGCTTCTTCAGGTAGACAAAGGAACATTTTGGTATGAAAGACCTGCTGGTTTATTAAAGTCAGCATAGACCAAGGCAGGGTCCAGGAAAATCAAACGCAGAGTCTTCCTGGTTTAATGGAAACAAAACAAACGTAGCTCAACTGAGTCCTTTCTCTGCAGGTTTCAACCTGCTGACACCAGACTCTGTCCTTAGCTCTATTTGGAGCTATGTGGGAGTACCTCCTCTTCCAAGACACCCACCCAGACTGTCTCTCATGTCCAGGTATTTAACCAGGGCCATGTGATGATCACATGATCGTGACATCACTGCAGGTCCTGCTAGTACACATGCTGGTGTTGGCTCTGGAGGAGGGGATAGAGTGAGCACCCTTCCTCCCACTCTATGGGTTCTCACTTAAAACCAGCCGCCTGCATATAACTTTAAATTAACCCTCTTAGCACGTAGCGTTCTAGAGGCAAAAATTGTCCTGGTTTTTATATCACTGACCGCTGTATACACAGTGACATGTATCTCCCCTCATACACTGTGCCAGTCACTCTGTCACAATTTATATACACAAACCAGACTAACAAGGGATCAAGTACAGTAATAAATGAAAAAACCAACTTACAAACATGCACTCACAGACAACAGAGAGGAACAACAGTTAGAAAAGGAAGGAAAAACAAATAGGAGAAGATGAGGATTTTGCACACAGATGAAAAATCAAGCAGCAGTCACAGATCGACACTCCAAGTGCCTCTACCAACAACCGACACCTCCATTCCACACCAGGCAGTACAAGATTAACACCGGCAATCCAGATTGCCAGATGCAAGTATATATGGTAGAGGGGAGTTGCAAATACTGAACAGCTGAGATTATCCACCAGTCCATATAGAAAATACGGTCCCCTGAACAGCCCAAGTTAGTTTAATTGGTAAATGTGGTATCCTTTTCCACATACAGCGCTCAGAACAAAAATTCAGACTTATGAACTTAGCCTAATACATGTGTCATAACTAGAGTTGAGCGATACTTTCCGATATCCAAAAGTATCGGAATCGGAATGGTATCGCCGATACCCAAAAAATATCGGCGATACCCGATACCGATACCGGAAATCCAATGTAAGTCAATGGGAACAAAATATCGGAATTAAAAAAACCCCATTCTTGCCTTGTTGGTTAATTGTACATGAAGGAAAACAACAAAGAGTAATGTAGAATGTATTGGGGAAGGTTGAGGAGACATTAAAGGCATAGATGTTTAACCCAATCAAATGGAATAGCATAAATATATTTTTTTTTAAAGATGTTCGGATTGACGAAGAAATTGACAATGTTGTTCACGTTTTTTCTATTTTGGCAAATATGTATATTTCACAACTTCCATGCTCTTCACCTGTTTAACTTTTGACACACTTTCTCCTTCATAATCTTCAGCAGCATCATCTTTTTCATCAAATTATTCTTCATCTTCACCTTCTTTATCTTCTTCTTAAACTTCTTGCTATTCATCTTTTTGTTAACATTACTCATATTCTTCTTATTAAACTATTATTCTTATTCATATTGTACTTCATCTTCTTCATCATATTCTTATTTGTGACAGAGAATCCTGTACTTGTAATCTGTCAAAGTATGAATTTTTCATTCTTCCGTTCTTGCTGTCACAAAAGATTTAAATTACAACAGTATTTGTCCGTGTTCAGTTTAGCCTGCAGCAGCAGCAGGCATTTTCCAGGGGCACCACGAGGAGGAACGGACTCACCCCCATACACTGCTTAGTCTTCTTCTGCTTAGAATTTAGAGCATATATTTTTAGATCTTCTGCTTATTGTTCTTGTGTCTCTTGTTCTGTATCTTGTATTTGTAGCACAACCTTGTACCAGCTGATGTTACTGGGACACGGTTACTAAGCAGGAGGTACCTGTCCTCCAAAGCACTACCAAGGACCAGCAGACGTTGCAGGAACTCGGATACCGAGATGGAGGCACCTAGGCCAAAGGCACTGCGGAGAACCAGTTGACGGTACTGGAACCCGGACGGGTAGCAGAAGGTACAAGAGCCAATGCAAGTAACGAGGACCAGCTGACTGCTGGAACCCGGAGGGGCAGCAGAAGGAAAAGAGCCAATGGCACAACCGAGGACCAGCTGACGTTACTGGGACACGGTTACTAAGCAGGAGGTACCTGTGCTCCAAAGCACTACCAAGGACCAGCAGACATTGCTGGAACTCGGATACCGAGATGGAGGCACCTAGGGCAAAGGCACTGCGGAGAACCAGCTGACGGTACTGGAACCCGGACGGGTAGCAGAAGGTACCCATGGAAATTTAAGTTGACAGGCCGCGAGCCGGCCGCAGTTACCGAATCCCACAGTACTACAGTGGGTGATTGTCCTATTGTCACAACGGAAACAGCCTTTATTTGCATATCCCGCAGCACACATAGGAAGCACCTAAACTCCAAGCACCATAGAGTCGGCTAACCCGACCGCAACACGACAGGACAACTTATTGGAGGCTAAGTGACGTTTACACTGACAGGAAACAGATGGCGTGCTGTAACCAGTCTGGGCAGGAGTGAGTACCCGTGCCAATGACACTTCCGAGCAACAACTGGCGGTGTTGAAGCCCAGGGATGAGAAGACAACAGGGTGGAGGCAGCATGACTTTTTGCCGTTCACACAGCAGGGGAACAGCTGACATTACTGAACGCCAGTAACACTATAGCTTGTGTATTGGTCTGTGGACACGACACTTCTGAGCAGCAACTGCCAGTGTTGTAGCCCAGGGAGTAGAGTTCAGGTGGTAGAAAGATGAACATAACAGGAGACATGGATAACGTTGCGAACCAGTTATTTAATCTGAAAACGGACAGACAAATTCTGGCGAGATCCATGCCTTGTTCATTTTCAGAAAAGTAAGCCGGTCTACATTATCGGAGGATAGTCGCATGCGACGGTCTGTTATACACCACCTGCAGCACTAAAGACGCGCTCCGATAATACACTGGCAGCAGGGCAAGCCAGCACCTCCAATGCATACTGGCTAAGCTCTGGCCATGTATCCAGCTTAGAGACCCAAAACTTGAATGGGGAAGAGCCATCTGGGAGTACACTGAGAGGGAAAGACATGTAGTCTGTCACCATCTTACGGAAACGTTGCCTCCTGCTGACTGGAGCCGTCTGGATGGTGTAGACATTTGTGGCGCTGCCACAAAACTTTGCAACATTTGGAACATACTGGTCTTGCCCTGTGCAGAGGCGCTGCTTGTGCTCCCTCTTGTTGCAGAGCTGTCTCCACTGCCTCGACGCACAGAGCTGCTTTGTAAAGCAGTAGCAGCAGCAGTGCTCTCGGCTGGAATGGAGAACATTATGGATTGCACCAGTGTGTCTTGGTACTCCCGCATTTTACGCTCCCGGTTCAACGGTGTGATGAGGCTTTGTAAGTTGTCCCGGTAGCGAGGGTCTAGGAGGGTGTACACCCAATAATCAGACGTTGGTGAGAATGTGGGCGATGCGGCGGTCGTTTCTCAGGCACTGCAGCATGAAATCAACCATGTGCTGCAGACTCCCAACTGGCCAAGAAACGCTGTCCCCTGCAAGAGGCGTCATCTCTGCCTGCTCTGCATCACCCCACCCTCGCTCTACATACTGACTAGAGCGTTGTGTACCTCCCTCTGGAGCGATGTCTTCCTCCTCCATTGACTCCTCCTCATCCTCCTCACAAAGTGAGCCCTGCCCAGCCCTTTGTGAGGAACCACGTTGCGCTGACTGTCCAGAAGGTGATGGAATTAGTGACTCCTCATCCTCCACCTCTTCCAAAACCTCATCCCTTAGTGTTTGAATTTTTTTTTGAAGCAGGCAGATAAGGGGGACAGTCAGGCTGACTAGTGCATCATCTGCACTCGCCATCCGCGTTGACTCATCAAACGGACGCAAAACGTGGCAGATGTCCTTCATAGAGGCCCACTCAGTAGTGGTGAAGTGTGAACGGCGCAAATTGCGAGTTGATTGCGCCTGATGCAGCTGATACTCCATTACTGCTGGCTGCTGCTCACACAACCGCTCCAACATATGTAACGTGGAATTCCACCTGGTGGGTACGTCACATATGATGCGATGTTCAGGAAGGCGAAATCTGCGTTGCAGAGCTGCAATGCGCGATCTGGCCATGCTGGAACGTCGCAAGTGAGCGCACTCTAGGCGCACCTTGTGCAGCAGTGCATCAAGATCCGGATAGTCCCTCAAAAAACTCTGCACGACCAAGTTGAGCACATGTGCCAGACATGGTATGTGAGTGAGGTTGCCAAGGCCCAGAGCTGCCACCAGATTTCGGCCATTGTCACACACTACCAAGCCTGGCTGGAGATTCGCTGGCAAAAACCACACGTCGCTCTCCTGCTTGATGGCATTCCAGAGCTCCTGCGCTGTGTGGCTTCGATTCCCATGGAAATTAATTTCAGGACGGCCTGTTGCCGTTTGGCCACGGCTGTGCTTATATTGGTCGCATCAGGTAAGCGTTCACGGGTCCATGTGGAGGTAGACCGTGACGGCTCCTGCAGCGATGATTCTGAGGAACTGGAGTAGGAGGAGGAGTCAATGTGGACAGACTTGATTCCTGCAATCCTTGGAGTTGGCAGAACACGTACAGCGCCACTGGCAAGATCTGTACCCGGCTCCACAACATTGACCCAATGGGCAGTGAGGGAAAGGTATCGTCCCTGGCCATGGGTACTGGTCCACGCATCGGTGGTCAGGTGGACCTTGCTACTGACGGCGTTTAGTAGCGCATGTTTAATTTTTCCCTCAACATGCTTTTGCAGAGCAGGGACGGCTTGCCTGCTGAAATAAAATCGGCTGGGCACATTGTATTGTGGGACTGCCAATGCCATTAAGTCACGGAAACTGTCAGTCTCCACCAGCCTGAATGACAGCATTTCAAGGGACAGGAGTTTTGCAATGCCAGCATTCAGAGCCTGTGCTCGTGGATGGTTTGCCGAGTATGGCCGTCTTTTATCCCATGCCTGTGCTACCGATGGCTGTTTTGTGGCCTGGGAGTGTGAGGATGACAGGGAACTTGCAGCTGTGGGTGGAATAACACTGGGTCTCTGGACAACATTGACAGAGGTTCTTCCATGGCGATCCTGTGAGGAAGCAGAACCAGCTGTGTGTGAGCTGGAGGAAGAGGCTCCAACACGAGCTGAAGATGTAGGTGCTGCTGTAGGTTGGCCTACATCTCCAGTGTGTCTTTGGAACTCAACCACGTGCTTTGACCGCACATGTTTCCACATATTTGTGGTATTAAGGTTACTGACATTTTTACCTCTTTTTACTTTTTGATTACACAGCTTGCATTTGACATAGCAAATATCATCTGCAAGTGTGTCAAAAAAGGACCACGCAGTGCAAGTCCTGGGAGCGCCCGTTTTTGCTGTTGGAAGAGAACTGCTACGAACGGGTGCCAAACTGGAGGCTACAGGCAACCGAGTCTGCAGCCTAACTCTCCCTACTGTTTGGACCGTTGGGGCAATCTCTTCCTCAGAGCTGCTACCACCACCTTCCTGTTCCTCACGCCATGTTGGGTCTTGGACCTCATCATCTCCACTACCCTCTTCCAACACCTGCTGCTGTTGGGTGGTCTGGCCAGCACCATGCTCAACAGAAAATGGCACCTGAGTCTCATCATCATCAGATGCGTTCTGCGGTGTGCTGACCATCGGCACTGGCTCACCCGCCTCTTCACATTCAGAGAGACACAGCTGTTGCGCATCACTGCATACTGCCTCTTCTTCATATTCCAGAATGCTGCTTGGCTGGGCCCCTGTTTGCAAGCCAACAAATTCTGAGAACAGAAGCAGAGACTCAGCTGGCTCCAGTTCAGAACTCTCTGACTGCCTGGGCAATTTGGCAGGCGGTGAAGAGACAGATGGTTGTTCAACAGTGCTGTGGTCCTGAGAGGAGGTGGAAGGAATTGAAGTCGATGCATTGGCTGCCATCCAACCAACAACGGCTTCAATTTGTTCTTCCCGCAGCAGGGGGGTACGCTGAGCTCCTACAAAAGTGCGCATAAAGGAACGCTCACGGGGAAAACTGGTGGATGCTGTGTCACTGGGTGCGGCAGCAGCCACAGAATCCCCACGTCCTCTCCCTGCTGAAACTCCACGGCCACGACCACGTGCCTTACTCCCTGCCTTCTTCATCTTGGTAGATTGATAAAGAAAGTCAGAAAAGTTATAAGGCCTAAGTGTGGTTATTCCTCAGAGACTGCAGTGAACACTGAAACACAACTGTTCACAATCTGGGAAAGGCTACTCCTTTCTGTACTTCTATAGTGTTTGCAACCAATGTATTGGATACGGATGGAAGCGCGTCACACTAATAGATTAGTTTTTTTTCAATATAATGGAGCAGCACCAATTGGAGAGAAATGAAAAGGATGAGGCACTGAGACACGGTCAGCAGAGTACAAGCAGCAGTGCTTGAACAAGTAACTGGAGCGTGATATGCACTCAAAAAATAAAAAACACAGACTGAAGTGAACACTGAAACACAACTGTCCACAATCTGGGAAAGGCTACTCCTTTCTGTACTTCTATAGTGTTTGCAACCAATGTATTGGATACGGATGGAAGCGCGTCACACTAATAGATTAGATTTTTTTCAAATATAATGGAGCAGCACCATTCCCTATTTTTGTTAACCAGCCAAGCTAAGCAGACTGCTGTGGTCTGGTATTATCAGGCTTGCAAGGTCCATGGATATTGGATCCTTACCAGCCTGAAAAACCAGGCCTCAGCGGTCTGCTTCATCTGGCTGGTTAACAAAAATAGGGGGGACCCCATGCCAATTTTTTTCGAGGGGATCCCTATTTTTGTTAATCAGCCAAGATATGCAGACTGCTGTGGCCTGGTATTATCAGGCTGGCAAGGTCCATGGATCTTGGCTCCTTAACAGCCTGAAAATCCAGGCCTCAGCGGTCTGCTTCATCTGGCTGGTTAACAAAAATAGGGGGGACCCCACGCCAATTTTTTTCGAGGGGATCCCCTATTTTTGTTAATCAGCCAAGATATGCAGACTGCTGTGGCCTAGTATTATCAGGCTGGCAAGGTCCATGGATCTTGGCTCCTTAACAGCCTGAAAATCCAGGCCTCAGCGGTCTGCTTCATCTGGCTGGTTAACAAAAACAGGGGGGACCCCACGCCATTTTTTTTTCGAAGGGAACCCCTATTTTTGTTAATCAGTTCCCTCTGACATCACTGATTGTGTCCCTGGCTGACCTGAAGTGAAAGTGGAAAGCAATCAATTAAGCTTTCCACTTAAGGGCCCGTCTCACATAGCGATATCGCTACCGAGATCGCTGCTGAGTCACTAGTTTTGTGACGCAGCAGCGAGCTCACCAGCGATATCGCTGTGTGTGACATTCAGCGACGATCAGCCCCCCTGCCGGGTATCGCTGATCGTCGCTGAAATGTCAGGACCTTTTTTTGATCGCTGGTTTCCCGCTGACAGGCACGCATCGCTGCGTGTGACAGGCGGGAGACCAGCGATCCGCTGGTAACCAAGGTACACAGCGGGTTTCCAGGCGCGGGGCTGTGCCTAGAAACCCGCTGTGTACCTTGGATACCAGCGCCCTGATGTGACCCGACATGAAATGACACTTGGTGTACATAGGGTTAACCATGTCTTTTCATGTCCTTTGCTATCTAATTTGCACAAACAATTAAATCAGACTATGTGTGCAAAATTTCACACCTGTAGGGGTTAATTAAAGGTGTCAATTCGTAGCAAAAAAGTCCGTTTTTTTTACAACGAATTTACACCTTTAATTAACCCTACAGGTGTGAAATTTTGCACACATAGACTGATTTAATTGTTTGTGCAAATCAGATAGCAAACGACATGAAAAGACATGGTTAACCCTATGTACACCAAGTGTCATTTCATGTCGGGTGCTTCTGTCTTTTCACTGAAGCCGGCTTTACCCGGCAATTGAATCAGAGAGGATATTTTACTATGTAGAAGTGTATAAACTATACATATATGTATATATATATATGTCACAATGACATGTATATATATATATGTATTCTATGTGTGTATATTTAGTGTTTACAAGGAAAGAATGGGGTTTTTTTAGTTGCGATATTTTGTTCCCATAGACTTACATGGGACTTCCGGTATCGGTATCGGGTATCGCCGATATTTTAGTGATATCGGCGATACCATTCCGATTCCGATACTTTAGGATATCGGAAAGTATCGCTCAACTCTAGTGGTGGATGATGAGGATGAGGAGAAGGAGGAGGATAATAACACACCAAATATCCAAAGTCAGGAAGCGTATACCCATGTTTGTGTGTGAAAAGGTGCATGGTAATACACCTCCCTAAAAAATACACTGTATTGGAGGTTATGTTTTGCTGTTCTCATTCGGTGGTGTACAGAAGTCTGCCACAATCCAGTAGTTGTTCATTTTTATATGAGTCAGCTTGTCAGCATTTTCAGTTGACAGGCGGATGCGCTTATCAGCTATTATTCCAACAGTGGCACTAAAAACCCGTTCTGAAAAAACACTAGCGGCAGAACAGGCTAGGGCCAGGCGTAGAGTCAGTTCAAGCCACTTGTCCAGCTTTTTCAGTAATTCCGCAACAATGGCCCTCTGGTACTGCATCATTTTCATACACCTATCTGACTCTGGAATAAGAGATTGAAAGTTCTCCTTGTAGCGTAGGTTTAGAAGTGTCACCAACCAGTACTGAGTGTCAGCAAAAATTTTGATAATGCTAGGGTCACAGGAAAGGCAGCGCAACATAAAGCCTACCATGCGTGCCAGACTGATAATTGGCAAGCCTTCCGTGTCCTCATCAACAGAACGACTGACCATGCTGTCCTCCTACTCCTCCTCCCTGTTCTCAGGCCTTCCACGCTGAACAGACGGTACGACAGTTGTGCTTGTAGTACCATCTATAGCGCAGGAAATTAGCTCCTGTTCTTCTTCCTCCACCTCTTCCTCATTTTCAACCAATCTACAGTATGTTGGGATGACATGAGGCTAGGCCGTCTGTAATCACCCTATATGGCTCAATCTCATCGTGCTCCGCCTGCAGTGCATCCTCTTTGATTGTGAGCAGAGAGCTTTTCAGAATACAGAGAAATGGGATGGTGACGCTAATTATGGCATCATCGCCACTCACCATTTGGTGGATTCCTTAAAGTTTTGAAGGATGGTACATATCTTTGACATCCATGTCCACTCCTGAGGTCTTATGTGTGGAGTCTGAATTGAATACCGACTCCCTTGTTGATGCTGGTATTCAACAACTGCCCTCTTCTGCTCATAAATCCTTTCCAGCATATGCAGTGTAGAGTTCCAAAGCATGGGGACATCACACACAAGTTGGTGAGCCAGAAGCTGTAAACGCAGCTGAAGCACTGCAAGGGCGACTGAAGCTGTAGCTGACTTTCCAAAATGGGCACACAGGTACTTTCACAAGCAGATCCGGCAGCTCTGGGTAGGTTTTGAGAAACCGCTGAACCACGAGGTTAAGCACATGGGCCAGGCATGGTACGTGTGAGCTCGCCTCGCCTCAGAGCCGCCACCAGGTTCCGGCCATTGTCACACACGACCATGCCTGACTGTAGGTTCAGCGGTGTCAACCACATATCTGCCTGATCTTTCAGAGCTGTCCACAACTCTTCAGCATTGTGCGGTTTGTCACCTAAGCATATTAGCTTCAGCACAGCTTGTTGCTGCTTGGCTGAGGCAGTGCTGCAGTGCTTTCAGCTTGCAACTGATGTGGCCATTTCAGAGATGCAGGCTGAGGAGGAGGAGGAGGATGACGTGCAGGAGCTGTAGACTGTGGGGGCAACCCTGATTTACCTAGGGCCCGTAATCCTCGGCGTTGGTAGGACGTGTTCCATCCCAAGGTCAGACTGGGTCTCAGCTTCCACAATGTTAACCCAGTTTGCCGTCAGCGAGATGCACCGTCCCTGCCCAGAAGCACTTGTCCACGTGTCCGTGGTTAAGTGTACTTTCCCTGTAACTGCATTGTTGAGGGCACGGCTAATGTTGTGGGACACATGCTTGTGTAATGCCGGGACAGTACACCAGGAAAAATAGTGTCGGCTGGGGACAGAGTACCTTGGGATGGCCGCCACCATCAGGTTTCGAAAGCTTCTGTCTCCACAAGTCTAAATGGCAACAGATGAGAAATGTGTGAATTTAGTACTGTGGCCTGTGGGGCATTGGCTGCATATTTCCCCTTTCATTCCATTGACTGGGGTATGGACAACTGAAGGCTGCGCTGGGACAAGGACATGGATGTGCTTGCTGATGGTGGTAGTTGGGTGTGTGCAATGACAGGTACAGGGCAGGAGGCATCTTCGCAGGCACCATGGACAGGGGATTGACTTCCACGCGCAACAGCGGAAGAAGCAGTGGTGTCACCCGCAGACACTGTTCCTGGAACCTGGGGTTCAGCCCACAAAGTCGGGTGCTTCGCTGCCATGTGCCTGATCATGCTGGTGGTGGTCAGGCTGATAGTTTTGCTACCTCTGCTTATGTGAGCATGGCAGGTGGTGCAAATGGCCTGTTTGGGGTTATCGGCAGAGTATTTAAAAAACAACCAGACTCGGGAAGACCTAACAATTGTAATGAAAACTTCTGTCGTGTTGGTGTTACGAGGAATGGTTGCTCGCCTTCTGTCTGTGGCCACCACAGTGCTTCTTCCTGCCTATTGTGGTGCTATACCTCCCTCCCCCTGTGTGCTGCTGTCCTCTCTCTGCATGTCCTCCTGCCAGGTTGGGTCAGTTACTATATCATCCACCACCTCCTCTTCCACTTCTGCACCCAGTCCTCCTCCTGACTTTCTGGCAATTGTGTCTCATCATCGTCCACCTCTTGTAATACGTTCCCAATGTCATCTTTGTGTGAACGTGGCTGCTCAAATATTTGGTTATCGCTACATGCAATCTCAGTTTGCCCGCTTCAAGTGGACCGGGCAAGAGGCCTAAATCTGTAAATGGACAAGTCAGCAGCTTTTCGGAGTGTCCAAGTGTGGGATCAGTTGTCTGCAGGCGTTCGGCATGGGAGGAAGGAGTATCAGGGTGAGGAACATGTGGTCCAGAGTCACAGCTACTCAGACTTGACCGTGTGGAAGACAGGGTGCTGTGGTGGTGGCCAACTTAATGGAAGCATTATCCGCCATCCAACCAACTACCTTTTCACGCTCCTCTGGTGTCGAGTGCTGTTCTGCTGTCCCCTATGAATTCTGACAGAAATCTATTGCGAGAAGATGTGGGTGTTTGTTGTGGCACAATTGCGGCTTCCCTATGGCCTCTGCCTCTGCATGCACTATCACCATCACGTTCACTTCCCCATCCCTTGCCATGTGCCTTTCCCATTTTAAATGGAGTACAATATTTTCCATGTTCAATAAAAATGGCTGAATTGTGAGCAAACTTAGATGTAATCCATGTGCGGGAAAAACGCACTTTCAAATATCTGGAATGTACTTTATTTGTTTAACAAACTGGTGTCAATAACTGTGGTAAGACCAAGAAAAAACTGTGTAATGTAGCCCTGAAATGCCACAATTTGTAGCACACAGAGAGATAGGAGTCTGACACAGATACCACACTGGTCACTATGTGGCCTGTTTTTTTTTAACCCAAAAAACTGTGTAGAAGGAGGGTAGCACAAAGCTAATCCAGTGTAATGTAGCCCTGAAATGCCACAATTTTTAGCACACAGAGAGAGATAGGCATCTGACACAGATAACACACTGGTTTATATGTGGGCTGGATTATTTTTTTTTACCCAAAAAGACTGTATACAAATAGGGTAAGACACAGCAAAAAAAGGGAAATGTTGTCATGAAATGCCACAGTTTTTAGCACACAGAGCACATGACACAGATAACACACTGGTCAATATGTGGGCTGGATTATTTTTTTTACCCAAAAGGACTATACAAATAGGGTAAGACACAGTAAAAAAGGGGAATGTTGCCCTGATATGCCACAATTTTTTAGCACACAGAGAGATAGGCGTCTGACACAGATAACACACTGGTCAATATGTGGGCTGGATTATTATTTTTTTTACCTCAAAAGACTGCATAGAAATAGTGTAGCACTCAACAAATCCAGTGTAATGCAGCCCTGAAATGCCACAATTTTTAGCACACAGAGATAGGTGTCTGACACCGATAACACACTGGTCAAAATGTGGGCTGGATTTTTTTTTTTGTTACGGAAAAAGACTGTATACAAATAGGGTAAGACACAGCAAAAAAAGGGGAATGTTGCCCTGATATGCCACAATTTTTAGTACACAGAGAGATAGGCGTCTGACAGAGATACCACACTGTTCAATGTGTGGGCTGGATTATTATTTTTTTCACCCAAAAGACTGTATAGAAATAGGGTAACACTTAGCAAATCGAGTGTAATGTAATGCCACAATTTTTAGCACACAGACAGGGAGGCTTCTGACACACATAACACACTGGTCAATATGTGGGCGGGATTTTCTTTTTTTTTACCTAAAAAGACTATATACAAATAGGGTAAGACACAGCAAAATAAATGGGAATGTTGCCCTGATATGCCACAATTTTTAGCACACAGAGAGATAGGAGTCTGACATAGATAACACACTGGTCAATATGTGAGCTGAATTTTTTTTTTTACCCCAAAAGACTCTATAAAAATAGGGTAACAGACAGCAAAAAGGGGAATGTAGGCCTGAAATGCCACAATTTTTAGCACACTAAGAGATCAGACGTCTGACACAGAGAGTCACTTTCAAATATCTGCCCTGTATTTTTTTTTTTTGGACAGCAAAATTGTGTCAATAAGTAGGCTATAAGTGACACAACAAAAAAAATTCTATGGAGGCCTGAAATGGCAAAATTTTTAGCGCAATGATATGCAATCCGTGTGGCGGACAAAATCCAGTGTAATATATCTACCCTGTAGCTAAATATTTTTTGGGCAGATAAATATTTTTTGGGCAGCAAAATGGTGTAAAAATTTTTTATAAGACATTCCCAAAAAATTCTACAGTACCACAAAAACACAAAAAATGCCAGATTTTTAGGTGCACTCAGATGTCAGGCCTGAGACAGGGAAACCGCTTTAAAATAGCTGTATTTTCACGCTGTACTATGAAAAGGATCTGCCTGTATTCTGCAGTGTCAACTAGCAATTAGACAAAGAAAAAGGGGTTCTGGATTGCTTTGGAAAAAAATAGTCAGGATTAAGATGCCAAAAAAAATTGCTGCCCACTGAGACCTAGGGCTGTGTAGATACGGTCAGTATAGCTTATAGACAGCAGCAGGCAGTAATGGAATGGACTCTCTTGATGTATGCAATGAAGTATGCCCCATAGAATGCCTGTCTGCCTGCTACTGAGATCTATATACCTACATACAGTGCGTGCATGCCTTGCACTGATATGTATATACGCACATACACTCCCTGCTTACCTAGCACTGCAATCTATATACGCCGTAATTAGTCCTTAGAAGGACTGTTGATTTAGCTGGATTTGTGTCTTCTTTGATGTTAGACTACACTATCTTCTAAGCCCCCAAATCTGACCCTATCTCAGCAGCAACTCTCCCTACACTCAGAAAGAGCTGAGCATGGCGCCGCCCGGTCTCTTATACACCTGATGACACTGTGTGGCCAGCCTTTCACTGTAATACCACAACAAAGATGGCTGCGGCATTACATTGCATGGTAGACAATCCCTGCATGTTGATTGGTGCTCTAAAGAGCGCCAAAAATGTAGAGCGTGCACCAGAACTCCCACCGAGCAAACATGGAAATGCTCGCTGCTCGCCGAGTACCGCGAGTACAGTGATGCTCGGGCGAGTAACGAGCATTACGGAGCATGTTCGCTCATCACTAGTTATTACGTATCTCCAGGCACTTTAAATCCTGCCCTATGTTGCCATTGTAATGCAGTGCCATTCAGCATGCTTGCACTAACTCTGTGTAAAATTCGAGGTACATGGAATTAGATGTCTGTGGGTGCCCTATTTCTGATCTGTATCACATGGATGCTAAATACGCCTGTGTGAATGAGCACTTAATCTGTCTTGTGTTACTGAAGCTTATTTTGCCATCATCCACTTTTTAAACTGAGGGCATAAAATCAAGTAAACAGGAAGTCCGGATAATATCCATGATCAATACACAGTTTATGGCACACTGTATGTATTTACAGGTCCATCAGCATTTCATGAGTTTCTCATCGCTCTGGATGGTAACCGGGTAGTATGACTTTCTATGACGCGGAGGAATATAAACTTCACTTGGCAGCAATATTTATTTGAAATTCAAAATGGTGTGAATTGGTTTGCTCATGTTTGGCTACAACAGGTTTGTTCTTCTTTATAACACTCATAAACCCCGAGCAAAGCATTTCTATTATGATAGATTTTCTCTCAACATATATGGCAGCGTATTGATCACTCTGTAAGTCCAACCAGTACGGGGATGAGATTGTAAAGCTTCCTGCTTAGGTGGAGTTTTAATGGAAGTGATATATTTTTATGTTCTCTACTGTACAGCTGCAATGGAGATGTGGAGATGTTCGGGGTGACCTCAACTGTTACGTATAAAGTATTCCCTCCATTATTACTGAACTTTTGCTCCTAGTGTGCTGACAACAGAATTGTATCAGAATAATAAGGTTTCCCCCTAGGCAGAATATGAGAAGGATATAGAAGCCAGTACTTTTCTCACAATGCAGCAATTAATGCATATACTAACCCTGATGTTCTAACGACAGCAACTGTGCGATACACTTCCATACATTTTCCATTGAATTCTCTGCACTGTAAACTTATATATAAGGAAATCTTCTGACCTTGTAAAATGACTTATAAAACAGCTGCAGATAAATCATTTTGTATCAGCCCAAACTGTAATAAAAAATCCTTGCAAAATTCTGTATACTGTATATTATAGTGCAATCTGCTGTAATCTATGCTCTATAATTTAGACCACAATATGGCCACATTGCCATATTGAACCAATCCCATTGGGAACAAATTTTTATGAAGGGGTACTTACATAAATATATCACCAGAACCACTGTCTGTACATTAATACACTACCAGAACCAAGTTTTCAGTATTGTAGAGGATTTGGAAAGTTTTTGCTCAGTTTCTGCTCCAAATAAATCAGTGTGAACTGAGTTTTTGGAGCAGAAACTCATAAAATCTTTAAGTTTTGAGGATTTTAACAATTTGTTGTGTACTTTCTCCTGAGTATGACGATACTCCATATGTGGGTAAAAACTACTGTATGGGTGCCCGGCAAGGCTTAGAAGGGAAAGAGTGCTATTTGACTTTTTGAATGCAAAATTTTCTGGAATAATTAGTGGATGCCATGTTGCATTTGGAATGCCCCTGGTGTGTCTAAACAGTGGAAACTGCCTACAAGTGACACCATATTGGAAACTAGACCACTCAGGGAACTTATCTAGATGTGTGATGAGCACCTTGTACCCCCAGGTGCCTCACAGAAGTTTATAAAGTTAAACCGTGAAAATAAAATAAACTAATTTTTCCCACAAAAATGTTTTTAGCTGCAATTTTTTTTATTTTCACAAGGTAATAGTAGAAAAGAAACCCCAAAATTTGTTATGAAATTTCTCTTGAGTATGCATATACCCCATATATGGTAGAAAACTACTGTTTGGGTGCATGATAGGGTTCAAAAAATAAGGATGTTTTGGAAGGCATAATTTGATGAAATGGTCTTCATGTGTCATGTCGAATTTGGAGAGCCCCTGATGTGCCTAAACAGTGAAAAACCACCACAAGTTACCCCATTTTGGAAACTAGACTCCTCAAGTAATTTATCTAGATGTGTGGTGAGCACCTTGAACCCTCAGGTGCTCCACAGAATTTTACAACGTTAATCTGTGAAAATGAAAAAAAATATTTTTCACCCAAAAATGTTTTTTAGACCCAATTTTTTTCATTTTCACAAGGATAGCAGGAGAAATGGATCTGATGAAATGCTACTATGACAGCAGACCAAATGAGAGATGATATATGAAGCGTATGAGGAAACTCTGGATGGACACAAGACCTGCATGTCCACTGCCTGAGAAACAACTAGTCACCCAACATTTTTTAATGTCATAAAGAGAAAACTATTATCACAACTTGAGACAGATCAACTGCACTGCAGATCCACCCCACATGAAGACCTGGAAGAACAACATGTGCAACTCCCTGAAAATCCTGTTCCAATCCTGAAACTAGAGAGCGCTGCAGCTGATCTGAAACAGAAGATCTTAGATAAACTAAACACCATCAATACCAGAGATCGACTGCCAAGACTCAGCAAAGAAACACCACCAAACAATATACTAGAAGATGCCAATAGAGCACTTGCATCAATATCTACCACCACCATTAATCAAACTAATAAACTGATCTTTGCTACTGCCTCAGCAATCATGGAAATGCTTCGCTATAAAACCAGCAAGAACAACAGAAGTACGTGCCCCCTTGGAAAATGAAGACTGGAGACAAAAATCAAGGTGACACGAAGGGAAGTCAGCCAACTAACAGAAATACAGAAGGGTGTAAAGATCAAGAATAAGACCAAGCTGAACAAGTACAAAGGCCTGATCCCAACTGAAGCCCTAGAGACTGCTTAACAAAGGCTCACAGCACCCACTGCATGATTAGGGAGATAAGCTGAGGCCATGAGGATAAATTCCCTGTTCTCCAAAGAACCATCCAAGGTGTACTCCCAACTACAGAGTAACAGCACAAAGGCAGCAACTCTACCAATAGCAGAGACTGAACAATACTGGAGGAACATATGGGAGAAGGAAAAAACACACAACACCGGTGCAATGTGGCTGCAAGATTTGAGAACAAAACACAGCAACCACCTAGAGCAAGAACCAGTCACCATTACAGAAGCAGACATCCAACAGTGGGTCAAGAAAATGAAGAGCTTGACAGCACCTGGCCCAGACATGATCCACACCTACTGGCTAAAGAAATTAACAGCAGAACATGAATGCATGGCAAAGCAGATGAACCAACTGCTAGAAGCAAGCCACCACCCAGATCAGCTAACAAAAGGAAGAACAGTGCTGATCATGAAGGATCCTCACAAAGGTACAGTTCCATCCAACTATCGCCCAATAACCAGCCTTACAACAACATGGAAACTCCCGTAAAGCATCATAGCCACCTAGCTATAGAACCATATGAACCACTACATGAATGCAGCTCAGAAAGGCTTTGGGGCTGACACCAGAGGCTTTAAGCACCAGCTCCTAAGAGATAAAGCAGTCGCTCAAGACTCAAGGTCCAGACAGACCAATCTCAGCACAGCCTGGATTGACTACAGGAAAGCCTACGACTCAATGCCACACACATGGATCTGTGAAAGCTTGGCTCTCTACATTGTCAACAGGAAATTAAGAACATTCCTAAGAAACTCAATGGGGCTATGGAGAACAACATTGTAAGTCAACTCAAGACAACTAGCACAAGTGACCATCAAATGCGGCATATACCAAGGTGATGCACTGTCCCCATTGCTGTTCAGCATAGACTTGAACCCCATCAGTCAGATAATTACAGAGTCTGGCAATGGATACAAGTTCAAGAGTGGAAGCACCATCAACCACCTCCTCTACATGGATGACATCAAGCTGTATGGGAAAAACAAACAAGACATCAACTCACTGATCCACCTGACAAGGATCTACAGTGAAGACATAGGCCAAACAGCAGATACAAAGTACCCAAAACACACCACTAGAGAAAATATAAAAAAATATATAATCTTTATTAATAATATTAAAAGTTCAATACATCCAGTAACAACAACATGAATCAAAAGTAAAATGAAACATGCATAAAGAGACAATCAAAAGAAGGATTGTACTCAAGTACTATCAGTGGTAAGGTGGAAAAAGTAACAGGCTATGGGATAGCTAAATACTAAGACCCTGAATAGATCCAAATGGAGATCGCACTATATCTGGCTGATTGTAAAGTGCATATCGTGTAGACCATATTGGTAATTGGTATTACAATAAAGCAGCCATGAAAGCAACCAAAGGGAATGTAAGGTTTTAAAGCTTACTCATAATACTGTGCAAAATGCCCATCCACAGTACCACGAATGCCCTGACGTGCATTTCGTGGATGTTCTTTGTCAGGGGGTATGTATCTCACTTCACCTCATCATAGCTTTATATACCATAAAGCTAGAAAGCATAGCAAACCGCTCCTGCGTGTGTAGAGTAAATGCCTCCATGACGTCAGTAATACACGCCGGTAGTTAGAAGAGGCCTTCGCAATGCAGAGTCATCGGGAATAGTGCGCATGCGCGTGACGGTCTCCATCTTTAAGAAGTATCCTGGCCGCAGCCATTTTAGAGTGTATACAGTCAGGGCCAGAAATATTTGGACAGTGACACAATTTTCGCGAGTTGGGCTCTGCATGCCACCACATTGGATTTGAAATGAAACCTCTACAACAGAATTCAAGTGCAGATTGTAACGTTTAATTTGAAGGGTTGAACAAAAATATGTGTTAGAAAATGTAGGAATTGTACACATTTCTTTACAAACACTCCACATTTTAGGAGGTCAAAAGTAATTGGACAAATAAACATAACCCAAACAAAATATTTTTATTTTCAATATTTTGTGGCGAATCCTTTGGAGGCAATCACTGCCTTAAGTCTGGAACCCATGGACATCACCAAACGCTGGGTTTCCTCCTTCTTAATGCTTTGCCAGGCCTTTACAGCCGCAGCCTTCAGGTCTTGCTTGTTTGTGGGTCTTTCCCTCTTAAGTCTGGATTTCAGCAAGTGAAATGCATGCTCAATTGGGTTAAGATCTGGTGATTGACTTGGCCATTGAAGAATGTTCCACTTTTTTGCACTCATGAACTCCTGTGTAGCTTTGGCTGTATGCTTGGGGTCATTATCCATCTGTACTATGAAGCGCCGTCCAATCAAGTTTGCAGCATTTGGCTGAATCTGGGCTGAAAGTATATCCCGGTACACTTCAGAATTCATCCGGCTACTCTTGTCTGCTGTTATGTCATCAATAAACACAAGTGACCCAGTGCCATTGAAAGCCATGCATGCCCATGCCATCACGTTGCCTCCACCATGTTTTACAGAGGATGTGGTGTGCCTTTGATCATGTGCCGTTCCCTTTCTTCTCCAAACTTTTGGCTTCCCATCATTCTGGTACAGGTTGATCTTTGTCTCATCTGTCTATAGAATACTTTTCCAGAACTGAGCTGGCTTCTGGAGGTGTTTTTCAGCAAATTTAACTCTGGCCTGTCTATTTTTGGAATTGATGAATGGTTTGCATCTAGATGTGAACCCTTTGTATTTACTTTCATGGAGTCTTCTCTTTATTGTTGACTTAGAGACAGATACACCTACTTCACTGAGAGTGTTCTGGACTTCAGTTGATGTTGTGAACGGGTTCTTCTTCACCAAAGAAAGTATGCGGCGATCATCCACCACTGTTGTCTTCCGTGGGCTCCCAGGTCTTTTTGGATTGATGAGTTCACCAGTGCTTTCTTTCTCAGGATGTACCAAATTGTAGATTTTGCCACTTCTAATGTTGTAGCAATTTCTTGGATGGGTTTTTTTCTGTTCTTGCAGCTTAAGGATGGCTTGTTTCACCTGCATGGAGAGCTCCTGTGACCGCATGTTTCCTTCACAGCAAAACCTTCCAAATGCAAACACCACACCTCAAATCAACTCAGGCCCTTTCATCTGCTTAATTTAGAATGACATAACAAAGGGATTGCCCACACCAGTCCATGAAATAGCCTTGGAGTCATTTGTCCAATTACTTTTGGTCCCTTTAACCCCTTCACCCCCAAGGGTGGTTTGCACGTTAATGACCGGGACAATTTTTACAATTCTGACCACTGTCTCTTTATGAGGTTATAACTCCGGAACGCTTCAACGGATCTTCGCGATTCTGAGTTTGTTTTCTCGTGACATATTGTACTTCATGTTAGTGGTAAAATTTCTTCCATATAACTTGCGTTTATTTTTGAAAAAAACGCAAATATGGCGAAAATTTTGAAAATTTTGCAATTTTCAAACTTTGAATTTTTATTCCCTTAAAACAGAGAAATATGTCACACAAAATAGTTAAGAAATAACATTTCCCACATGTCTACTTTACATCAGCACAATTTTGGAATCAAAATTTTTTTTTGTTAGGAAGTTATAAGGGTTAAAAGTTGACCAGCGATTTCTCATTTTTACAACAAAATTTACAAAGCCATTTTTTTTAGGGACCACCTCTCATTTGAAGTCACTTTGAGGGGTCTACATGACAGAAAATACCCAAAAGTGACACCATTCTAAAAACTGCACCCCTCAAGGTACTCAAAACCACATTCAAGAAGTTTATTAACCCTTCAGGTGCTTCACAGGAACTAAAGCAACGTGGAAGGAAAAAATGAATATTTAACTTTTTAGCCACAAAAATGATCTTTTACAAACTTTTTTTTTATTTTCACAAGGGTAAAAGGAGAAAATGGACAGATAAGGTTGTTATGCAATTTCTCCTGAGTACGCCAATACCCAATATGTGGGGGAAAACCACTGTTTGGGCACACGGCAGAGCTCGTAAGGGAAGGAGCGCCGTTTGACTTTTTCAAACTAAAATTGGCTGGAGTTGAGATTGGACGCCATGTCGCGCTTGGAGAACCTCTGATGCGCCTAAACAGTGGAAACCCCCCACAAGTGACACCATTTTGGAAACTAGACCCCCTAAGGTACTTATCTAGATCTGTTGTGAGCACTTTGAACCCCCAAGTGTTTCACAAAAGTTTATAATGCCTGGTGTGAAAAAAAAAAAAAAAAATTTCCACAAAAATGATTTTTTAGTCCTAAATTTTTGAATTTTCCCAAGGAAATTGGACCCCAAAAGTTGTTGTCCAATTTGTCCTGAGTACGCTGATACCCCATATGTGGGGGTGGAAAACTGTTTGGGCGCACGGCAGGGCTTGGAAAGGAAGTAGTAACGTTTTGGAATGCAGACGTTGATGGGGGTCATGTTCCGTTTGCAGTGCCCCAGATGAGCCTAAACAGTGGAAATCCCCCACAAGTGACCCCATTTTGGAAACTAGACCCCCTAAGGAACTTATCTAGATCTTTGGTGAGCACTTTGAACCCCAAGTGCTTCACACAAGTTTATAATGCCCGGGCATGAAAATAAAAAATCCTATTTTTTTCCCACAAAAATTATCTTTTAGTCACTAATTTTTTATTTTCCCAAGGGTATCAGGAGAAATTGGACCACATAAGTTGTTGTCCAATTTGTCCTGAGTACGCTGATGCCCCATATGTGGGGGGGAACCACTGTTTGGGCGCACGGCAGAGCTCGGAAGGGAAGGAGCACCATTTGACTTTTTCCAACCAAAATTGGCTGGAATTGAGATTGGATGCCATGTTGCATTTGGAGAGCCCCTGATGTGCCTAAACAGTGGAAACCCCCCACAAATGACCCCATTTGGGAAACTAGACCCCCTAAGGAACTTATCTAGATCTTTGGTGAGCAATTTGAACCCTCAAGTGCTTCACACAAGTTTATAACGTAGAGCCGTAAAATTTAAAAATCATATTTTTTCCACAAAAATGATCTTTTCACCCGAATTTTTATTTTTCCAAGGGTAACAAGACTCCAAAAGTTATTGTGCAATTTGTCCTGAGTACACTGATACCCCATATGTGGGGGTATACCACTGTTTGGGTGCATGGCAGAGTTTGGAAGGGAAGGAGCGCCGTCTCACTTTTTCAACGCAGAATTGGCTGGACGCCATGTCGTGTTTGGAGAGCTCCTGATCTGCCTAAACAGTGGAAACCCCCACAAATGACACCATTTTGGAAACTAGACCCCTCAAGGAACTTATCTAGATGTGTGGTGAGAACTTTGAACCCCCAGGTGTTTCACTAAAGTTTATAACGTACAGCCTTAAAATAAAAAATCCTTTTTTTTTTTTACAAAAATGATTTTTTCGCCCCCAATATTTTATTTTCACAAGGGTAACAGAAGAAATTGGAACCCAAAAGTTGTTGTCCAATTTGTCCTGAGTACGCTGATACCCAATATGTAGGAGAAAACTACTGTATGGGTGCACGTCAGGGCTCGGAAGGGAAGTAGTGACGTTTTGGATTGCAGACTTTGATGGAATGGTCTGGGGGCGTCATGTCGCATTTGGAGAGCCCCTGATACGCCTAAACAGTGGAAACCCCCCACAAGTGACCCCATTTTGGAAAATAGACCCCACAAGGAACTTATCTAGATGTGTGGTGAGCACTTTGAACCCCGAAGTGCTTCACAGAAGTTTATAACGCACAGCCGTAAAAATAAAAAATCCTTTTTTTTTTTACAAAAATGATTTTTTCGCCCCCAATATTTTTTTTCACAAGGGTAACAGGAGAAATTGGACCCCAAAAGTTTTTGTCCAATTTGTCCTGAGTACGCTGATACCCAATATGTGGGAGAAAACTACTGTATGGGCGCATGTCAGGGCTCGGAAAGGGAAGTAGTGACGTTTTGGATTGCAGACTTTGATGGAATGGTCTGGGGGCGTCATGTCGCATTTGGAGAGCCCCTGATGCGCCTAAACAGTGGAAACCCCCCACAAGTGACCCCATTTTGGAAAATAGACCCCACTAGGAACTTACCTAGATGTGTGGTGAGCACTTTGAACCCCGAAGTGCTTCACAGAAGTTTATAACGCACAGCCGTAAAAATAAAAAATCCTTTTTTTTTTTACAAAAATGATTTTTTCGCCCCCAATATTTTATTTTCACAAGGGTAACAGGAGAAATTGGACCCCAAAAGTTGTTGTCCAATTTGTCCTGAGTACGCTGATACCCAATATGTGGGAGAAAACTACTGTATGGGCGCATGTCAGGGCTCGGAAAGGGAAGTAGTGACGTTTTGGATTGCAGACTTTGATGGAATGGTCTGGGGGCGTCATGTCGCATTTGGAGAGCCCCTGATGCGCCTAAACAGTGGAAATCCCCAACAAGTGACCCCATTTTGGAAATAGACCCCACAAGGAACTTATTTAGATGTGTGGTGAGCGCTATGAAGCCCCAAGTGCTTCACAGAAGTTTATAATGTACAGCCGTAAAAACAAAAAAATCTTATTTTTTTTACAAAAATAATATTTTCGCCCCCAGTTTTTTATTTTCCCAAGGGTAACAGAAGAAATAGGACAAATTTCACAATAACTCTTGGGGTCCAGAGTACGCTGATACCCCATATGTGGGGATAAACTACTGTTTGGACGCATGGCAGAGCTCAGAAGTGAAGGAACACCGTTTGACTTTTTCAAAGCAGAATTGGCTGGAATGGAGATCAGACGCCATGTCACATTTGGAGAGCCCCTGATGTGCCTAAACAGTGGAAACCCCCCAATTCTAACTCCAACCCTAACCCCAACACACCCCTAACCCTAGTCCCAACCCTAATCCCAACCCTAACCCTAATCCAAACTCTAACCCTAATCCTAACTTTAGCCCTAACCCTAACTTTAGCCGAAACCCTAACCCTAACCCTAATGGGAAAATGGAAATAAATACATTTTTTTTATTTTATTATTTTTCCCTAACTAAGGGGGTGATAAAGGGGGGTTTGATTTACTATTTATAGCGGTTTTTATGATTGGCAGCTGTCACGCTAAAAGACGCTTTTTATTGCAAAAAGTAGTTTTTTGCATCGCCACATTTTGAGAGCTATAATTTTTGCATATTTTGGCCCACAGAGTCATGTGAGGTCTTAATTTTTGCGGGACGAGGTGACGCTTTTATTGGTACCATTTTTGAGCACGTGACATTTTTTGATCGCTTTTTATTTCGATTTTTGGGAGGTTAGAATGAACAAAAATCAGCAATTCATGAATTTCTTTTGGGTGAGGCGTTTTTATTGTTCCGCGTGTGGTAAAATTGATAAAGCAGTTTTATTCTTCGGGTCAGTACGATTATGGAGATACCTCATTTATATAATTTTTTTATGTTTTCGCGCTTTTATAGAATAAAAACAATTTTATATAAAAAATAATTATTTTTGCATCGCTTTATTCTGCGAGCTATAACTTTTTTATTTTTTTGCTGATGATGCTGTATGATGGCTCGTTTTTTGCGGGACAAGATGACGTTTTCAGCGGTACCATGTTTATTTATATCCGTCTTTTTGATCGCGTGTTATTCCACTTTTTGTTCAGCGGTATAATGATAAAGCACTGATTTTTTGCTTCGTTTTTATTTTTTATTTTTTAAAGGGGTTCACAAAAGGGTTAACTAGTGGGACATTTTTATAGGGGGGGTCGTTACGGACGCGGCGATACCATATATGTGTACTTTTATTGTTTTATTTTTTTTATTTACAATAAGTAATGAATTTATTGGGGAATATTTTTATTTTTTTTTTTTTTTTTTTGGATTTTTTTTTACACATGTTTATTTTTACTTTTTTTACTTTTTTACTTTGTCCCAGGGTGGGACATCACTGTATTTCATCAGATCGCTGGTGTGACAGTGTGCACAGCACTCTGTCACACCAGCGATCGCTCAGGCAGTGCAGCAGGCTTCTCAGTGCCTGCTCTCGGCAGGCACTGAGGTAGCCGCCTCCCTCCAGGACCCCAGCGCCATCTTGGATCCGGGTCCTGGGAGGGAGGAAGCCCTCAGAGCAGCGCGATCACATCGCGCTGGTCTGAGGGTCTCAGGGGGGCGCGCAGGGAGCCCCCACACTGCGCGATCCTCCCCTGTGCCCCCAGTACACCGCGATCATGTTTGATCGCGGTGTGCAAGGGGTTAATGTGCCGGGAGCGGTCCGTGACCGCTCCTGACACACAGTCACGGGTGTCAGCTGTGATAATCAGCTGACACCCGGCGGCGATTAGCTGCGCTCCCTCGGGGAGCGCAGCTGATCGCCTATGACGTACTATCCCGTCCATGGTCAGAATGGCACGGGTTTTATGGACGGGATAGTACGTCTAATGTCAGAGAGGGGTTAAAACAGGGTGGCACATGTTAAGGAGCTGAAACTCCTAAACCCTTCATCCAATTTTAATGTGGATACCCTCAAATGAAAGCTGAAAGTCTGGACTTCAACTGCATCTGAATTGTTTTGTTTCAAATTCATTGTGGTAATGTCTAGAACCAAAATTAGATAAATGTTGTCTCTGTCCAAATATATATGGACCTAACTGTATGTGTACTATCAACATCGGGTGTAATGCGCACACGCTTAGCGGTTGCCGTGTTTGAGAAATGCACATTTTGGTGGGCATGTATTTGCTATCAACGCAATAAAGCGCATGCGTGGGCAAGTGGCCATTTTGGGAAGGGTATATATTAGAAATACCAGCGTGCTGAATAAAATAGAGAAAACTAAAAGAACAAAGTATCGGGATTCCACAGATTGGAAACTAGATAAGTATAAAGACTATCATACACTAACCTAAAATACAAAGTTGGATTCTAGTGAATTAAAGAGATACCACATCCTAGTCCCATTGTAAAAAGTGTCACAATACTAAGATGCTTATTCAAGCTAAAAAAAATAAATAATAACAGACGTGGAAAAAGTGCACAATGCAAAAAGACATATAATATGAGTCTTACAGCATAAATAAACCTGAAGTTCAATATGAGCAAATATACAATACAGACCAAAAGTTTGGACACACCTCATTTAAAGATTTTTCTGTATTTTCATGACTGAAAATTGTACATTCACACTGAAGGCATCAAAACTATGAATTAACACATGTGGAATTATATACTTAACAAAAAAGTGTGAAACAACTGAAATTATGTCTTATATTCTAGGTTCCTCAAAGTAGCCACCTTTTGCTTTGATGACTGCTTTACACACTCTTGGCATTCTCTTGATGAGCTTCAAGAGATAGTCACCAGGAATGGTTTTCACTTCACAGGTGTGCCCTGTCAGGTTTAATAAGTGTGATTTCTTGCCTTATAAATGGGGTTGGGACCATCAGTTGTGTTGTGCAGAAGTCTAGTGGATACACAGCTGATAGTCCTACTGAATAGACTGTTAGAATTTTTATTATGGCAAGAAAAAAGCAGCTAAGTAAAGAAAAACGAGTGGCCATCATTACTTTAAGAAATGAAGGTCAGACAGTCTGAAAAATTGGGAAAACTTTGAAAGTGTCCCCAAGTGCAGTTGCAAAAACCATCAAGCGCTACAAAGAAACTGGCTCACTTGAGGACCTCCCCAGGAAAGGAAGACCGAGAGTCACCTCTGCTTCTGAGGATAAGTTTATCCGAGTCACCAGCCTCAGAAATCGCAGGTTTACAGCAGCTCAGATTAGAGACCAGGTCAATGCCACACAGAGCTCTAGCAGCAGACACATCTCTACAGCAACTGTTAAGAGGAGACTTTGTGCAGCAGCTAGTGTTGAGCGATACTGCCCGATATCCAGAAATATCGGTTCGGATTGAATTGGCCCGATATTCAAAAAGTATCGGGTATCGCCGATCCGATACCGGAAACCCAATGCAAGTCAATGGGACAGAAATATCGTAATTAAAAAAAACCCTTTCTTTCCTTGTAAACACTAGACACACACATAGAATACATATATATATATATATATACATGTCATTGTGACATATATATATACATATATTTATAGTTCATACACTTCTACATAGTAAAATAGCCTCTGATTCAATTGCCGGGCAATGCCGGCTTTTGTGAAATTACAGAAGCACCCGACGTGAAATAACACATGGTTTACATAGAGTTAACCATGTCTTTTCATGTAGTTTGATATATGGTTTTCACTAACAATTACATGAGTGTGTGTGCAAAATTTCACGCATGTAGGGGTTAATTAAAGGTGTAAATTTGTTGTAAAAAAACGCCATTTTTGCTACAAATTTACACCTTTAATTAACCCCTACATGTCTGAAATTTTGCACACATACACTCATGTAATTGTTAGAGAAAACCATATATCAAACTACATGAAATGACATGGTTAACTCTATGTAAACCATGTGTCATTTCATGTCGGGTCTGTAATTTCACAAAAGCCGGCAATTGAATTAGCTGCTATTATACTATGTAGAAGTGTATGTACTATAAATATATATATATATGTGTCACAAATTCAATGACATGTATGTATATATATATATATATATATATATATATATATATAAGGTGTAAAAATTGTGGAAAAAAATGCGTGGGCTCCGCCCTATTTTCTTAAGTAGACAGACAAACCCAGCGAGTGGGGGCAGATAATAATAGCCCAGAGAGGGACCATTATTTTTGGCCCCCCCCATGGCTACTAACATCTGCCCCCAGACACCCCAGAAAAGGCAAATCTATAATTAGATTCGCCCTTTCTGGCACTTTGCCCGTCTATTCCCATTGCCCTGTAGCGGTGGCGAATGGGTTAATAAGAGGTTAAAGCCACCTTGCTATTGAAAGGTGACTTTAAGCCAGGTTAATAATTGAGAGCTGTCAATTAGACAACTATCAATTATTAATCCTATTGTATGAAATAAAAATGAAACACACACACTTTAATTAAAAATCATTTTAATGAAATAAACACACAGTTTTTGACCATATTTTATTTTACTGCCATTCCTTGTGAAGCCCTTGTTCACCTGTAATAAAAATAAAATAATAAAGCAACATTATTCTTACCTATCCGATGTTCAGTCAGGTCCCCCGATGTAATCCTTCTGAAAGGGTTAATGTTTACAGCAGGGACCACAGCTAATGCTGACAGCCTCGCAGTAAACCCCCGAATGAATCATCTCCTCTCCTGGCTGACAGGAGAGGAAGTGGTTAGCATAATTGATTGCACCCCACTTTCACTTCAGGTCAGCCAGGGACACCGCAACATCAGTGACGTCAGAGGGAATCCTGGCTGACCTGAAGTGAACTGATTAACAAAAATAAGGTATCCCCTTGAAAAAAAAAATGGCGTGGGGTCCCCCCTATTTTTGTTAACCAGCCTGATGAAGCAGACTACTGAGGCCTGGTTTTTCAGGCTGTTAAGGAGCCAATATCCATGGACCTTGCAAGCCTGATAATACCAGGCCACAGCAGTCTGCTTATCTTGGCTGGTTAACAAAAATAGGGGATCCCCTCAAAAAAAAATGGCGTGGGGTCCCTTCTATTTTTATTAACCAGCCAGATGAAGCAGACTGCTGAGGCCTGGTTTTTCAGGCTGGTAAGGATCCAATATCCATGAACCTTGCAAGCTTGATAATACCAGGCCACAGCAGTCTGCTTAGCTTGGCTGGTTAACAAAAATAGGGGATCCCCTCGAAAAAAAAATGGCGTGGGGGTCCCCCTATTTTTGTTAACCAGCCAAGTAAAAAGCAGACTGCTGCGGCCTGGTATTAAAAGACTGTCAAGGCCCATGGATTTTGGCCCTCAACAGCCTAAAAATACCAGGCTGCAGCAGCCCCACAATTGGCGCATCCAAAGATGTGCCAATTGTGGCACTTTACCCGGCTCTTCCCACTTGCCCTGTAGCAGTGGCAAGCGGGGTAATAAGGGGTTAATGTCACCTTTGATTGAAAGGTGACAATAAGCCCGGTTAATAATGGAGAGGCGTCAATAAGACACGATCCATTATTAATCATAAAGTTTGTAAATTTTTAAAAAAATACACAGCCAGAAAAAAGTCTTTTAATGAAATAAAACACCACACAGTTTTCATTATTTTTATTTCACGCTCATCCTGCGACGCCATCGTTCTCCTGTAAAACAATAAAAATAACAAACCAACACAAATACTCCCTGTCTGACGCAGTCCAAAATCACGAGTGTCCCACGATGAGTCCAGCTCTGCTACATCTGGATGCCAGGCTGAGCCTGGCATCCAGATGTAGCAGAGCTGCTTACTTGAGGAGATTCCCCAGCGGAGACGTCATCGGACTGGTTTACGGCCAGCTGTCGCGAGAGTACAGCGGGCCGAGATTACCCAGTACCCGGCAGCACGTGCAGTTATCGCGAGAAGCTGCACGTGACCACCAGGGAGAGGGTAATGGCGGCCATCAAGGAGTCCAGGACGTGACCGCCGGGGATATTCTGCCAGGTAAGTGCTGCTGACGCCTGACAGACCCGACCGACACTGACAGTGACACTTTCGGGAAGTTCCTGTGTCACGTACTTCGTTCTGTGACACAGGAAGTCCCCATAGACTTTACAGGAAAACTCAGATTCCGGTATCCGATATGCAAAAAATATCGGATCTCAGAATCGGAATTCCGATACAGCGAATATCGGCCGATACCCGATATTTGCAGTATCGGAATGCTCAACACTAGCAGCAGCCCTTCATGGTAAAATAGCAGCTAGGAAACCACTGCTAAGGACAGGCAACAAGCAGAAGAGACTTGTTTGGGCTAAAGAACACAAGGAATGGACATTAGACCAGTGGAAATCTGTGCTTTGGTCTGATGAGTTAAAATTTGAGATCTTTGGTTCCAACCACCGTGTCTTTGTGTGACGCAGAAAAGGTGAACGGATGGACTCTACATGCCTGGTTCCCATCTTGAAGCATGGAGGAGGAGGTGTGATGGTGTGGGGGTGCTTTGCTGGTGACACTGTTGGGGATTTATTCAAAATTGAAGGCATACTGAACCAGCATGGATACCACAGCATCTTGCAGCGGCATGCTATTCCATCCGGTTTGTGTTTAGTTGGACCATCATTTATTTTTCAACAGGACAATAACCCCAAACACACCTCAAGCTGTGTAAGGGCTTTTTGACCAAGAAGGAGAGTGATGGAGTGCTACGCCAGATGACCTGGCCTCCACAGTCACCAGACCTGAACCCAGTCGAGATGGTTTGGGGTGAACTGGACAGCAGAGTGAAGGCAAAAGGGCCAACAAGTGCTAAGCATCTCTGGGAACTCCTTCAAGATTGTTGGAAGACCATTTCCGGTGACTACCTCTTGAGGCTCATCAAGAGAATGCCAAAAGTGTGCAAAGCAGTAATCAAAGCAAAAGGTGGCTACTTTGAAGAACCTAGAATATAAGACATATTTTCAGTCGTTTCACATTTTTTTGTAAGTATATAATTCAACATGTGTTAATTCATAGTTTTGATGCCTTCAGTGTGAATGTACAATTTTCATAGTCATGAAAATACAGAAAAATCTTTGAATGAGAAGGTGTGTCCAAACTTTTTGTCTGTACTGTATATATATATATATATATATATATATATTTATTTAAATTGTGTGATTTTTAAAACATATTTCTACATTTTTTATACCTTTTTACCTTGTCCCACTATGGGACTTGCACTTTCGGCAATCTGATTGCATTTCTACAGTAATGCATTATGGTGTACTGGCATTGCAGTGCATTAGAACCATCAGCCTGCTCTCACGCAAACTTGCTAGATCATGCACTGAGCATGATCTAACAAGTTTGCTAGAGCCTGGTGACCCGGATGGTCGTCATGATTACATTGGGTCACCATGGCAAAGATCAGGACCCCAGCATTGAAGTCGTGGGGGCAGTGATCGAAGTCCAGAAGGGGCTCTCTCCCTCTGCCTGCCTGCTGTGATCGCCTGGCAACTGGTAGTGAGTTTCGGGTGTCAGCTATGGGAATCACCTGACATTCGGCGGCAATCTCGTGCTCACAGCCTTTGTGCGGTCAAAATTGTCTAAACGAACTCAGTGCTTCCAAGATCGGGAAGCACTTCCTAATCAGGACATACTGAGTACGTCTAAAGTTGTGAAGGGAATAAATAAAGTAAACGTCAACCTGCACTAACATAGATGGAGTCTTAGGCAAGGTTCCAACGATGTGCTTTTGGTGATACAAAAAAAAAATTGAAATAAACAACTTGGCACTAGAGTTGAGCGAAACAGGTCTGTCAGATACAAAAATCACCGACTTTCACCAAAGTCGGGTTTCACAGAGCGAAACACTACCATAGCGGAAGGTCGGCCATGCGGTCGTTGACCCGAGCGCCAAAGTCGGTTTTCCCAGAAGGCTTGCAGGCGCCTTTTTTCCGCCAATGAGCAAGGACGCACACTGTGGGCAATGCGATGACATGGGCAGCGGCCACCACCATCTTAGAGAAGGGCATTGCAGTGATTGGCTTGCTTTGTGTGGCGTAACAGTGGCTATAAAAGCCCTGACCGCCGACCGGCATTTTACTTCTGCTGATCTTAGCATAGGGAGAGGTTGCTGCCGCTGTTTCTCAGTAGGGAGAGAGTTAGGCAGGAAAAAAAAGTTATTCTGTGCTTGTGCTGATAGCGATTGTGCTGTACAGTTAGTGTGCAGTGACAGGAGGATTTTGTTGTGTGCAGCAGCGCTGATAATTAGGCTGCCTGCCAGTGACAGGGGAGTAATTTCTTGTGTGCAGCACCACAGCTGATTATTAGGCTGCCTGCCAGTGACAGGGGAGGAATTTCTTGTGTGCAGCAGCTGAGCTGATTATTAGGCTGCCTGCCAGTGACAGGGGAGGAATTTCTTGTGTGCAGCATCAGAGCTGATTAGTAGGCTGCCTGCCAGTGACAGGGGAGGAATTTTTTGTGTGCAGCAGCAGAGCTGATTATTAGGCTGCCTGCTAGCTGTATTGCTGTGTGTACACGGCTGTGTAGACTGCTTTTTACACAGCACCTACACAGCACTAATACTTTTATTCTTTTTTTCTGCACAGTTACCGAGCGTTTATTTTTTCCCACACCGTATAGAGCTGTACGCTCCTCACACACTACCATGTACCGGTTGGTATCACGGACAAATGCATGCTGACTATCTGTGTGTGACTCCGGAAATATATACGGAGATTTAAATTTTCCCCAAAACCATATACAGCTGGTATCTTCTGATACAGTACCGTTTTTCTGCCTTCTGTATTACAGTCAAATCCATACTGAGTGAGCGTCTGTGTGTGACTCCTGAAATGTATATGGAGATTGAAATTTTACCCTACACCGTATACAGCTGTCCGCTTCTGATACAGTACCGTATATCTGCTCTTTGTATTACGGTCAAATCCATACTAAGTGAGCGTCTGTGTGTGACTACGGAAATATATACGGAGATTTAAATTTTCCCCTACACCGTATACAGCTGTACGCTTCTGATACAGTACTGTATTTCTGCTGTTTGTATTATGGTCAAATCCATACTGAGAGAGCGTCTGTGTGTTACTCCGGAAATATATATGGAATTTACAATTACCCCTACACTGTATATGCCTGGTATTTTCGGATACAATAGCCTTTTTTGCTTTTTATATTCTGGTCTACTCCATATTGAGCCTGTGTGTGTCTGTGTGTTACTCCGGAAATATATACGGAGATTTACAATTACCTCAACAATGTATACAGCTGTACGCTTCTGATACAGTACACTTTTTCTGCTTTTCATATTCTGGTCTAATCCATACTGAGCCTGTGAGCGTCTGTGTGTTACTCCGGAAATATATACGGAGATTTAAAATTACCCCAACACTGTATACAGCTGTACGCTTCTGATACATTACCCTTTTTCTACTTTTTATATTCTGGTGTGTTCCATACTGAGCATGTGAGAGTCTGTTTCTGATCTGGAAATATATACAGAGATTTAAAATTACCCCAACACTGTATTCAGCTGTACGCTTCTGATACAGTACACTTTTTCTGCTTTTCATATTCTGGTCTAATCCATACTGAGCCTGTGAGCGTCTGTGTATTACTCCGGAAATATATATGGAGATTTAAAAATTATGCCTACACTGTATACAGCTGTACGCTTCTGATACATTACCCTTTTTCTACTTTTATATTCTGGTGTGATCCATACTGAGCCTGTGAGAGTCTGTGTCTGACTCTGGAAATCTATACGGAGATTTAAAATTACCCCAACTGTGTATACAGCTGTATGCTTCTAATACATTACACTTTTTCTACTTTTTATATTCTGGTGTGATCTATACTGAGCCTGTGAGCATCTGTGTGTTACTCCGGAAATATATACGGAGATTTACAATTACCCCAACACTGTATACTGTTTACAATATTTTCACTATACTATTTATACCTGGTATCAGGTGATACAGTACTCTTTTTCAGCTTTTTATATTCTGGTCTAATCCATACTGAGCCTGTGAGCGTCTGTGACTGACTCATGAAATATAAAGGGAGATTTACAATATTTTCACTATACTATATATACCTGGTATCTGGTGATACAGTACCCTTTTTCAGCTTTTTATATTCTTGTCTAATCCATACTGAGCCTGAGAGTGTCTGTGTCTGACTCCTGAAATATATACGGAGATTAACAATTATCCCTATACTGTATTCAGCTGTACGCTTCTGATACAGTACCATATATTGGCTGGTATTTTGGGTATATTTTCCCAAAAATGAGGAAGTATGGTGGAAGAGGCCGTGGACGTGGGTGTGGGGGGGCCAGTTGGTACTGATGGTGGTGGTTGTGCATCTGCTGGAAGCGCCAAAAGCACAATAGCACCTAAGGCAGGAGATGTTGAGCCGGCGTCATTGTCTGGCTCAAGAAGGCCTGGAAGGCTCCCTTTTCTGGGAGTAGGTAAACCGATTTTAAAGCTGGAGCATCAGGAACAGGTTTTGTCTTACATTGCCGAAACAGCCTACAGCTCTATTGCCTCCTCTTCTGAAGTTTCAAAAAATGCAAGCACTGAGTTGTCAGTGAAGGCTTCTGGTCAGGAACAACACCTTTCCTTGTGTCCTTCACCCCCACCAAAAGTGAAGGATGCGGCAGCCCACACTTCGGATTACTCCATGGAGCTCTTTTCAAGTCAAATCCTGAATTCCCTAGTCCAAGATGAATCTGACATGGAGTGCACTGATGCACAGCCACTGCTAGATGATTCTGCTGGTACATTGACACACAGCACTACATTGTCCTCGCAGGCTACTGAGCCAGAATCTGACCCTGATGAAACTCAGGTGCCCCTCCCCGCATACTATACCACCTTACACGGTGACAGAGAGGAAGGTTCAGATGAAATTGAAGAGGAGGTGATGGATGTCCCAGTTGTTGACCCAGATTGGCATCCATTGGGGGAAGAGGGTGCCGCTGGCAATAACTCAGAAGAGTAGAAGGATCAGCAGCAGGCATCGACATCGCAGCAGCGGTTATCTGGCGGCCTGTAGCTGTCCAAAAACGTGTTAAAAAAACAAAAAGAGTTGCAGGACAGCTTGGCCAGACGGTCCAATTAGCACAGCTTTCAAGCCCTGAAAATTTATACCATAGTAGGAAGAGTGCAGTGTGGCACTTTTTTGACCAAAATCCTATTGATGAGGCAAAGGTTATCTGTAAGAAGTGCGGAAGGACCTTTAGCCGAGGGAAAAATCTCAGAAATTTTAATACCGGTTGCATGCTTAGACATTTAATCGCCATGCACTTGCAAGCATGGACGGACTACAAAACCTCAGGTAGCACATGTGTACCTGCTCCGACTGAAGGTAGCCAGCAACGCTCCATCGCTTCCCCCACTGTAAGCCCACCGGTTAGCACACCAACAGCAAGAAATGTTGAGGTGTCGTCGCAAGGCCAAAGCAGTCAAGGAATCACAATGTTTTTGCAACAAAAGACTGAATCTAAGCCATCACCACCAACACCACCATCACCATCACCAACCCCTCTCAGTCTGTCATGTCCACCGCAAGTTCACCCATAAGCAGCTCTCAAGTCCAGGTCACCCTAGCAGACACTCTGAGTAGGACAAGAAAGTACTCATCCTCTCATCCGCATACACTGGCTTTAAACGCCAAAATTGCCAAACTGATCTCATTAGAGATGATGCCCTTAAGTTTGGTTGAAAGCGCAGCGTTCCGAGAGCTTATAGCCTACACTGTCCCACGCTATGACCTACCCAGTCGGCACTTCTTTTCTAGAAAAGCCATCTCTGCCCTCCACCTGCATGTGAAAGACCGCATTGTCCATGTACTCAAACAATCAGTGAGTGGAAAGGTGCATGTCACAACAGATGCATGGGCCAGTAGGCATGGCCAGGGTCGTTACGTGTCCATCACTGCGCACTGGGTTAATGTGGTGGATGCAGGCTCCACAGGGGACAGTGGCGGTGGGACAGTGCTGCCTAGCCCATGGTATCGGAAACAGTTGGCTGTAGGCGTTCGACCCTCTTTCTCCTCCTCCTCCAGAAGCAAAAGCTCATCGGCAGAGCGCAGTCGCACGAGCACGCCATCCGCAGCTGCCAGTGTTGCACACGAGGTGTCCCACTATTGAACAGCTAGTGGTAAGCAGCAGCCTGTTTTAAAGATGATGTCTTTGGGTGACAACAGACACACCGCGGAGGTACTGGCCGACGACGTGCAGAGAGAAACTGAGTCATAGCTGGGCAGTCTACATCTTGAGCCAGATAAGGTAGTCAGTGATAACGGCTGTAATTTTGTGGCGGCCATAGCCCTGGCAAAACTCAGACACATACCTTGCCTGGCTCACGCCTTGAACCTAGTGGTGTAGTGCTTCCTAAGTATTTAACAGCCCTGCTCCATAAGGTGCAAAGACTGTGCTATCAAATCCGTCGCTCGCCCGTAGACTCTAGTCATATGCAGAGGCTGCAGCAATCGCTCCACCTCCCCAAGCACCGCCTAATCATAGATGTTGCAACAAGGTGGAACTGCACCATGCACATGGTTGAGAGGCTGTGCAAACAGAGGCAGGCTGTAATGCAGTTGTGGGAGGATACACGGGCAGGCAGTTTGAGAGCAGACATGGAGTTGTCGAGTGTGCAGTGGTCAAAGCTGAAAGACCTCAGTAAAGTCCTTCAGTGTTTTGAGGAATGCACACGGCTGGTAAGGGCAGACGACGCCATCATAAGCATGAGCATCCCACTTATGCGTCTGCTCATGCAAACTTTGAAGCACATTAAGGATCAGGCGTCTGCATCGGAGGAAGAGGAGGAGGAGGGAAGGCTTGATGACAGTCAGCCATTGTCTGCTCAGGGAACTGTCCTGGACGAGGTGGAGTAAGAAGAGGAAGATGAGGAGGAGGAGGATGAGGGGGATGATTATTTTGGGGAGGAGGATGCTTCTCAAGGGGCAAGCAAAAATGTTGGCTTGCCAAGGTCAGATACAGGGTTTGTGCATGACTGGAGGGATGTGCATTTGGCAGAAAGTGCTCCTCCACCCACAGTGCATCAACGACACCTGGAACATTGGCCCACATGTGTGATTATGTCTTGCGGATCCTAAAAAGGGACCCCCTCATTGCCAAAATGATGAAGGATGACGACTACTGGTTGGCCAGCATCCTCGATCCACGCTATAAAGGCAAATTACAGAACATCATGCCACAGGAGAACCTAGAGTTAATATTGGCGAACAAACAAGCAACTCTTGTAAACCCTTTGTTAGAGGCATTCCCAGCACACAGCAGCAGTGCAGGTTCTACCATGAGCCATACTGGGCCAAATGGAAGAGGTGTTCGTGGTGCACACAGCCGAAGTGGCGTTGGAGACAGGGGTTTCATGACCATGTTGTGGTCTGATTTCTCAAGTACCGCTCACACAACTGTTAATACTGAATCGATTAAAACAGACCGCAGTTGTCAACAATGGTTCAAAATTACCTCTCCTTCCCTATCGATGTTCTCCCTCACAGTTCATTCCCCTTTGACTACTGGGCCTGTAAACTGGACACCTGGCCTGAATTGGCACAATATGCCTTACAGGAGCTCGCTTGCCCTGCTGGTAGTGTGCTATCAGAAAGAGTCTTCAGTGCAGCGGGATCAAAACTGACAGAAAGAAGGACCCGGCTGTCGACCCAAAATGTTGGTGATCTCACCTTCATAAAAATGAACCATGACTGGGTTTCAAAGGATTTTGTACCACCTTCCCCTGATGACACATAGGTTGCCAGCAAAATGGCTCGCTTTGTCCTCCTCTTCCTCCGACTTCTCCAATTCCTCCATTTGCAGCTGCTGAATGTCCAGCCTACACCTCAACATATGCCAGTTTTTCCACCTCCCTAACTGGCTTTCCCCCCAGGGCTGGCGTCAGCACCAGGTGCACCCGCGCAAGTGTCGGATCCCTGAGCAGGTGGGGGGGCCCATTCGAGGGCGACGGCACTGGCACAGGGCCCCTTATAGTACGCAAAAGTGTCTCTGAGGGTGGGAGGGCCCATTCGCCGCCAGACACACCGGCGTACTATGAGGGGCCCTGTGCCAGTGCCGTTGTCAACGAGTGGGCCCCCCTGCTTGCTCAGGGCCCCAGCACTTGCAATACTTACCTCTCCCTGCTCCACCGCTGTGACGTCTTCCGCGTTTCCTGACAGTGACATTCAGGTCAGAGAGCGCTATGAAGTCACGTCTATACGCCCTCTGCCTGAACAGTCCAAGTGCAGAGAGCTGGAAGATGGCGACGCTGAGGAGTCCTGAGTAGAACAGTGCCCAGGGAGGAGAGGTATTTCATTTCTTTTAATGTTTGGAGCAATATATGGGGAGCATTATACACTGGAGAATGATATATGGGGCCCATCATACACTGGAGCATCATCCATGGGGCCCATCATATACTGGAGCATTCTAAATGGGGGACATCAGACACTGGAGCAGCATCTACGGGGCCCATCATATACTAGAGCATTCTAAATGGGGGACATCAGACACTGGAGCAGCATTTACGGGGCCCATCATACACTGGAGCATCATCCATGGGGCCCATCAAATACTGGAGCATCATATGGGGTTCATTATTTATGGGGCATCATATAGGGTATGGAGCATCATATGGAGCACATACGGGGCCTATTCTGTATGGAGCATTATATGGAGCCCATTGTGTATGGAGCAATATTTGGGGCCCATCATATACTGTATGGAGCTTTATATGCGACTCATTATACTGTATGGAGCAATATGTGGGGCTCATTCTACTCTATGGGGACCATCCTATACTGTATGTCACATTATAAGGGGACCATCATTTACTGGAGCATTATGTGGAGCTCATCATATACTGTATGGAACATTATATGGGACCAATTATTCTGTATGGAGCAATATATGGGGCTCATTATTCTGTATGGCGCACTATGTGGTGGCCATAATACTGTATGGAGTAATATACTGTTGGGTTTTTGAGCTATTGTAGAATTTAAAATAAATATCAGTCATGTAATGTAAGAAGTGAAGTATTTGTCATTGTACGATACCTATATTTCTGTGCCATATCGGAGCATCATGATTTGTGGTATGTGTTAAAGGGGCATACTGACACTCTTTCACCCGGGGCACACAAAAACCTGGAGCCAGCCCTACCCCCCCACAACTTTAGCCAAATAACCCCCAGTTTTCAATGCGTAACTATTATTATAAAGTAAATTTAGGTTGCCAAGCTTAAGTAAAACGAATTGATGTCGTTGGCATTTAAATGGGCACTGTAGGTGTGTTTACTGTCCTCCACTCCCTGCAGACTTTGCTTCCCCATTGACTTGCATTGGGTTTCATGTTTCAGTCGGACCACCGACTTTTCCCGATAGTCGTCCGATTTCGTTCGACTCGACTTTTGAGAAAGTCGGGTTTCATGAAACCCGACTCGACCCTAAAAAAGGCAAAGTCGCTCATCTCTACTTGGCACAATAATAAACACTGTCTCCCTGCACTACCGCGGAACCTAACTATGTCGGCTTGCTGCACACTCTGAGCAAGGGGCCAGGGGAGATGTTACTGGTTACACCCCAGCAATCTCTTAAAAGTTTTCCGTTGTACTCTCAAGTGACTGTCTGCCGTATGAGTTTTCATATGTTAGTCATTGATTCGCATAACACATTTTATTTTGTATTTTTGCTGGATCCCCTTTGTTGAACAGCATCGTCCTCCATGTTTTCACTATAGTGAAACATTTTTTATGCTGACCTTCTCTTTGTACATGCCCAGCAGAATTCATTCTATTCACAAATGTGGTATCAACATTGCCATACATCTCCCAATGTGAATAGTAATATAAAATGAATACATATTTAATAAATATATCAATAAATTATTCAATATTTTTATAAGACAGGCATATTGAATTGATTATTGTGTCATAATTTTTATTAATAATATTAATACAATGGGTAATACAGGAAAAAGAAAATAATTTGAAACAACATGGGGGAAGAAGAATAAGTATCAACTGTTATAATAGGAAATGTTCAATGTTTGGGAGCAAATCTAGAGCAAATGGTAAGGAAGCTGTCAAGCTTCTGGAGACATATACCCTACAAAGTGCTGCCTTCATATTTCAATGTGAAAGGCATCGCAAGTTCAATTCACATAAAAAATGAAAAGACAGATGGAAAGTTGAATTCTTACAGGCCAATAACACTCATATGAAGATCTAACCACTTCATAGCCTACTCAAGAAATCAACAACGAGGGACTTTGATCTTAACGCACATGAAGATTAAATGCAGCGGGAAAAGCTTTTAAGGAGCTTATCTGCATACTAAGGTTAATGATACCATTTAATTAGTTGCATATTTAATTATGCTTCTTATTAAAAATGAGCAGTTTATTCAATTGGCTCCTCTTTGTGCTTGGCACGTTTTCAAGGAAAACCACTGAAGCAGGAATTATGTGTAAAGAATAAAGCTCGCAGTTGTCAAACATGACAAAGCAGAAGCAAAATTAAAGCTAGTTAGTATTCTACTTTCATTAACATTTCGCTTAATACTAAGATATCTAGAGTGCATCCAGAGCTTGTCAGCCACACATAACCACAAGGATTTATTATGTCTAAGCACCAGAGCATGTAATGGTTAGGGGATCACAGGCACTTCATGCACCTAAGTGACAGTTTCCACTTGTTTCTAACTAACTGTAGAGCTCATGATATTATAAAATAACGATTCTGTCCAAGTATCAGAATTACTAAGAAAATGAAAGATACTTAAAGCATCCTGAAATATAATTTCTAAAGTTTTTAATTAAAGGCACACAAACAAGCACCTATAATAGAAAGATGACTGCATGAGATAGGGAAATGGGCCCTCCACTGTCCCTCGGGATGGGGTCCTAACTATCCCTGTTCCCAAACGTATCTCTGAAGGTGAGGAGGTTTGGGCTGTTCACCTGTTATATCCTAAGATATCCCCACCCCCTCCCCCAGGGGGCCTTGGACAGAAATGCTGATGCATCAACACATAAAACAAACAGGGTTAACAGAAAAGCCACTAACATACACAACACTCACCAAAGACAAAGAGGTATAAGGAAGGGGAGGAATGTACAAACCAAATAGGAATAGGGCAAGGAGAAAAACATACACCAAAAAACAACAAACAATCTCCAACTCAACACAGCAATGCCAAGGAACCAGGAAGTAGAACTTTCACTGAGAAAGCCTGTCCAGTTTTTATAGAGAGAGGGAATGACCAGATCAGGATAAGCTGAGAGATGGAGTTGCATGTTTCTAACCAGCATAGAAAGGGTTGTTTATCTCTTCAGCACAAAAGGAAACAAAATCCATTTAATAAAGGGACGAGAAACACACAGGTTAAATGGATGACCTGCGATTCAAAATACGTAATGACTTTCTAACCCCAGATAGATAGATAGATAGTTATTAGATTGGTACACAGATAGATAGACCTACAATAGATAGACAAATAGACAGATAAATAGATACATAGACCTACAATACACAGATACAACTATGATAGATAGATAGATAGTTAGATAGATAGATAGATAGATAGATAGATAGATAGATAGATAGTTCTACAATACATACAGTATAGACCAAAAGTTTGGACACACCTTCTCATTCAAAGATTTTTCTGTATTTTCATGACTATGAAAATTGTACATTCACACTGAAGGCATCAAAACTATGAATTAACACATGTGGAATTATATACTTAACAAAAAAGTGTGAAACAACTGAAAATATGTCTTATATTCTAGGTTCTTCAAAGTAGCCACCTTTTGCTTTGATTACTGCTTTGCACACTCTTGGCATTCTCTTGATGAGCTTCAAGAGGTAGTCACCAGAAATGGTCTTCCAACAGTCTTGAAGGAGTTCCCATAGATGCTTTTCACTTGTTGGCCCTTTTGCCTTCACTCTGCGGTCCAGCTCACCCCAAACCATCTCGATTGGGTTCAGGTCTGGTGACTGTGGAGGCCAGGTCATCTGGCGTAGCACCCCATCACTCTCCTTCTTGGTCAAATAGCCCTTACACAGCCTGGAGGTGTGTTTGGGGTCATTGTCCTTTAGAAAAATAAATGATGGTCCAACTAAACGCAAACCGGATGGAATAGCATGCCGCTGCAAGATGCTGTGGTACCCATGCTGGTTCAGTATGCCTTCAATTTTGAATAATTACCCAACAGTGTCACCAGCAAAGCACCCCCACACCATCACAACTCCTTCTCCATGCTTCATGGTGGGAACCAGGCATGTAGAGTCCATCCGTTCACCTTTTCTGCTTCGCACAAAGACACGGTGGTTGGAACCAAAGATATCAAATTTTGACTCATCAGACCAAAGCACAGATTTCCACTGGTCTCTTGTCCATTCCTTGTGTTCTTTAGCCCAAACAAGTCTATTCTGCTTGTTGCCTGTCCTTAGCAGTGGTTTCCTAGCAGCTATTTTACCATGAAGGCCAGCTGCACAAAGTCTCCTCTTAACAGTTGTTGTAGAGATGTGTCTGCTGCTAGAACTCTGTGTGGCATTGACCTGGTCTCTAATCTGAGCTGCTGTAAACCTGCGATTTCTGAGGCTGGTGACTCGGATAAACTTATCCTCAGAAGCAGAAGTGACTTTTGGTGTTCCTTTCCTGGGGCGGTCCTCATGTGAGCCAGTTTCTTTGTAGTGCTTGATGGTTTTTACAACTGTACTTGGGGACACTTTCAAAGTTTTCCCAATTTTTCAGACTGACTGACCTTCATTTCTTAAAGTAATTATAGCCACTCGTTTTTCTTTACTTAGCTGCTTTTTTCTTGCCATAATACAAATTCTAACAGTCTATTCAGTAGGACTATCAGCTGTGTATCCACCAGATTTCTGCACAACACAACTGATGCTCCCAACCCCATTTATAAGGCTAGAAATCACACTTATTAAACTTGACAGGGCACACCTGTGAAGTGAAAACCATTTCCGGTGACTACCTCTTGAAGCTCATCAAGAGAATGCCACGAGTATGCAAAGCAATCATCAAAGCAAAAGGTGGCTACTTTGAAGAACCTAGAATATAAGACATATTTTCAGTTGTTTCACACTTTTTTGTTAAGTATATAATTTCACATGTGTTAATTCATAGTTTTGATGCCTTCAGTGTGAATGTACAATTTTCATAGTTATGAAAATACTGAAAAATCTTTAAAAGAAAAGGTGTGTCCAAACTTTTGGTCTGTACTGTACATACTTACATACATACTGTAACAATGCTACTCACTTGGGAGCAATGTGAGGTATCACAGTAACAGTTTGTATTTAAAAGTCTAGTTGGATTATTTCAGTACTCATAAATCACATCACAGGAAAACTTAAATCCAGTCCTTGACCGGCACAAAGTAAAATAATAGTGCGGGTTTGCGCTCTTGACTTAGAGTCCAGCTTCTTAGTCCTTTTGCAAAGTCACACAGTCCAGGAGGTCTGCACACCTCCATACATAGAACCATGTGTGAGATAAACAGGTCCCATTTTACAATGTGGAGATAACCACCTGAAAACTAAGGAAACCGGGTTGCGTGGAGGTTAGCAACTCGGGTGTACATATCTCCTCCATCGGTAGGTCACAATTTTTTCTACCAGCTTAGATCGATCTGGACAAAAATAACGTGGATATTTCAGCCTTTCTGGGTAGTAGGGGGGGGGTTTAATTTGATCAATGCTATGTTTGTCCAGGTCCAGTGCCTCAAATCACATACTCTGTCTAGACCTATACCCATAATCAATGTTGACTTTGGAACCTTGAGCCAGGGGTATTTTACTCAGGTCAACCGAGGGATACATCTACAGTCATGGCCAAAAGTTTTGAGAATGACACAAATATTATATTTTTACATGATCTGCTGCCCTCTGGTTTTTATGTGTGTTTGACAGATGTTTTTATCACAGACAGAAATATAATTGCAAACATATGAGTAACAAAAGCTTATATTGACAGTTAGAATGAGTTAATGCAGTAAGTCAATATTTGCAGTGTTGACCCTTCTTCTTCATGAACTCTGCAATTCTCCCTGGCATGCTCTCAATCAACTTCTGGACCAAATCCTGACTGATAGCAGTCCATTCTTGCACAATCAATGCTTTCATTTTGTCAGAATTTTTAGGTTTTTGTTTGTCCACCCGTCTCTTGATGATTGACCACAAGTTCTCAATGGGATTAAGATCTGGGGAGTTTCCAGGCCATGGACCCCAAATCTCTATGTTTTGTTCCCTTAGCCATTTAGTTATCACCTTTGCTTTATGGCAAGGTGCTCCATCATGCTGGAAAAGGCATTGTTGATCGCCAAACTGCTCTTGGAGGGTTGGGAGAAGTTGCTCTTGGAGGACATTCTGGTACCGTTCTTTATTCATGGCTGTGTTTTTAGGCAAGAATGTGAGAGAGCCGATTCCCTTGGCTGAGAAGCAACCCCACACATGAATGGTTTCAGGATGCTTAACAGTTGGCATGAGACAAGACTGGTGGTAGCGCTCACCTTGTCTTCTCCGAATGAGGCGTTTTCCTGATGTCCCAAACAATCAAAAAGGGATTCATCAGAGAAAATAACTTTACCCCAGTCCTCAGCAGTCCACTGCCTGTACCTTTTGCAGAATATCAGTCTGTCCATGATGTTTTTTCTGGAGAGAAGTGGCTTCTTTGCTGCCCTCCTTGAGACCAAGCCTTGCTCCAAGAGTCTCCGCCTCACAGTGCATGCAGATGCACTCACACCTGCCTGCTGCCATTCCTGAGCAAGCTCTGCACTGCTGGTAGCCCGATCCCGCAGCTGAAACACTTTTAAGAGACGGTCCTGGCGCTTGCTGGTCTTTCTTCGGGGCCCTGGAGCCTTTTTGGCAACAATGGAACCTCTCTCCTTGAAGTTCTTGATGATGCGATAGATTGTTGACTGAGGTGCAATCTTTCTAGCTGCGATACTCTTCCCTGTTAGGCCATTTTTGTGCATTGCAATGATGACTGCACGTGTTTCTTTAGAGATAACCATGGTTAATAGAAGAGAAAAAATGATGCCAAGCACCAGCCTCCTTTTAAAGTGTCCAGTGGTGTCATTCTTACTTAATCATGACAGATTGATCTCCAGCCATGTCCTCATTAACACCCACACCTGTGTTAATGGAGCAATCACTGAAAAGAGGTTAGCTGGTCCTTTTAAGGCAGGGCTGCAATGATGTTGAAATGTGTTTTGGGGGATAAAGTTCATTTTCTAGCCAAATATTGACTTTGCAAGTAATTGCTGTTAAGCTGATCACTCTTTATAACATTCTGGAGTATATGCAAATTGCCATTAGAAAAAGTGAAGCAGTAGACTTTGTAAAAATTAATATTTGTGTCATTCTCAAAACTTTTGTCCATGACTGTACAGGTAGGGGCTATGCACTCTGAATGTATTGACTGTTATGTGCTAGAGGGTTTGCCCATTCCTGTGATTCTTGGCTTTCACTGCGCAAAATTGGGAGGTGGTAAAGTGGAGCACGTATTATCAAGAACACTGCCTGGGCTCTCGGCTAGCCATGATGAGTACCTAATTTGTGCTTGAATACATGTCTGACTTTGGGGATGTTTTTTGGAATGGGGGTGCCAAAAACTTCCTACCCATTGTCCTTATGATTGCCCCATTAATCTTATCCCTAAGCTGCCTAAGAGCAGATTATATAATATATATGGTCTTTGAGAGGTATTATAGAGTGTATACAATTTTTATTGTGAGAGCTGATGACAGATGTGCTATATATTTTAATTATGGACTAATAAAAAAGTGACTGACTTCATTAAATTCCTTCTTTCACCTCGGCCAATATTCAATTTGCTAATGTACTTAAATATCCTGGCCAAAGAAATTAAGTTTTTGTTAGTACTGTCTTAACACCTGCCCCTGAGACAAAACAGCAAGCAACTTCAAAAGGGGATTTAATAGGTCCCATTTCTGTCTGACAGCTTGAACCCACTTGAGCTTCTCTGGAAGGCAAGTCCATTGCTGTCCATATTCGAAATGAATCTTAAAATCTATTTTACGCAATGAAATACTAACTTTAGCTAATACTTATAATAATTAATGTTAGCTTTTTAACAGATACAATATTATGTGTCTACGGGATGACATACAGCATAGTGGCCTACTTGTGGTTTCTACTCATGCCCTTTGTATTTGAATATATCACATCATCCTTAGGAGTAATGAATAAGCAGATAGCTGACAGTGTCTCCATTTGTGCAGACATAGCTTCTTGTTTTTCAATGTTTATTGATTAACCTAACTGTACTTAAATATATTAAAACACACATTACAGGGTGATGCAAGCTGTGGAACAAAAGACTTGGTGGCTCTATACCTTGCAGCATTTTATCTATTCAGGGCAAGGTTATACAGGTGTCATGAGCTAGTTTGAGATACCCTAACAGCACAAAACCACAACCCATTATTTTCCAAACCAAAGGCCAGGTTCACATAGCCACAAAATGCGGTCTGAGCTCTCATTGCAAGCATAACCTGACAGCGGGTCTCCTGATCATGTGGCTTGATCATCTGGCAGATTTCCGGACGTGAACAAACTGCCACATATATTGGGGAAAATAAGTACATTTATGGTTTATGGATAATGTATGCCATAAATGTCTAATAGATGTGAGTCCCATCTCTGGGACCCCCACACTGACGGTCACTGACAGAAAAGTGCTCCTGTGCAAGAACAATAAATGGGCCCTTTGCAGTCCCACAGTTGATCATAATGCACAATTCCACATGTGTAGGAGGTAAAAATGGGCCCCTTTACCACTAGGGCCCCTGTGTGAAGGTACAAGTTGCACCAATAACATGTCCACCCATGGACCCACACATGCAATGGGGAAAATAAGTATCTGACACACGATTTTGCAAGTTTTTCCTCCTACAAAGAATTGAAAAGTCTGTAATTTTTTATCGCAGGTACACTTGAACTGTGAGAGACAGAATCTAAAAATAAAAACAGAAAATCACATAGTACGATTTTTAAATAATTAAGTTGCATGAAATAAGTATTTGATCACCTACCAACCAGCAACAATTCTGGCTCTCACAGACCTGTTAGTTTTTCTTTAAGAAGCACTCCTTCACTGCAATCATTACCTGTATTAATTGCTACTGTGTGATCTTGTTACCTGTATAAAAGACACCTGTCCATTCACTCAATTAATCACACTCTAACCTCTCCACCATGGCCAAGATCAAAGAGCTGTCTAAGGCCACCAGGCGCAAAATTTTAGACCTGCACAAGGCTGGGATGTGATACGGGACAATAGGCAAGCAGCTTCATGTGAAGGCAACAACTGTTGTCACAAGTATTAGAAAAGCGAAAAAACACAAGATGACTGTCAGTCTTCATTGGTCTGGGGCTCCATGCAAGATCTCACCTCGTGGGGTAAGGATGATTCTGAGAAAGGTCAGAAACCAGCCAAGAACTACACAGGAGGACCTGGTAAATGACCTGAAGAGAGCTGGGACCAACATTAGTAACACACTAAGCTGTCATGTATCAAAATCCTGCAGGGCACACAAGGTCCCCCTACTCACACCAGCACATGTCTAGGCCCATTTGAAGCTTGCCTTTGACCATTTGGATGATCCATAGGAGACATAGGAAAATGTCATGTGGACAGATGAGACCGAAATAGAAAATTTTGGTATCAATTCCACTTGTCATGTTTAAAAGAAGAAGAAGGGTGAGTAAATCTCCAAGAACACCAACTGAACAGTGAAGCTTGGTGTGGGAAACATCATACCTTGGGAGTGCTTTCCTGCAAAGGGGACAGGACGATTGCACAGTATTGAAGGGAGGATGGATAGGGTCATTTATCGAGAGAATTTGACCAACAACCTCCTTCCCTCAATAAAAGCATTGAAGATGGCCCGTGTCTGGGTCTTCCAGTCTCACGGTGACCCAAAACATACAGAAAGGGCAGCTAAGGAGTGGCTCTATAAGAAGCATTTCAAGGTCCTAAAGTAGCCTAGCCAGTCTCCAGACCTGAACTGAAGAAAAAATCTTTGGTGGAAGCTGAAATTCAATTTTTGAACAGTGACAGCCCCGAAACCTGAAAGATCTGGAGAATATCTGTTTGGAGGAGTGGGCCAAAATCCCTGCTGCAGTGTGTGCAAACCTGGTCAAAAACTACAGGTAACGTCTGACCTCTGTAATTGCAAACAAAGGTTTCTGTACCAATATTAAATTCTGTTTTCTATTGTATCAAATACTTATTTCATGCAATAAAATGCTAATTAATTAAGTTAAAATCACACAATGTGATTTTCAAGATTTTTTTTTAAGATTCTCTCACAGTTAAACCTGGGAGGAGTCCTGCGCAGATGATTTGCATATTACCAGTGCATTCTGGGATAAGTGAAGAGTCTCTGCCAACTCAAGGAACACAGGATTCTGGCTGTTGCAGTGGAAAGGAGGACATTAGAAGACCACGTGAATTTTGGCCCAATCTTCATAGAACATGGAAGAGGCCAGTAGCCGTTTGATGAGCTGCATTGTATGCTACATGTTCACAGACTTAGAGTGGAAAAGCCAAAATTGACCTGCCAGAAATGCAAGCCTGTGTCCCTGTTGGAGGAAAATTTGCAAAGTCTAAACGGAAGAATAGCTACAATGAAAATGATTAAGGAAAGTGAGGAGTTCTTAGAGCAGAAGTATTTCTTCAGAATACAGAAAGAGGAGAAATTTGTAGTGCACCTAAAGAAACAGAGGAATGGAAGCATGTGACCCAGAGAAGTCAGCACCCATACTGCTTAGGAACCAGTAGAAGGCTCTCATGCTGGAGAACGATGATCAAATACATCAAGATAAGACTTTACCCACAAATAACAACCTTGTAAGCACTCAGAGTCCTCTTGGATGGAGAAGGAAAAATGTTGTGAAGAAGAAACGGAGAGTGGTGGTCATGGGGGATTCCCTGTTGAGAGGAAATGAGGTCGCTATATGCAGATCAGATACAACCTCAAGAGAAATGGGCTGTCTTCCATGTTAAAAATCAAAGATGTGTCAGGATATTAGTACTCTTCAGATATACAGATGACTACCCATTCCTGCTAATACATGTGGGGACAAATGACATCACAAGGAAGGACCCGGAAACCATCTGCAGTGACTTTGAAGACTTAGACAAGAAAGTGAAATATCTGGGAGTGCAGGTGATCTTCTCATCCATCCTCCCAATGGATGGCCATGGAACAAAGAGGTGGAACAAGATAACTACAAGTAAACAACGGGCTATGATGATAGTGCTGTCAGCAAGGATGAATTACCTATATGATGAACCACTTCACTGAGATGGGCTGTGCCTTACCAAGACTGGAAAACATGTTTTGAATTTGCCTTGCTAAACTCATCAGGAGAGCTTTAAGCTAGAACATTGTGTAAAGGGAAGCAAAAGGCCAGGGAAAGCCATACAGCGAATAAACGGTACTGAGAGCTCTGCTATTAGAAGTGGAAAGGAAAAAGAAAGACGAAAAAATCTGAATAATAAAAATTTTGGAGAAAGAGAAACCAATCACAAACTAAAATGTTTCTATACAATTTAACAAAGCATGGGCAACAAACAAGTTGAATTGGAGCTACTAGCGTAGGAAAATAAATATGATGGTATTGGCATCACTGAAACTTGGTGGGATGATACACATGATTGGAATACAAGGCTAGAAGGATACAACTTATTTGCAATAAACAGACTTAAATGGGAAGGAGGTGTTGCATTGTATATAAGAAAAGTGTATATCTACACAGAGATTGAAGCTTCAGAGACTGGGAGTTCTGCGGAAACTGTGCGGGTATGAATACAAGGAAAAAACAATGGAAAGGACACCATTGTAAGCATTTACTACAGACTGCCTGCGCAAGTTGAAGATATGGATGAACTCTTTATGCATCAAATGGCCAAGTTCTCAAAAAAATATGACACAGTGATCATGGGAGATTTCAACTATCCAGACATTTGTTGGGAATCTCTCTCAAGCAAAAGTAACAGGTCAAGGAAATTCTTATCCTCTCTTGTTGACTTTAGCTTCCAAAATGTAGGGGAGAAAAGAAGGGGATCTGCTACCTTGGATATAATTCTTTTAAACAGGGAGGAAATGGTTAAGGAGGTAAGAGTGGCTGGGACCCTAGGAGGCAGTGATCATGCTATCAAAGAATTTTAAAACTAAGAGGAAGACCTGTGAAGACTCAAACTTCAAGGTTAGATTTCAGAAAGGCAGATTTTAAAGGACTCAGAAAGAAGATATGAGGGATCCAATGGCTGAATGTCGTTAAGAACAGAAATGTCCAGGAAGGATGGGAAATTTTTAAAAATAACATTGTCAAAAGGCACAATTGTTAACAATCCCTAAAAGAGGGAAGAATAGAAAGCATTTAAGGGTACCAGTAAGGATGAATACAGAACTTAAACACATTTTAAAAAGAAATAAATAACTTAGGCATTTCTAAAGAAGAATATAATGCTGTATGCAGAACCTGCAGGGCAAAAATCAGATTAGCTAAAGCTGACAATGAATTAAGGCTTGCAATAGATGTCAGGTGCAATATGAAAGGATTTTGGGAGTATGTTAAAAGTAAAAGAAAAGTTAAAGATACTATAGGATTTTTACAGGATAAAAATGGTGAAGTGGTAAAAAATGATGTTGAGAAGACCGAACTTTTAAATTCCTATATTGCATCTGTTTTTTCTTAGAAAGTGAATGAAACATCAACTGTACTATTGAAGGAATAGCATTTTCATAATTCTAATGCAGTAATGCAATCCAATTTTCATATTTCATATTTGCATGCTATGGTGCTACAGAGTGCTGCCTGTTTTTGTTTGAGTGTATATGAGTTGGTGACTCTAGGTAAGCACCTGTTCGCACTTAGTTTATGTTTGGATGTGCAGGTCAGTTTTTTAAATTAGTATTCATTAGCCTTCTGACTGAGCACTCCGCCTCTTAGCCGCAGGTGTTTTTAATCACAGCAGGACCACTACCCCTCCACAGAGATATAGATTTCAGTCTAAGGGTCCCGTTACACATAACGACTCACCAGCGATCCCGACAACGATATGCACTTGTCAGGATCGCTGGTGTGTCGCTACATGATCGCTGCTGAGCTGCCAAACAGGCAGCTCAGGCAGCGATCAGGACAGCGACTATGCCGGTAACAAGCGACGCACGTTGCTTAGTTACCGGCAGTGTACCTTAGATACCAGCACGCTGGTTCAGGGGGCTGGTAACCAAGGTACACATCTGTTTTCTAGACACCGCTCGGCGCTTAGAAACCCGCTGTGTACCTTTGTTACCAGCTCCCCTGCATCAGCGCGCTGGTATCTAAGGTACACATCGGATTTCCATGCGCTGCCCGGTGCATGGAAACCCGATGTTTACCTTGGTTACCAGCTCCAGCTGGCTGATCGCTGCTCTCCCGCCTGTCACACGCAGCGATGCCGCTGGCCAGCGGGAGACCAGAGATCAAAAAATGGTCCAGGACATTCAGCGACGATCAGCGACACCCAGCAGGGGGGCTGATCATCGCTGAGTGTCACACTAAGCGAGATCGCTGGCTAGGTCGCTGTAACGTCACAAATCGGTGACGTTTCAGCGATCTCGCTAGAGATATCGCCTAGTGTAAAGGGGCCTTAAGAGAGGATTCACATACAGTTGCATACAGATGCAGAATTTATCCTAAGAGAGGATTGGCATTAGTTTAGATCCTGGAAACGAGAGTTGCCTTAACGTGGCTTCCAGTTACACATGAATTGGCCAATTTATGCGCCAAGCATTCTCAATTTTTCATATTTCTAATGCAGTAATGCAATCCAATTTTCATATTTCATATTTGCATGCTATGGCGCTACAGAGTGCTGTCTTTTTTTGTTTGAGTGTATGTGAGTTGGTGACTCTAGGTAAGTACTTGTTCACACTTAGTTTATATTTGGATGTGACGGTCAGTTTTTTTAAATTACTTATCTGTATACCAGCTTGCACCTGCCATTGCCTATCTGTATACAAGCTGTAGCTGTCAGCATCTGTGGTTCCTGTGTTTCTGCCTAAAATAGTAAGTATAGTGTCAGAAGACCTACAATGCACATAAGAAACAGATAATTAAGAAAATAATCTTTTACATATTTTTTAGGCTTCCTTCACATTTGGTTTCTTTTTTGTGTTTTTATATTCTGGCTTGATAAACATGGACATGTACATTATATGCATGTACTCAACTATAATTTATCCACTGCTACCAATCAGTCAGGCCCAACACTGCCAGAAGGGGAAATGAGTAAACCAGGAGGGTGACCCTAGTGATGGCAAGCAAGAGTATCAAGGGATCAGTTAGTGAGTATATATTTTTTTCTCTCTTAGACTATCCTGGGCTAGTTTTTAAAATGAAAAAGGAATGATAAACCCGTTTAAGACCATGTTGACATTTGTGTTGTGCTATGTGTTTATGATGGGTTCCATTGGCACCGACAGAAGCTACATTATTGACCTAGTAAGAGGTACACTGAGTCTGCTGAGGTGTCAGTTGTTTTGTCAGGAAAAATAGTACTGTATGAAATAAAAGAGAATATATAACAGTGGGTAAAATAGCAAAGATCAAAATGGGAATCATATTATTATTGTTATGGGCCCATCTGTTGATAGAAGGCGATGGCCCAACAAGCAGGACTCACTGGATGGCACGTGAATCAGAGGGGGTCAGAACTAAAGAGAATGCAGGATAGCAGGAAGACAAGCAGAGCAGGAAACGCCTGAACTGTTGATGTATTATCTGTCAAGGACTTGCAGAAAATGAATAGTTAATGGCAGAATTGTATGATGTCGGCAGATGAGTGTGCCATAGGCAATCAGCAAACAAATGGTTAACCACACATGGAAGTGAGGAATAGGCCAACTGGATATTAAATGCAACTGGTTAATAAACAAGCAGGTTTGTGCTGAAGTGTTGAGAAAAATGGATGGTGAGGTAAACTACAAAAGTACACGTGTAACTGAATGCAAAGCTTTCTGTTTACTCAGAGAGCATATAATTGCCAGATTTGGCCTTAAAAGGATTCAGTGGATTCATACTGCCCAACATTGGCAGCACAAATTATAGCTGGACTGCAAGATTGCAGCCAGCTATGTTTTTCTTTAAAAAGTTTTGGTTTTTCAGAAAATTCATATTTTGAAGAGTAGACTGGGAGACACTTGAAGAGACCAGCGCAAAGAGAGGTGACCCTGGGGTAAGAAGCCAATCTCTGGAACCTGTTCCCGAACAGATGAGTAACAATAGTGTCAAGTTCTGTACATTGTTTACATAAACATCTATCTATCTATCTATCTATCTATCTATCTATCTATCTATCTATCTATCTATCTATCTATCTATCTATCTATCTACATTCATGACATTCTTTTGGGATTTTTCTATTTAGGAATGTAGAATACAATGAGCATCCCTCCAATTAATTTAATGCTTTTTTTAATTCCTCCTGGATCCCACTTACTCATTAAAATTTCAGGCCTTGTAGTCCTTGGTCCAGGAGAGGTAAGTTTGGTACCAAAAGAAGATCACTATGTTCTGAGGGCACCCATGAATTAGTTAATTCGTGCACTTTGTGTACCTTAGTTTTATAAGTATCGTCTATATTGTAATGTAATTAAAAAAATCAAATATTTAATGTTTGCATGATGTGCACTTTTACATGATGCATTATATATTCAATGTCTACTAGGTGCACACGATGTGCTGCTTTGCTTTTTTGCATCTATCTGTATCAAAATAAGGCACACAGGTATTATAGAAATCAGTCATATTTATTAGATGATGAGAATTTACTTTTAAGACAAAAAAATGTTCTCCAAGTCTTCAGTTTACACGAGATTCAAAACACAAAATTGTAATCTCTCCAAATCAAAAGGATGCAATGTAAGCATGATAAAAGGATCATGGAGCTTATTTTTGTACTGTGCAGGCCTGCACCCTCTTTACAAGATAATTTGTTTGAAGTAGTTCAGAAGCCTTAGTTGTCTCCACATCCACCTGCAAAGTTACAAAATAACAAATTTAATTTTCAAAGAACATTTCATGTTCGACCTGTTACATTGCTTTTTACACAGCTGGAAAGGGATATGCAGTCCACAGAAGAAGGAAATTGCTCAACTGTAATGCTCATATGTTACCCATACACCATTCCTTATTCACTAAATATTTCTCCAGTAGGCATAACAGGAGGAAATTGAACTACAATCCCTCAAATCATTAGCAGCAAAGTCAGTCATAAGGAAAATATGTAGAATACGTTATGCAAATCTCTGGATTTAAAAAGAATATCATAACCAGCATGAGAAGCTACGTGTTTGACAGATCTGCCCCTTCTCCTTTGATATACAACTTTATATTAAATAAAGTCTTACAGGACAGGATACCAAAATATTATTGAAGAGGAGCAGACTTAACTGGAAGCACATTTTTCATAAATCAGGAAGGTTTACCTTAAAGCCACTCACGTCTTAATCTGAAAGATAATGTGTTTCATAAAGGTACTGCCACACTAAACAATCCCGCTAGCGATCACGATAACGACGCATACTAATGCGATCGCTAGCGGGATTGTTTCTATATCGCTAAATGCGGCCACATTTAGCGATATAGTTAACGACGCTATCGCCGTTAGCGATCTTCTTAACGACTTTAGCGGTACAAAAGTACCGCTAAATCGCTAAGAAAAGGTGCCACACTAGCGATATATACTTACCCAGCGGGAGCGCCGACGAGAAAATAGGGTCCGGAGCGATTCCAGCGACGAGCGAGATCACAGCAGGAAGCTCGTCGCTGGAAGCTGCCGCACTGAACAACATCGCTAACGGGATCGCTAAATAGTGACGTTTTTTAGCGATCCCGTTAGCGATATTGTTTAGTGTGGCATACTCTTAAGTATCACTGAAGTTTACCATGGCATTTCTGAACTTCTCAGGAGACTTTTAATCTTGACCAATAATGCCAGTACAAATAGTTTCTAAAACAAAGAACCTAAACATTTTATAGACATAAAGGACATGTAAACTGTAGTAATTTCAGTGGTCTTTACAGGAAAACAGACCAAACACATTTATTTTAAATCAATTCCTTTTTGGTGACAAGTTAAGAATCCAAGATCTGAAAAAGCTTTAATCTCACGAGCCTAGTCTTGGGGTTAGACTTGCCTCCTCACCCAAAAGCCATTCACAATTTGCAATAAGCCACAGATCAGCTCCCTAATGCAATCAAGTGTATAAGGTCTCCCACTTAAAACCATGGTGATTCCTGCAGCTTCTTTGTTGTTTTTCCAGACCAGTGGAAAGAGAATGAGATCACTACCTGGGCCTGAAAGAAGAAAAGGCATGTAAGCTGCACAGTCCTGTGTAGGCAAAAAGTTTAGAACAGCTTGAAGTCTGGATATTGCCTAATTCTGCCCACATTGATGTTAAAAATTAAAGATGTTGTGGAGAATCTGTTAGCAGATTTTTGCTACCCTATCTGAGAACAGCACTATGGAGACCCTGAATCCAATGATGTATCACTTAGTTTACTGGGTTCAGTGGTTCTGACACAGTCAGAGCTTTTGGATTTAGCAATGAATCAGAGCTGAGAAAGATAACCCCTCCCACACCACCGTTAACCCCACCTACAACAGGCTCTTAGTATACATAGTTATAAAAATTGAGCTGCTTATCACAGGAAGGGGTGGAGTCGGATCAGTGCTTCATAGTCACAGCAAGGTGACATCAGGTGATTATTAGTGATGGGCAAGCACTAAAATGCTCGGGTGCTCGTTGCTCGGGTCGAGCAAATTGGAATACTCGGATACTCGGACAGAACAACGAGCCCAATGTAAGTCTATGAAAGACCCGAGCATTTTTGCCGTGATTCCCCCCGGGGGTACTTTTAAGGTCTAAATACGTCTGAAAATGATGGAAACACTGCTCAAAAGACATGGGGACATCATGGGAATTGCCCCTGGAAGCATTCCTGACTCCTAGTTCACAGCTTTGAACAATGTTGTCAGAGTTTCATGCCATTTTTACCGGTGCACCAAAAAACATACCAAAACGAAACCAAAACGGATTTTGCTGGGAAATATGTAAAGGTACATCCTTTCCAGGTTAATGACTTGTATATAAGGCAAAATAATTAACCCCAGACCAAAATGTTCCTCCACCACTTGGGCTATGTTCAGACGCAGCGTTTTTGAAGTGTTTTTAAAGTTTAACATTGCTTTCAACCAAAACAAATTCATTCACTGGAGATGTCATTGTAACATTTACCAACCCTAGCTGGCCATGTGGTGTGTGACACAAAAGCAGATATTTCTTGTTTCATTTATGAAGGAGGGACTCTTAAAGTCACAGAACCTATTTTTACAGGGGCATCAGGCAGCATTAATCTGCTTACAGGGCCATTATTAAACAGTGGGTCTCCTAAACTGTTATAGCCTATGCAGTGAGTGGATGGGCTGCCAAAAACTATGACGCACCCCAATACCCCTTTCACCAGATGTCCAGGATGGCTTTCATAAAAAATGTTGCATTGAATGCAAGGCCTGCCCTGCTACCAAGTCATATGCACCCCAATAAGCCTTTGAACTCACATACTGGATGGGCCCATGAAAATCCACTTCACATTATTCATTTTGTACTGCCATTCCATTTTCTTATGCATTGACTGCAAGGCCTGCCTTGCTACCAAGTCATATGCACCCCAATAACCCCAATCCCCCACTTGAAGAAACATGTAGGAGGGCCACTTAACAAAAAAATGTCCCATTAAAAAGGAGCTGGTCTCCTAGACTTGTAATGGCCATACAGTAAGTGTATTGGGCTGACAAACATTTTCCCCTGTAGGGTACATCTCAACCTTTTCCATAACAAGTATTTAATGCCCAGCAAAAAACCCCACCCTTGTTAGGATTTCGACACTGGCTATAGCAGCATGGAAAACGTTAACACTGGTGATCTAGTGGCGGCGGATGATGAGATGTGGAGAAAGGCCTGATTAAAAAATAGGCCCAATAAAAAGGAGCGGGTCTCCTAGACATGGAATGGCCATACACTAAAGGTACTGCCACACTACACAATCCCGCTAGCGATCTCGTTAGCGTCGCATACTAATGAGATCGCTAGCGGGATTGTTTCTATATCGCTAGTAGCTACCTATTTTAGCGATGACGTTAGGACGCTATCGCGGTTAGCGATCTCCTTAACGACTTTAGCGGTACAAAAGTACCGCTAAATCGCTAAAAAAGGTGCCACACTTAGCGATATATACTTACCCAGCGGGGCGCCAGCGACGAAAATAGGGTCCGGAACGATTCCAGCGACGAGCGAGATCACAGCAGGAAGCTCGTCGCTGGCAGATGCCGCACACAACAACATCGCTAACGGGATCGCTAAATAGTGACGTTTTTTAGCGATCCCGTTAGCGATGTTGTTTAGTGTGGCATACCCTTTAGTGTATGGGCTGGCAAACATTTTGCTCTGTGGGTTGTTAGGGTTCGAGTTCCCGCTGCTGCACAAGGGGAGTCTCGAACCAGTCCCGCTGTGGTCCCCATCCATCTCTGTCCACAGTGGAGCCTGCTCAGCAGAGACGTCGGTCCCAGAGTCTTGCTCATTCCAATACTGTGCAGAAACTTGCTGCTGCCCTTCCTGGATCTTCTATTATAGCCAGTGCTGGAGCAGACGTCTTTGGGACGAAGTCCTGCGTTTCCCCTTCTGAGCATGCCCAGGGTAAGATCTCTCATTGGAGATCAGGGGTCACATGTTCAGGTACTGCAGCAGCTCCTATTGGTCCGCCAGGAAGGTCCTGAAACTACATGTGTTTTGGAACAGTTTCTCATTGGTCCTTGTTTCTGGTAGGTCCTGTAGCTGTTACTATAAAAGGGTGGCATGGCTGGGCCGCCATGCGCTAGTATCAAATGCATTATGTGCTTTGCGCCAGTGTGATCATGCACGCATGTGGTTAAGGCTCGGCTGAAATAAGCCCCTAGAATACCGGCACCTCCGGTGAGGAGATTTGAGTGCATGTGGTTAGGGCTTGGCTGAAATAAGTCCCTAGAATACCGGCTTCTCCGGTGAGGAGATTGTTTGATTGCATTGCTGTCTGCATGATCAGGGACTGCTATCCGCACAGCAGTTATCTGTGTATCCCTGTGGTGTTAACAGGACACAGTCTATTTCTCAGCGGCTCTGTGACGCAACACGGTTCGCTTTATAACGCTGGTTCAGCGCCCTAGCGTTTTACTTTGCGGCTCACTGAAGCTAAGTGAGTTCGCACTTATCGCCATATAGCGCTGTGACATTCCCGTTAGCGACTCTGGGGATTAACAGAGTCGCACTTACTGCCACAGCGCGCTACGGCGTTTATTTTAGCGACTCTGCGGGATAACAGAGTTCGCTACTTTCGCCATTTTATTAGCAGCGGGCTTCGCCTGCACGGTGGACCTCGGGCTGCGAACGCACCTCTCTATTATATCTATTAGGTGCGTTCCACAGACCCTAACATGGGGTACACCTCAACTTTTCCCATAACAAGTATTTAGCGCCCAGCAAAAATACCCACCCTTGTTAGGATTTTGACAATGGCTGTAGCAGCATGGAACACGTTAACGCTGGTGATTTAGTGGCGGCAGATGATGAGACGTGGAGGAAGGCCTGATTAAAAACTATGCCCAATTTAAAGGAGCCGGTCTCCTAGTCTTGGAATGCACATACACTAAGTGTGTTGGCTGGCAAATATTTTGCCCTGTGCGGTGCACCTCAACCTTTTCCTTAACAAGTATTTAACGCCCAGCAAAAACACCCACCATTGTTAGGATTTTGACAATGGCCATAGCAGCATGGAACAAGTTAATGCTGGTGTGTTGTGAATGGACTTGAAATGAGTTCTGAGCAGAGGCTCCCTCTGGTGGTTACAAGCGGCACTGGACTGTCCAGTGAAGATTGTGAGGATTGGGAATCAGGTGTTACTGACTGGTCTTATATAAGGGAGTCGCCTTCCCATCAGGGTTGCCGGTGATCAATTGTTCTGGTCTCAATCCTTGATTCCTGTTTCCTTTGTAGCCCTGCTGTGTCATGTCTGCATCTCCTGCTAACAGATAAGACATTTTCTTCTTTTTGTTTTTGTGCTTGATTTTTGCATTTTGTCCTGCACTTCTGTGGGGGCCTTCAGGGTCCCCTCCGGGGGCTTTTGCCCTCTCAGTTTAGTTCAGCCACTGATGTTAGTACATTTGCTTTTTCCAGTTTTTTCAGTGGCTGCTGTTTTGATTTTGTTACACCAGAGAACTAATTTAGGTGGTAGAGGTCGTGTGATCTCAGGTGTTTTTGAAATTAGTAGAGTTGGTGCTTTTTAGGGTTTTTTGGGATTGCAGTAAGTGCCCTTCCTATCCTTTTCTATTTAGGTAGTTTGGCCCCAACGTTTGCTCATACTATTTTCTGTCTGTGTCAGTATTTTTTCTTGTCTAACCGCCATTACATGTTTGGGGGCTTTCTATGTTCTTTGGGGATCTGCTCCGGGGCAGATAGCTTTCCTCTTTCTATCTTTAGGTGTAGTTAGTTTCTCAGGCTGTGACGAGGCGTCTAGGACCAACGTAGGAACGCTCCACGGCTGCCACTAGTTGTGGTGGTTAGTAAGGGTACTGCAATCTCATAGATTCCAACTGCTCTGGTGTATTGCCTTTTTTACCTGCACTCCTCAGCTACCAAATCATAACAGTATCACCGGCCTAACTGAAAATTATATGGTACTCACAGAAGGGAAAAATATTGTGAAAGAAAAAAGGTTGTCAGAGTTGTCAGAGATATTTTTCTGTTTGTTGCATTTTTTTTTTTTCCCTCTGTATCTCTGGGTGCTGGGGAGGATTTTTTCTCTCAATGGAGTTTGCACAGTTGTCTGGCCGTGTGGATCAGCTTGCCAGTGAGGTTCGGAGTATTGCTACCTATCTTGCTAGGTTGCCTGTTGTGGAACCTAGGATTCCCATGCCAGATTTGTTTTTGGGGGATCGAGCCAAGTTTCTGAATTTCAAAAATAATTGTAAATTGTTTTTTGCCTTAAAATCTAAGTCCTCAGGGAACGCAGCGCAGCAGGTTCAAATTGTCATCTCTCTCCTGCGCGGCGATCCTCAGGATTGGGCTTTTTCCCTGACACCTGGGGATCCTGTTTTGAGTGATGTTGATGTATTTTTTCAGGCCTTGGGGTTATTGTACGATGAGCCTAATGTCACTGATCAAGCTGAAAAAGCCTTGTTGGCATTAAATCAGGGGCTTGATGACGCTGAGTTATACTGTCAGAGATTCCGTAGGTGGGCAGTCCTGACCAAATGGAATGACGACGCTTTGGCAGCCCTTTTTCGGAAGGGTCTGTCAGATAATGTTAAGGATGTTATGGTGGGATTCCCTGTCCCCTCTGGTCTCAATGATTCTATGTCATTAGCTATTCAAATTGACAGACGTTTGCGTGAGCGGAGAAGTATGCGTGGAATAGTGTTGCCTTGTGAACCTGCTTCTGAACCATGCAGTGTGATAGAGTGGTTTCTGGGCACAGCCTCGTGAGTTTCGAAGGCGCAATGGGTTGTGTTTCTACTGTGGTGATGCCTCTCATGCTATTTCAGTCTGCCCTAAGCGGGGAAAACGTTTTGCACGCTCAGTTGTCTTGGGTAGTGTTCAGACTAAGTTTTTATTAACTGTTACTCTGATATGCTCTCTGTCCTCATTTTCTGCTCAGGCTTTCGTTGATTCAGGAGCAGCTATTAACCTGATGGATTTTGATTTTGCTAAACGTTGTGGGTTTCCCTTGATACCCCTACAGAAGTCTATTCCCCTACTGGGGATCGATTCTACCCCTTTGGCTGAGAATAAACCTCAGTTCTCTACTCAGGTGATAATGAGGGTTGAACCTGATCATCAGGAGAGCTGCAAATTTTTGGTTCTGTATAATCTGCATGATATTATCGTGCTGGGTTTCCCTTGGTTACAGTCTCATAATCCTGTTTTGGATTGGAAATCTGTGTCTGTAACCAGTTGAGGCTGCCAATGTGTTAATACCAACACTCCTGTTTTTTCTGCCTCCCCCAGGCTCAGGATGTTCCCATAGGAGCTATGACTGCACTATTGAATTAGTGCCTGGTAGTAAATTCCCTAAAGGTCGCCTTTTTAACTTGTCTGTACCTGAACATGACGCTATGCGGTCTTATATCAAGGAGTCATTGGAGAAGGGTCATATCAGACCATCCTCTTCACCCTTAGGTGCCCGGTTTTTTCTTTGTGGCCAAAAAGGATGGTTCATTAAGGCCGTGTATTGATTATCGTCTTTTGAACAATATTACTGTGAAATATCAATACCCGTTACCCTTGATTTCTGACCTGTTTTCCAGGGTGAAAAACGCTACTTGGTTTACCAAGCTTGACCTCAGGGGGGCATATAACCTTATTCGCATTAAGCACGGGGATGAATGGAAGACGGCATTTAATACCCCTGAGGGGCATTTTGAGTACCTTGTGATGCCCTTTGGGCTCACTAATGCTCCTTCTGTCTTCCAGTCCTTCATGAATGACATTTTCAGGGATTTTGTGGATAAATTTCTGATTGTTTATTTGGATGATATCTTGATTTTTCCAATGACTGGGACTCTCATGTGAAACATGTTCGAACTGTATTCCAGATTTTGAGAGCGAATGCTCTGTATGTGAAGGGATCACAGTGTCTTTTTGGCGTACAGAGGATCTCATTTTTGGATTCATTTTGTCCCCATCTGTTATTGAAATGGACCCGGTCAAGGTTCAGCCATCTGTGATTGGGTCCAACCTACTTCATTAAAGGCTCTTCAAAGATTTTGGGTTTGCCAATTTTTATCGTAAATTATTGGTAATTTCTCGGTTATTGTTATAAACCATTAACTGATTTGACCAAAAAGGGTTCTGATGTGGTGAATTGGCCTCCTGAGGCAGTCCTCTGCGTTTCAGGAGCTTAAGCAGAGATTCACTTCTGCTCCTGTTCTACGGCAGCCTGATGTTTCTCTGCCATTTCAGTGGAGGTTGATGCCTCTGAAATTGGGGCAGGTGCCGTTTTGTCCCAAAGAGACCAGAGACCTCTAAAGTAACCCTTGTGCCTTTTTTCTCTCGAAAATTTC